>VZSV01000394.1:124466-147875 GCA_013398735.1 Nothocercus julius
GCCCGCGCAGCGCCACTCACCACGGCTCCCGCGCGTACTCCTCCATCTTGGGCCTCTCCACCGCCCTCCCGCCGCGCCATTGGCTCACCGCACCCCTAGCGCCGACCAATGGGAGACAGGGGGCGGGAAGAGTGTGGAGCGCGGGGAGGGGCGCGCGCATGCGCAGTCTATCCCCCCCCCCGAGCGCCCCGGGGCGCAGCCGTTGGAGCAGTGGCACTGAACGTCATCTAATACGTAAATAAATAGATAAATAAATAAAGCTTGAGCCTTTAGCCTCACCAAATACATAAATAAATAGCGCTTAGACTAATAAGTAATGTCCTAAAAACGCTGACCATCGCTTTGCTGCATCTTCAGGCTGTGGCGCTTCTCCCCCTTTAATTTGATGGATTTTTTTTTTTTTTTAATGATTCTTTGTGAACGCAAAGGTTTCGTGGTGGTCCAAGTTGGTCCCTGCGCGCTGTTCTGGGTTTACGGCCTGAGGGGATCGTAGTGCTGGAGGAATAGGGGTGCCGGGAGGTGGTATCGCGGCTCCTGGTTTGGGGAAGGGAAGGGTAACAAGCAGAGAAGGGGAGAGACAAGAGTTGGAAAGTAAGAGTCTCGCCCTGGTTGTGGGTTGCCTGGTAGAGCCTAGAGCCCCCTCTGCTGTCCTTGTGGCTGGCTGTCACCTTCCTGATGGTTGCAATTTCTTTGAAGAGCCCTTGTCCTTCCCGCTAATAAGTGATGGGGTAATTGCACCAGGCTGGGCACAAATTCTGGTTATAAATCCTTTAACCCTCCCAGAGGCTGAGAGAGGGCCTCAAATTTGCTGTCAAGCTCCTGGCTTGGGGGGGACTGGGACTCTTGGCTCCAAAATGGCTTCAAGCCAACTGGACAGTTTGCAGGAAGGCGGGTAGAGGTTTTCCACATTGCCCTGCAGCCAGGAGCTGGTTACTCTCCTGGTTTATAACACTAAAGAATGAAACCTTTGCATTTCAATGCATGGAGATGTTTTCAGTTTGGACCAAAAAAGCGGGTAGACGAGGAGGGAAAAGAGAGGGATCAGCCATGCACTCAAGCCAAGCGGTTTGTGTTGCGCGTATGGGTAAGTTTCCTTTGGAGGAAGGTTTTGCACAAAGCTTTAGCTGGGCTCAGGAGAGGGGACGGTGAGGGCGAGAGGAGCACCAGCGTGGCCCAGGGCAGCTCCGCACTGCCCTGTCCCCTGCCTAAAACAGCAGGGAAGCCTGGTGTTTTTAACTGCCCTGACTCCTGCAGGCTCTGAGGGAGAGGAAAAATGAGATTAGAGAGATTCATCCCTTTTTCAGCCTGACTCTGTCAGGAAAAGGTAAGGGAGGATGGAGGGTCAGAGGTGGGGGGTCAGACACGAAGGCTCTGCCACCATCACTCTGCCTGCGCCTGGAGAAGGCCCTAAATCCTCCTCTATCTTTGCTCCTCATCTGCTGGACACAGCCGCGTTTCCGAGAAGGGTTGTGCGGAGATGCCCATCCGGGCCTCCGAGGGGCTCCGTTGCTATGGAGATGGGAGCTCAAGAAGTGCCGAAAGTGCTGGAGGCTCCGCGAAGACGCGCGGCAGCCGCTGGGAGCCCCTCCGCGCCACCCGCCTGCGCCTCCCCCGGGGCTGCCCCGATAGCGCGGGTGCAGACGCTGCATTTCCAGTTTGCATGGGGACGGTTTGCAGTGTTTTTATGGTACTCAGTGGGATGTGATGTGTCCAGAGCGGCGCTACCGCCGTTTATGACAAGACACAGCGCAGCCAAGATGAACTGCAGTAAGACCATGTGCTGTGACCATACACCCGCTGTGACAAGTCTGAGGTGACCCTGCTTCTCCTCTTGCTTTGCTGCTGCTGCCCAAGGCCCTCCCTCATACTCACAAGGGAATCTTTCTCTGCCAAGCTCTGGCTCTGTTACCTCTGCATGGCCAGCTTTGCAGCTCAGCAAAGGAGACCCCAAATCAGGGAAGAGTGTAGGACACTTTAGGAGAAACTCCAAACCACCCAGATCACATTCGCAACTTCTTGGGGGATCCAGCGCACGGTTTCAGGGCACCTGATGCTGCAAACCCCCATGCCCAGCAGTGGGAACGGAGGAAGGTCGGACTCGATGATCTTGAAGGTCTTTTCCAACCATAATGATTCTGTGATTCTAAGGTTCCCCATCAGGGTTCCTCACTGCTTGATCTTGTGAACAGTCTTTGCATTTTCACATAGGACCTTGGCACAGAATTTAGGAGCGTGGTGATGACATTTCCTGTTCATGCCAGTTTCCTGATGCTGTTGTAACTGACGGAGATGAGAATCAGGATATCAGAAGGGATGGAGTGAAACGGAATGAAATTCAGTCCTGCAGGATTTATGGTTACGTGCTTGGAAACTTGAAAAATAAAAAAAAAAAAAAAAGTTCCTTCTACAATCTGGGAAAAAATCTCACTTGTGCTGGTGAATCATAGGAAAGGTAGGAGCTTTCCTATCACAGGAAAATCAGAGGAAAGGTAGATGCTGTGATGCTGGAGATAAATGAAATGCTCAAATGCAGCAAGAGTCCCATTGAGGTGGAAAACATTGATTCAGTTACATAAAGCAGTGGAAGATCCACCTGGAGCATCCCCTACCCAGTTCAAGGCAGGAACAGAGCCCCGGAGACCGGCACAGAAGGTGTTTAGAGTGTCGAGGACGACCTTGCAAGAGCTTATTTTATTGAAGGAGAGCGAAGCGCTGCTTGCATGGGCGAGCACTGAGAAGGACCTGGCAGTGGGCTGTTCGTATCAGGAGGGTGATAAAGGATGAAGGGAAAGGGAGAATTTGGAAGCCTGACAAGTGGGGAGATGAAACCAATGTGCCCCAAAAGCAAAACTGTTCCCCAGCTCTTCCTCCAAGGGCTGCACACTTTGACCTACTGCCCTGACCCCAGAGAGCACAGGGGACTTCCTCCAGGATGGGTATTTTATTGCCAATTGCAGCAAAGAGCTGCTGCTAACACGAAACTGAGCTCCAGAAACTCTCCCCTTGTGCAACAGGGCAGACGAGCGACGTCTTTGGGGCGACGCTGACCCCTCTGTGAGCCCTCCGGCACGGATGGGGATCTGCTGGACATCTGCCTCTCCTCGCACCGCCCCTCCACTCCCGCAGCCTCAGCCTGCCAGCTCGTGCATTTTTGCGTGTTTTCTCACTACGTTGGCCCATTGCCTTTAAAAGGCTAAATGCTCCGGACTAAATTTGGTCATGCAGCTCTGCATGGTTCCCTGGAATGTCCTCGGGTTTCAGGCCGCTCCGGGAGCGCCGTTCCCGCCTCCCGCCAGGCTCCATTGGCTTCACAGCACCCGAAGCACCGCTGGGCCCTGTTATTGGCCGCCTCTTGCGCTGAGGGGTGTCCCCTCTTTAAAACTCCCCTTCCCCTGGCTGCAGCAGTTCAGACCTGCTGCGATTTAGTGCTCCAGCACCTGCTGCTGCCCGGGAAGCCCTGTCAAGGCTTCAGTTTTTTCTTTCCATCCTTGGTACCACACCCCACCGCAACCGTGTCTCGCCAACGAGCCTCCAGGATGTCCAAGGTTGCCAAATACCGGCGCCAAGTTAGCGAAGATCCAGATATTGATAGTTTGTTATCTACTCTGTCTCCGGAGGAGATGGAGGAGCTGGAGAAGGAGCTGGATGTGGTGGATCCGGACGGAGGCGTCTCTCTGGAGCTCGAGCAGAACAGCCAAGCAGAGAAACACCCAACCAGTGCCCCCAACTGCGACGCCACGCTCAACCACTGCGGAAAGGAGAGCAAGAGAATGATCCAGAGGGAAGTCTCCATAGACGTAAGTCACAGCGGAGCTGGCGGTTCTGTGAGAGATTCAAGGGCACATCTGTGGTCTCCGACGTTTTAAGGGACTAAATGGAAAACACAAACCCTGAGAAATGCCTGTGGGGATGGCTAAGAAACTCTCTATCACGTAGAAACGAGGGGAGCAAGGCAGGGAGCTGCTCCAGGTGCCCTGGGAAGGAGTGGGGTATTTCATGAGATCCCAGTGTTACTCAGAAAATGGAAATCTGTGCTGTGCTTTGCCTCTGCTCTGACCTCCTTTCACAGGGCTGGAGATGAAGGATGGAGGGTCTGGTGCACTTACAGCAATCCTGCAGGCTCAGTTTCTTTTTCCCCTGTTTTCCTTTGGAGATATCCGGGCTCTCGGTCCCCGCTATTCTTCTCCTGCATCTCTGACTCTTGGGGCATAAAAAGAGAGAAAAGTTGGCTGCTTTGTGAAAATAACCCTCAGAAGCAGGTTTTGCCCTAAGTCACTTTCTTTGTGCGGTTTATTATTCCGTTCAAATCCATTCTTTTATTAGGATTCGTATGCATTTGCACACAGGCTTTATTAGGACTTGGGTACTTGCACCTGGCAAGTCATTTAATGGCTCCCTTGGAGCCTTGGGTCTAGAAAGCTTCGTGCCAGCCCCTCTCTTGCCTTTTGTGTGTTGCTTGGGTGGGAGCCGATCCCTCTTCCCGCTAACATTTATTACCCTCCACACTAGGAATATTTGGTATGTGCTCCATGTGTGGGAGGCCAGGAAGCATTTGGTTTCCCTACATTTCCATGCGAGCTGAGCCAGAAAGCAAAAGAATGAGACTCTTAACCTGTTTATCTCTGTAGTCATGGTGGGATTTTGCATCCCAGGCCTGATCCACATATGCTGCTCAGGGATAGGGCTGCAGAGCGTTAGCGGCTTTAAGAGGATGTGTGAATACCCCTGTTAACAGTTCACCCTGGCTCTGATTCCTTATCTATTCCAGGTCACCAGCAATTCCCTGCACGATAGCGGGCAGCTCCTAGCAGAGCTATGAGCCCTAAATCGGCTGTGTGCGCTTGGAAGTAGCTCTTGCTGGATGTGTGCAGAGTTTATGATAGGAGGGTCCTGTCTTGGTTGGGCCCCGAGGTGCATCCAGCGACTGAGTGGGGAGAAAAAGAGGAAAATTACATTTCTGGAAGAAAAAGAAATGAAGTTTCTTTGGAGAGCTGAGCAAGGGGTTAAGAGCTTCTTCCCTGCTCTCTCTGAGCAGACTGCCCACGGCAGGGCGCATACGGCCTGGGAGATTTCCTGTAGCTGCGGAGGCCAGGCACTCCCAGCCTGCGCTTGCTATAAGCAGCGCTTGGTGTGGGCTGCGGGAGCAATTCCCACCCTGCTGGGGAGCGGCCGTAGGCAGGAAGCACCGCGTCCTTGCAGCCAGGGCCCTACCTTTATTTTCCCAGCTGCTGGTTGTTACACGGTGGAAAACTGCAGGACCAGCCTACCTGAGAGGGGAAATACGTTTCTGGTTATCCTGGCGATACCGGAGCGGGAATTTGCCCTGGTTTGCACGTAGTCCCAATTCACGGTGCACTCTCACCCAATTCACTCTCTGCTGAGCTGCCACCGGAAAAGCTGTGCTTGCAGCCAGAGAGAGCTCTCAAGTTGGCATCGCTAGTGGTGCTGCTTCATTTTTGACCATGTGAAGAGGAAAACCAACTGCAAATGGTCCGTGAAAGTGTGTGGGATCAGGAGGACAGAGGAAATCTGTGTTTTTTCAGGAAAAAAAGAAAAGAAGAGAAAGAAAAATAAAAAGAAGAGAAAAATGATCCCCAAGAGCACGCAGGTGTCTTCTCACCCGGGGAGAGGGCTCAGGAACATGGCCAGGGAGAGCAGCGTGAAGACAGGTCCCCTGCAAGAGGATGCGTCACACTGTGGCCGATGGGCAGGGCAGCGATGCAGATACAGAGAAAAGAGCTTTTTTATTTTCTTCTTTTGCTCCCATTTCAACTTCAGTAGCTTCAGGCTACTAAAGACAAAGCAAATTGGCTGCCGCTCAAGCACTGCAGCGGAACTGGCCCAGTTAGATTATATTGCAGTAACTGGATCTTGCAGAACTGACTTTCTCCTTCTATTTCAATCCCTGGAGGGAAAAGAAAAAAAAAAAAAAAAAAAAAAAGATCCTCCACCCGTTCCTCTGTGGTATTGTCAGAACCTGGGATTTGTGCTTGGAAAATGCCCAGTACTGGCAGGTCAGTGCATGCTAATACCAGAGCAGGACCTTTGCACCATCCCAAGGATAGAAGCGGCATCATCTGATGGCAGCAGCAGCCACAGAAACTAGCCCAGAGCAAGTCAGCCCCTTCCCTCCCTCCATGCAAGGCAGCCACCGTGCTGCGCGGCGCCGTATGGGATGGAGCGAGGACACAGAGCCGTTTGGAGCATCGCAGGTGGCTCCCAGGGCTGTCATGTAGCTGCTCGCGGCGCTGAGGCCCGTGATGACAAACCCCATTTTCCTATCAGCAGGTCTTGTGTTACAGCGGGCTGCAAGCGCTCGGAGCACTTCTGACTGCCAACAGGCCCTGCTGCGCTCTGGATCCTCTCACCGCCCCCATGGGTGCTTCGCCGGAGGGGACGGCGCTGGCGTTTGCCCAGCCCAGCGCCAACATCCCCCTTGTCAACGCGCGGCACCAGCTCGCACCTCTGCGCGTCACAGCCCTGCGCAGGCCCTGGCCTTTGTGCTCGGGTGCATGAGCAGAAATGCTGCCCGTGAGACACAGCCACGTGAGCACGGGGCGCCGGGGGGAGCAGGAGGTCCCCCCAGCTGGGCTGGTCCTCCAAGCAGCTGGGAGATTTTGTCCTGCATCTGCAATGTCCCTTCACTTGGGAGCAACGGCAGGTTGGATTCTTCTCCTTCAGCTATAAAGAACGGGAACCTTGAGCTCTCGCTCTATTGCTGCCTTGCACAGAAGGACTGAGGAGAGGCAATATTAGGGACTTCCCAGTCCAGGTCTGAGCTGGCACCTAGGCAAAGTTGTAATTCCTAAAAAAGAAAAAAAAAACTTATTTTGCAAATCTGGAAAGTGCTTTGCAGTCCCCACAATTAAACAGCCATCCCCAGATCCCCTCATGCCCTGCCTGCCAGGCCCACAAAGAGAATTTCTCTTGCAAAAAAATCTCTTTTTGCAGAGTAGCTCCAGGCACCCCAATTCCCTCCTAAATCTTGGGAGGAGCAGGTATATTTAGAAATATTGTAACTACATAATATCACGTCTTCTTTCTCTGCAATGAAAAGGGCAAACTTGGGTAACTAGGAAGCTGTTTATAAACAGCCCAAAATAGATGTGAGCTTCTCCCTGACTTCTCCACTCTGGGGAGCCAAACTCACATCTTAATGGTGAATTAATCAACCTTGATTTCCCATTGCTAGTGAGTGAAGACATGTCCCTGTTGCGGTTTGAGGAGGGCAAATTTGGTAAGAAATGAATCCCGTTGTGCTCCAGCTGATCCTCAGAGCTTAGATGGACCGGGAGGTGTCTCGACTTATCTCTTAGTAGGGATGCAAAATTCCATGGTAGCTCTAGACCCAACTCTGGCCGCAGCAAATTCACAAATGCTCTGTCCCCTCTAGGTCAGACCGCGTTCAGAACAATTAGCTGAGTTCACGAATAGTGTGATTTATTCAACACAACATTTACAGAGCAGATTTGGGATGTCAGTACTAGAATTTCTGTACTACTCCACAGGGTTCTTAGCTAGCTCTAAGGTACAAATGCGCAGTAACCACTCACCCAAGAAGATAGCAGAGGACCCTCAACCTCAAGGAGTCTCCTCAGGCGGCCTCCCAACCCGAGGGGAGAGTTCTGCACCGCAGACCTGCTGCTTCCAAGGAGAACAGAGCTCCAACTTGAAAAGCTGGGTTAATTTTACACCCTAGTCAAAGCGGGATGGGGTCAAGATGCTCATCTTTTGTGCAACAAGTGGTGTTTGTGAATAGATACCTGCTGGTAACCATTTCCCCTCTATCGAGACAGCCAGAGTGCACCCATGTGGGGGCAGAAGGGCTGTGTCTGTCTCGCAGCTGATTGCACTTGCACACACAGTCCCTTGCACACACAGGAAAAGGGGCTGGAGGCACCTGCCACAGTCCCAGGTCAGAGATGGGGCTTGGACAGAGCCTGTCTTGGGACGCACTGAGCAAGATCTTCCTGTGGGTCTGTATAAAGGGAACCAAAGGGAAAGTGATATCCACAAGCACCTAAAGGAAGAGATGGTTTCTGGTAGCTCATGGCTCTTAAATATGGCAGGCAAGAATATGATGAGAGAGAAATTCAGGTGAGAAATATGCTGTCTGCTTGCAGCGGTGACTGCTGACAGGATTTGCTGGGGGGCACTGCTGATTTGCTGTGATGGGGAATATTTGCATCCCACCTGGGATTTCTCTTTAAAGGCAGGAAAGGCAGCTGTGCCATGGGATAGGGGCTCCGTGCAGGGATCTTGGGACCGTTTGCTGTGGATGTCAGCTGAGTTACATGGAGGCAGGTTTTGAGAGAGAGCTATTGCAGTTGGCTTTTCCTAGTTCTTTCTTTGCTATTTGCAACATGCACTTTAAAAGGATGTAGATTTATGCACAGAGCTCTGGTATAGGCCCCAGAGATATGCCTTTTCCACTGGTGAATTTATTTTAACCATCCCCAGCAGTACATTTGCCTGGAAGAACCTGGCTAAGAAGCGTCACCCATAGGAAGCACTGTGGCTCAGCACGAAGCTCACATCCTATGGGACCAGGTGGCCTTGTGAATGTCCTTAGCAGGAGTTAGTGGGTTTCCTTTCCAGTGCTGCAAAATCCACCTGCTGCCATTCTCGGCTCTCCTTGGACTCATACCTGGCCTCACTGCAGGACCCAGATGTCTCCCAACACACTGAGCACCTGGCGGCAAGGGCAGTTCCTCCTAGCACTCTCCTTCCCTGCTGCCAACACCCTCCCTGGGAATGTGGACATCCCAGTCCCCCCAGTGCTCCCAGTCCCACCTCCCAAAAGGGAGACAGTGATTTCCCATTACTCTGTTGCTGGAGGGGATGCTTTTCAGGGCCACAAAAATACTTGCCTTACCAAAGTGGTTTTAGGTGTAGTGGATGTCTATGTGATCCTAGGGACCTGTTTTTCAGAAGAGAAGGCTCTGAATAAGAGGACATTAGGTTTCAGGCAGATATGCACAGCCCTGCTGCACATTCTGTCTATTTTGGTCTCCTGAAGAGGCTTGCTACTGGATGGTATTTAATCTAGTACTATTGCTAGCTGTGTGTGGAGGAAGGCACCATAAAAAGTGAAGATCTTTCCTGGTGAATCCTCCATCAACGCCATGGAAGACCAAGTCTGTTCTTTAGTTCCCTATTAATGCTCAAAATTTGTCATCTTTTCATGAAAATATCTGGAGGAAAAAGCAAACTGCAGATTTAAACAGCTCGGACATACTCAAGGGAAATTGTAAAAGAGGGGGAAAAAATGGTTGTATCATCCTTTAAGCATCCTACTAGCCTGTGACTAATACATATGTATTTAAACTCGGTTGTTCTGTTTATCAACTAGTTCTGTCTCTTCAAGGAGTCATTGCCAATTCCCAGTTCTTCCCTTTCTCTTAACTGTGTCCTGGGCAGGGCTCTAGCAATCTCACTTCTCTTCCTTCTTCAGACCATGTTCCTGTTTTGTCTAGCTCCTGGCCTCTGAACAAGGTGTAAGAGTAGGTGACACTGGGTCTCCTTCCTCCTTACTCCTTCCCAGCGACATCTGCCTCCCGCTGGGGGTGCAGGTGAGCAGGGGACATCTGTGTTGTCCCTCCAGCAACACTCAAAACATGAGTTGCAGTGGGTGGATCTCTGATCTTTGCATTCCTTCAGCAGGCAATAGGTAGGGAGATCCAAAACATTCATGTATTTTAGAAGATACCAAAGATATCATACAGAAGGACTCAAAGATACTGAGTTGCTGCTATTTGGATGCAGAGGGAATGTGCTAGTGTAGCCTCTAACGGCAGCCACAGATAAATTTTGCTGTGTGATTTCTCCAACCTGCAGCAGAAGAGCCTGTCAAGGCTCTTTTATTTGTCACTTTTTATTTGTCACTTTATTTGGCACTTTTATTTGTCACCTTTTATCATTCAAAAATGGAAACTGCTGTTGCCTGAGTGTGGATATTTAGTTCTTCATTTCTGGAAACATATCAACTCCATAAAGTGACAGACGAGCATCAGAACCAAGTCCCCAGTTAGGAAGAGAAGAGAAAACAGGGCTCCAAGGTGAGAAGAAAAGCAGGAAAGACCTGATGACGGATAACCAAAGATCCTCAGTATAAGGAACAGCTGAAGCAGGTGAGGCAGCAATGCACTCAGGTTTGTACAGCGTTGTCAAATGAGTGGTGCAAGAAAGATTGGCATGACTACATCTGTTCTGTCTATTGCTGTTGGGAAATTGTGTTTTCCTCTGACCGGCACAAATTAGAGCACAAAACATTCCCGGCAACTTGTCGGTTATGCCAGCAGCAAACTTTCTGTCTGGAAGATGCACGTTCCTTCTAAGGGCACAAGCAGGAAAAAAAACGCTAGATTTCCAGTCAGTCTGAGAAAACAACAGGGAAAAGCTTAGTTCTATATTTACATAAGCCACAACGAGGATGCAGACAAATCCATGGAAATGCTTGTAGTGTTTAGTTTATATGGGTTGAGCTGCCACAGATGGGAAAGTTTATAATCTGTTTACGGTGAGCTGATAATTTGACTTACAGAGCAGGAAAAGAGCTAAACTCCTTTATATATCACTTTCTTTCATGGCACAATGACATCATTTATGTGCTAAAATGGTCTCTGTGACTCAGCTCCCAGCAGGACACTGGGATTAAGCAGCCAGAGCGCTCGAGCCCACCCTTGGCCTTGGTGGGAATCACGGCACTGTGGAGGAAGGAGATCTCAGGCCGTATTTCGTGCGCGACGCTCCACAGGGGAGCATCGGGGCCCGTGTTTTGGAGTCATGGTGTGGAAGGCAGCACCTGTGGTGGACCAGCCACAGGGCGGATTGACAGAGGTCTCCTCAGACTTTTCCTTCCCTCTGCTCAAGCATGGCAACAAACGAAGGTGAAAACGAGCGAGCATCTCAGCTGCAGAAGTACAGGGCTGCAAAGGCCTGTGCATGTGGCCTGTTGACGTTGGGTTGAGAAGCCTGGAACTGAGATCCAGTATTTACTTCTGCCCTGTGATGTGAGATGAGAAGTTTGAGATCCACACGGCCACGTGCCAGCTGCTGCCAAGGACCTGAGGGGTCTTGTCTGCTGGCCAGGGGGATGGATCAGAAAGAGGACGTAGCTGGGCTAGGAACCGGCGCGGACTCGCACCGTGTTGGGAGCAGCCTGCAGAACAGAGGGAGATGCAGTCTGCTTCCTTTCAGGGAAGATCTTCAGTTCCCAAGAACTAGGGATCGTGACTCCTGGCTTGCCCTGCCTTATTTCATTAAGTGCTGAACTTGCTTCAGGCTCCACGTGACTCTGCAGCCCAAGCAACCCAGGAGCCCCCGCTCTTGCTTTTCACAAGCTATTTGCGGGGTTCAGCCAACAAATCCGCTCTCAGATTTTGGCAGGTAGGCACTTGTGCCTGGATCTCCTAGGCTTCAAAGATCTCAATTTATCCTCCCACACTGGGTGCCCATGGCATTCCGTGGTGGCTCCATGGGCTGCCTGATGGGCTGCCTGTCGGCAACTTGCACCATCAAGGGGCCAGAAAACATTTTCCATGGAGTCTCAGGAGATTGGGAACCAGACCCGTGCTTCTCAAGCATCCCGTACCCAGTGCTGCAGAGGACAGGAGCGAGGATTTAGGACTCAGTAGGTCTGATTTGCAGGGCTTCTTTTCCTAAAAATCTGAGGAATGCTCTTAACATTTGCCTGCAGAAAGTTTGCCAGATAGAAATGAAGCCGCGAGGTGGCTGTGATGTGAATCACTGAGGTTTACTGCCCTCTGCAACCTCTGGCGAAGAGGAGGCGATCAGAGAAAAAGCTTCAGCTTGGGAATGTGCAGCTCAGCCATGGCTGTGTCAGGAGGAGGGGCTGGGAAAAGGACGGGCAGAAGGAAAAAAAATTAATTTCTAAAAACAGATTTTAATATAGAAACAAAAGTTTCCGTTTGCAAAGTATCCAGTGGCTTTAAGGGCTCTCTGGAAAATTGCTGCATGTTACTGGGGAAGACATGAAGGAACCTATCGGAAACATCTGTTATCTGCCTTAAATTCAGCAATAAGGGCAAAGCAAGATGAGAGTCAGGGCGGGAAGTCGTCCAGTCTCTGGAGAACAGTGTTGCATCTCCAAAGGAGTGTGTTTTAAGAAACATTGGTCTGGGAAGTGCACAGAGACAGTGATATTTGGGGTCAGAAGGTTCTGAGCGGAAGGGAATGGGAATAACTGACCTCCTTGTTACAATAAGAGTAATAGCTGAGGCGGAATGGGGTAAGAAGTTGTTTACATTGCTCTGGGCTTTGGCACACAGAGCATGGCCGGGGGGTTCTTAAGGATGACAGTAACTTTCCTCCTCGGTGTTGGAGGCTGAAGTCCTTTTGCCCTTGCTAGAACCACTCTGCTTCTTGCCAAAAATGTCCAAACATGCAAAGAGATGGCCCGGTTCCTTCCTGGAATGGTCCTACCAGGGAGCCCAGCAGGGCAGGAGCCCTCTGAGCTGTATGAGAGGGTGTCACTCAACGCGGTCCCGGGAGACGGTTGCTCTCGTCTGGGAGGGCTGGGCCCGGCCCAACATGGGTAGTGCCCAACGCACTTGTGATGAAGTGGGTGTTTGGTAGAGCCAGACTTGGCTGTCTCGAGGGAGCAGGTCTGCAGGAGCCTCGTGCTCCCACTTCCTCCGATGGTCTCTGGCAGTCTGGGTTTAGTAGCCTTTAGGGCCAAGGACACAGCGTTTTCCCAGGAATGTCCTTGGCTCTGAGTTGTCCCTGCGCTGCTCAAAATTGGCCAAAGACTGCAGGAAAGGAGCAGCTTGACCAGCTCCTGTTATGGAGCTTGGTTCCAACAACCCTTCCACATGCCTCGAATGTAATGGCAAAGGGCACCCAAATAGCTGGGAATGACAAATCAACACAATCTGTGTTTGTCCACTCGGACCATCCCAAGGGACTTCTCTGTGTGGTGGAACAGTGTTGGGGGACATCTCAGTCCCCCGGGAGCTCTCTTGTGGCTCCTGCCAGTCCCATCAAGGGATGGTGGGATGTTGGTGCCTTGTTCACAGCTTTTGGCGATGGGATCAGGGTGAACTGGGCAGGAAGGAGGGGTCATCGTGGGGTCCCTTTAGAGCCAATGCAGCTAAGTAGATGTCTCCAGAGGATGATGCAGATGCCTGATGTTAGACCTGTGGTTGGATCTCAGGGTCTCATAGTGGTTCTGGAGACCTATTTAGGGCTTATTAGCATCTATAGGACACTTTGAAACTCCCCATGCGGTGATGCCCCATTGGCCAGTTAGTTATGGAGCCATAATTGTGCCTAAGCCCCTTCCTTAGAGAAACCCCACCACCTTCTTCCCCTTGGCAGTTTGATCTGGGAGCTCCCAGGTGACCAGTAGCTCCGGAGAGCAATTTGTGTCTCAGAGTCCTTGGTGGTTCCCCACTTCCCTGCTCTCCCATCTCTTCCAGATCTTTCCCATTGCTCAGGATTTGTGCAGGGCCATTGGAGCTTTGCTGGTGGGTACGTGATGCCCAAGCTATGCTCACAGGAGGAACTTATTAGCACAGCAGAGCTTGGGAGAAAGGGACAGTCTCCTGTCAGTCTCCAGGGGCAAGTAGGTTTGCAAGTAGCACAGCCTTGGGTGGGGGGTTTCTGTTGGTGGCAAAAGTAGCAAAGTATTTTCTGAGCGTGTGGTTATTCACTTCTCCCTTTTCCCCCGTAAAAAGTCCATGTTTCCCAGTCTTATTCCTTGAGAATGGATGTCCCCATAGCTAAGCTCAGGGGAGGACTGTCCCTCTCTGCTCAGGGGCTTGTGGAGCTCATGTCCCCATCATCAGCAGCAATGACCAGCAATGACTATCAGCCCCTTTGGAGCAAATCCCTCATTTCCAGTGGTGCTGAGGGCTGAGGATCCTCATGGGGTCCTTGCTCAGCACCACAAACATCTCCAATGGCGCTGTCCTGGCTCCCGCTTCCCTTCTTGTGTTCTTAGTGCTCATATCTCAGCCAGGAGCTTGGGAGACATGTCCATCTCCTGCTCTTGTCTTCCAATTAGCTTCTTGGAGAGACCCCCAGAAGCTTCAGATGGCATGAGAGACTGAGTCAATATTAACCTTCCAAGCTGAGTTCAGTATTTCTGGATTTGAAGCATGGGGCAGCTTTGGCTCTGAGAACTTTGGCTGAGGGATGTGATGCTGATGGATGGTCCTGCTTTCTCCTCGGGCCACGTGCCCCAGCAACACACCTCATGGAGGAGCTGGTCCTGGACTCTTCTGATGTTTCCCCCTTTCTTGGAAGCTCGCCAGCCTCAAACGCAGCTGGGAGATGGCTCCATGAAGCAAATAACCCGCTGCTTGGCAGCGCGTGTCCTCCAAGGCTCACATTTTGTTCTTTAGCGAACCCGTGCACGTGGCTGGTGTGACAGGGCCATGAACAACTCTTCCCAGGATGTGCCTCTGAAAATAGCTGCGTGCTGGTGAAAAACGGCCCCTTCCAAAACCAAAACATGCCTTTCACGACCACGTTTCCATATGTCACCTCCACTAGGGACTGACATAACCGCAGCTAGACCAAGTCACCCCTGCTCTGCAGCTGGGAGGCAGTTTGTGAGCCCATGGGGACGTCTTCCCTTTCCTCAGCGCATTCCTGTTTCACTTATAACCCGCCATGGGCGCAGCGGGGGCACCCTTGTCCCTGCCAGCTCACAGGTCCCACTCCAGGTGCCTTCCCCAGCATGTGAGTTAAGACCCCGCATCTTGCTCCATGGTTCTGCACCTCTAGTGCTTAAGATGTGACAGGGCCTCCGTGCTGTCCGAGCCCTCCTGTGCACACAGGGACATTCAGGGGCAGGAGGAGAGCGCCTTGCTCCATGGGACAGTCCCCACCAGCCACCACGGAGCGAGCAGCGAAGCTCGCAGCCCCTGTGCAGGGCAAGCGCGCGGGCAGTTTGCACCAGGGCGGGAGTGGTGCTGCGAACGCTCGGATTCCAGGCAAGAAGTTCCCAGTCTCCGTTGCCTTTTAAGGCAACATCTGAGTGGGTTTGAGGGTTGCGTTTGCTAACAAGCAATGGCAATGCTCATTTTAGTCTATTTGGAGGAAAGGGGAAGGCATTTCAGTTCATCAAAACACTGGTGATTAATCAGCCAAGTACCAGGCTGTTTTCATTAGGCTTATTTTTAAAGGACTGACACGCTGTGTAAAAATATTCCACTAATAACCTCGCTCGCGACCGAGGGAAGAGCGCAGGAGGGGGTGCAGCGGCCCTCGTTTTTAGGTACCCAAGGTAAATATGTCAGAGCGGCAGAGGGGAGCGAGCAGGCAGTGCTTGCCACTGCAATGGGGAGGGCATTGGGCTGGCTGGGGGCGGCTGGAGACAGCCTGGCCAGTGCCGCTGGGGGCTGCAGGGAGGTCCAGGTTTTTGAGGCTGGGAGGAAGGATGCATTTCTCTCCCCTCCTCTTCCTCCTCATCCTGCCATGCAGCTTCTCCATTGTGCCCCAGCCTGGAGGTCACTGAGCCCTGCAGCAGCTTCACCCGTGAGCAAAGCTCAGGCTGGTGTCACCACCCCGGGCTGATGTGAAGTGACAGAAGATCACAGGGGACTTGGGGTTGGGTGCAAAGACAGGACAGGATGAAGGCACGTCAGGGCCAGGAGCAACAATCCCTCTGCAAACCAGCCAGGAGCCCCTAAAGTAGAACATGGCTTCTGGGAAGGAGCCTCTGACTTGGCTTTAGAGGTGCCCCAGGTCTCCACCAAGGGATGGGGACTGTCACATAGGCAGTGGTGGACAGAGAGAGTCACTCTACCTGTCCAAGTCAATGTTTCCCAGCCAGCAGGTTGCCCTACTCATTTCTCCATGGGTGTTCATCAACCTCCTGCTTGGAGGCAGCCAGGGTGAGGAAGTCACAGGCTTCTTCAGAGCCCTTGTGAGGGGAAGCGCACGGTGAGGCAGCAGGAACTCATAGACACCATGGGGAAGCCCATGGGGACACCTGGCTGAAGGTAGCTGTAAGGAGAACAGCAGTAACTATGGGATAATGGGATATTCCCAGTGCTGTCTCCTGCAGCTTTGCCAAATGGGGATTTGATGCACTTCTTATTTTGCTCTTGTTTCACCTTGGCTGGAGAAACCTTCTGCTGCCTTGTCTGCACATCCTTCTCTCTAGGCTTTTCTTCCCTTTTCCCAAGACCATCCGGGCCAAAACCTTTGCTCTGCTTGCTCTTGGATGTGCCAGGAAATAGGCTGGGAGATGCTGCAGGAACAACCTCAAGAGCTTAGAGAGACCCAGGGCTCTCCACTACCAAACTGCATGTGCTCAGCTGGGAAGAAAAAGGCTTTTTAGAGTGCTCAGCGTGGAGACGAAGCTGCTGCCTTTCTGCTCAGCTGGGTTTGCCTTCCTTTGGACATGAGAGGGCTGGAGAGCCTGGGGAATAAGGTCCTTTCTTGCAGGGACACGGAGAAACATCCCAGCCATAGCATCTCCAAATGCCTTTAAATGGTGTGGGGGACATCAGTGTAGGCACAGAGTAAGGTTCCTGTTCCCCAGCTTGCCTTCCTTTCAACCTCCTGTGGAAAAATACATGGTCTTCCTTCTTGATGTGGCCAAGGTGGTTGAGGATGTCACTGAGCAGCCTCATACGGTCCCAGCTCAACTCCAGGAATAGGGCCGCCTTGCTCCATGCTGGTGACATCGCCTGCTCCCTTGAAGATCCCAGGCAGGGGGAGGTCGGGGTCAGGCCACATGATGTCCAGCCACGGTCATCAGCATTTCTACCATGCTGGGGTTGTGGGGATAGGACAGGTAGGGCTCCGGAGGGGTCTCCCATATGCCTTTCTGTCGCGTGTTTCGGTCCATGGTGGGGAGCCAAGAAATCTCTTAACTGAATAAACAGATTGCTGGTCCCAGATGGCATCTGTTTATATGCCAGGTACAAATAGTCTCCACAGCTGCTGTGCTCAGAGAGGCCAGTTCTTTCCACCAAAAAAAAAAAAAAAAAAAAGTAAATAGTCTCACAGAGCCAGCAGTGGCTCGCGGCGGGAATGCAGGTCTGCACATTGCCCCGGCGTGGACACAGCCGGGCAAGGCTGAGTCTGGGCTGGGCAGGACCCCAGGGCCGGGGCAAGGCTGTGGGGTGCTGGCTAGACCCATGTGGAGGAGCGGGCCTGCCCTGGCTGCAGGACAGGGTCGCGTCACTCTGATTTGGGTTCACCGCTGGTGTTGAGGTGCTGGTGAAGCTTGGGAAGGTGCAGGGAGCTCACTCCAGGCTCACACCACATCTCCCAGAACAGTTTGCTGCTTCTTTTCCCTGAAGTCCTAAAGCCCCCCACCAAAGACAGCACCTGCTCTGCCAGCCCTCCTCTCGTCGCTGCCTCCTCCTGCAGCCAGCGCTGCTGCCTGCTCTGCACTCGAGCCGAAGACACCCAGATTAACCCACAGGGCAGTAAATCCAGCCCCAACCTAACAGGCAGCTCTGTGGCCAGGCTCCCAGCTAGCGGTGTCACAACACGTTGTCCCTGCTTATCTCCAGACAGAAACCACCGTCCTCCAAGAGCTGTGGGCTCCCTGGCCATGCAGCTGCAAGCAGGAGGTTTCAACTAGCAAGACCAAGTGCACACAAGATGTCTGGACTTCACCCTGCACAGCAAGCTTAGTCCCACTGGAAGAGATGGATCTGTCCATCGCTATCATTCCATGATTGGGAGCGGAGGTGTCGTATTTAAGACTAAGGGAGCTGAATCGTGTCCCCAAGCCCAGTTCTTAGTGCCTTGGTGGGCAAAGTTATAAAACATAATCTAACGACAGCTCAAGAAAAGGAGATTTAACTGACAGAATGATGATCAAATAGGCCTTAAGCATGAAGGGAAAGAGGGAAATACTGAGCTGGAAGAGGTAGTCTGGAAGGAAGTAGTTATGAAGCCCCAGGGTTTTCAGCCCTCTGCATGAAGGGACAACAGTGTCACTGCCTGAAGGTCAGAGTTAGAAAGTTGAATTTTCTAACACAGACTGAATTCCTCTTGCATTTCCAAGTCCAGCAAACACAACAGCAGCATCACAACAAGCCTAAAAATGCAAAGGCAAAATTTGCATTGCAAGAGCAAATAGAGAAAGCCGCAGACAAAATGAAAGCACTGCTGTTTGCCAGCCCATGAAGGAATGAGTGGGCGTCTGGGCTGGCCTGGAGTTAAAAGAAGAAAGTCGAGAGGCCCAGGGCATTCCTGTGGATGTCTTCACATCAGCCTCTCGACACAGGCGGCGGGGAGATTCTGACTGTGGGGCAGGGGGCTGCCAGCTGCAGTCACACTGCCTTTCCTGACACATGGTCCTTTGCACCCTCCCTGCAAGGAAGGGATTTGCATCCCTCCCCACGACCCCCTGGCAAAGCTCTTCCTTCCTTTACTGCCACTGGAGAACGGCACGTGGGAAGATGTGCTGGATAAACAATGTCTATTAAAAAGCAATAAACACCCTGTCCTAGTTTGCCTGCTTCTCTACAGAGAGCTAGGGGCTCAACGGGCAAACTCACGTCACAGAGCCTGGGAGACACTACAGGATCGGCACAGGTGACCTGGGCCACCGGCTGTGGACACTGTCCTGCTTACACACGTGCCAAAGCCAATGCAAGGAGCGCTTCAGGCTCTGGAATGGGTGCATTTGTGGGATATCTGTCTGGAAGTCATTTAGAAAATGCTAGGAAAGCATGTGAGGATCATGGACTATGGGTGTTAGAAGCACCCTTGATTCAAAAGATATCTAAAAAGAGGATAAAGGAGGCCATGACCACGACTTCTGGAGCCTGTTGGGAAGGGTATGGAGGCAGAAGAAGAGCAGAGGGGCCTCTGAGAGCTGCAAGGGGACCTCAACATCCTTGTGCCCTGCAGGCTCTGTCTCCATTCAGGGCACTTGGTCACTGAGCTTTCCCCTGGACCTGAGGACCTCAGCTGGCTTAAACTTCCCTCTTCCAGAGCACAGCCTTGAAGCAGCAGGGTGTAAACACATAGCATTGAACCCCTCCGCTGGGATAGACGAGACCCTGGCCCATATTTGGGGCTAAACCACCGCAATTCAGGTTGGGGTTTTTATTTCCCCTGACCATGAGGTCTCTCGCTGCCCCAGCACAGACCTGGCACTGGGTGAGGAGGGACAGAGCCACTGCTCTGCCTCTTTCCTTGCTGCCAGAGCCAGGATCGGAGCAGACTCTCCCCGTTGCCTCCTGGGACACCCTTTTCTCACCAGGAAGTTTCTATCACAAAAATCACTTGTGCTTCATCTCCCCTCTTTGTCATCCTGAGTGCTGAAAAAGTGCTAGTGAAATCTCTCTGCTTTCCCCATCTCCCCCTTTCACTTCCCCTCCACGTAACCCTTCAATGGCCTCATAGCAAAGAGGACAGTGGCCACCATGTTTCAGGGCAACTCCTCCTTCATAGGAGCAGTCCAAGACCTTCCTGAGACCTGCATCATCCCATGATTGTCCATGTGCCTTCCCCAGCCGCGATGCTGCCTGCATGGACACAATGGATGCAGTTCCCCTTGCGTGTGGTTCTTCATGTGCCGCTTGCACATGTGAGAGAGGTGCTGAGTTTATGGTGATGGGATGGGGGTAGCAAGTCTGGAGGTCTGAGGGAGTTTGCCCCTCTAATACCTTGTTGTTCTTGTGTTATTAGGAGACCAGGTTGACAGAGAAGAATAAGGAAGCCAAGAACAGTGAAGAAAAGGGCAAGGAACCTCCTACCAAAGACCTGGCCCAGAAACGAAATGTAGGAGCAGGGAAAGACTCTAAAAAGGAAGAAAGTGTTAAGAAAACAGACTCCAAGGTTAAAGCTGAGCCTGAGAGAAAACCCAAAGATGAGAAAGCCATCAATGACAAAGTCAAGGCCATGGAGAAAAAACTGTTGGGGAAGGACAAAAAGGAGGAAGAAAAGGGTTCAGCACTAAAGAAGGATGCAGGAAAGGATAAAAAGGAGGAAGGGAAAGATTCAGCATTAAAGAAAGTGTCAGGGAAGGACAAAAAGGAGGAAGACAAGCCTTCAGCATTGAAGGATACAGGGAAAGACAAAAAGGCTGAGGAAAAGAGCTCGGCATTAAAGAAGGAGGGAGGGAAGGAGGAGGGGAAGGCTTCAGCATTAAAGAAGGACACAGGGAAGGACAAAAAGGAAGAGGAGAAGGCTTCAGCGTTAAAGAAGGACACAGGGAAGGATAAAAAGGAAGAAGAGAAGGGTGTGGGATCAAAGAAAGAGGCAGGAAAAGATACAAAAGGAGAAGATAAGAAAGAAAAGGATAGAAAAGAAGAAGAAAAGAATTTGGCTTTGAAGAAATCGAAGGCTGGTGAAAAGGATAAGTCCCAGCCAGAGCCAGAAAAGGCAGCAGAGGAGAAGGAACAGGAAGATGAGAAGAGCACAGCAGCTGAAAACAGCACCTCCAAGCCCACCGCCAGCCCCCCAGAGCAAGCTAAGGACGATGAGGCCTCCAGCATTTTTGATGAACTCATCGAGAAAGTGAAGAACAACGACGCTGAAGTCACGGAAGTGAATGTGAACAACTCCGACTGCATCAACAACGAGACCCTGGTGCGCTTCACCGAGGCCCTGGAGTTCAACACCGTGGTCAAAGTGTTCGCACTGGCCAACACCCGCGCTGACGACCACGTGGCCTTTGCCATCGCCATCATGCTGAAGGCCAACAAGGTGTTGACGAGCATCAACCTGGACTCAAACCACATCACCGGCAAGGGCATCCTGGCCATTTTCCGGGCCCTGCTGCAGAACAACACCCTGACTGAGCTGCGTTTCCACAACCAGCGGCACATCTGCGGGGGGAAAACAGAGATGGAGATTGCCAAGCTCCTGAAGGAGAACACTACCCTCCTGAAGCTGGGCTACCATTTTGAGCTGGCTGGGCCTCGCATGACGGTCACCAATCTGCTAAGCCGAAATATGGACAAACAGAGGCAGAAACGTCTCCAGGAGCAGAAACTGGCACAGGAACGTGCAGAGAAGAAAGACCTCTTGGAGGTGCCCAAGCCCGGAGCCCTGCCGAAGGGATCCCCCAAGCCTTCCCCACAACCATCCCCCAAGTCTTCCCCGAAAAGCCCTGCAAAGAAAGGGGCAGCGCCTGCTGCACCACCCCCTCCTCCTCCTCCACTCGCTCCGCCACTGATCAATGAGAACCTGAGGAATTCGCTGTCACCAGCCACGCAGAGGAAGTTGGCAGATCGGGCGCTGCCAGCCCAGGAGAAGAACTCGCGGGACCAGCTTCTGGCAGCCATCCGCTCCAGCAACCTCAAACAGCTCAAGAAGGCAAGTGTGGGGACGAGCATGGGCAGCACTCCTGGAGTTAGCCCGGAGGCTGAGCTCTGGGGGCATCTCCTTGGGTGCTGCCGGAGCAAGGGCTGTCCTCCGGTGCGGGATACGGAGCATGGGGTCTGCATTCCCGATCCAAAGGCAGCAGGTTCCTCTGGTTCTGCTGTCACATTAGCGCAGCTGAGCCGGGTCCCTGGGGTGCAAGAGGCAACCGTGTCGGTGGGGGATATCGAGGGTGGCCATAGGGCTCCGTCTCTCCCAACTGCTTCCTGCTGTGCCCAGTAACGGGGTGTCTTCTCTGGCAGGTGGAGGTACCAAAGCTGCTGCAGTAGGGAGCAGAGGGCTCTCCCACATGCAGCCCGCTGTGGCAGACCCCAGGACACTCGCCTTTCTCGTGACTGTTTCCATGACAAGCCCTTTGGGAGCCTGCAGTGACCGATGCCAAGGAGCAGCGATCTCCCTGGGACTGACGGAGGAAGAGAGCGGGCGCGAGGAGGGCCAAGCCAGCACGATCATTCGACGCAGTGTGTGAGGAAGATCTTCTATTTATTATTTCTAGGTTTGTGAAGCCCTAAAGCTCTTTCTTTTGCCAGCACTGCACCCCGCTCCATCTGGCCACCTGGACATGCTGAGGATAGAGGAGGGGTTGCAGAATTCAGAGGAGGGCAGGTGGTTCCTGCTTCCAGCCAGTGCTGCGGGGCGCCTGGCAGAAGACACCAGCTGAGCTTTGCTGGCGGCACCTTGTCACACACGTGTCCGCGCACGGCCCTCGGCCCCTTGTGGCTCTACGCGTGCGTGGCAGCACATGCACGGGGGGACCTCTGCCAGGAGGGGTCTGCGCTGAGCCCCCACCTCTGGCTCTGCACCACTGGGGATGCGGTGGCCCGGGAGGGTGGCACCTTGGCAGCATCAGTATCCGCAGGCCCCTGGGAAGGGAGCAGGACGCACGTGGTGGAGGGAGCCAGCGTTGGAGGCCAACGGTGATGCCGACACCTGTGCCAAAAGGGGGGACAACTTCCAACCTAGTTTGCTGGCAGGGCTCTCCTCACGCCATGACAAGGGAACGCAGGTCGGGGCTGGGAAAAGTGGACCCACCTTCCAAGCTGCCAGCTTTGTTTTCCTGGGGGGCTGGGGACAGCTAGACCAGAGTCACTTCTGGAGCCACCTTGGCTTTGCACAGGGCCTCCGCACAGTCAGGAGGGTCACGGGGCTCTACCCCAAGTGTGGAGCTTGCCAGGTTTCAGAGGTGAGGACAGATGGCGGGAGGCGTTGGTTGCGTGCGGGAGGCCAAGAGGAAGAGCAGCCAGGAGGAGAGGGGAGGCCAAAGTGATGGAGCAGGAGACGGAGTGGAGCTGCAAGAGCCCGGAGCTCTGGGCATCTGGGCATCGTGGTCAGAAGTGCTGTGGCACAGCGGGGCTGGCAGCGGCCTCCTAACCTCTCTTCACCACCTCCCTCTGGGACCCCGCTGGGAAGGTCCGAGCGTCGGGATCCCCTGCAGACCCCTGCGCCAGCCAGGCCACGTCCCCCATCCCCAACCTGGGCTCCATCCACCTCCCCATCCCGACCCACCACCTACAGCCTGGAAGATCCAAGAAGATATGGTCACTCAAATAGTCCATGCAGCCATCCTGGTAGAGACTAACCCCACGGGCAGAGCAGAAGGTGGCATTTTGCAGCCACTGATGTCACCTCAGCCTTACCCTCCTGCCCACTGGTGGGCAAGGAGGTGACTTGGGGACGTCACCCACCCAATGGCTACCATCTCCCTTGGGAGATGCTGCATGGGGCAGGTGGGGGGGTCTGGCCATGGAGACGCCTGGAGAATCACCGAGCAGGGACATAGGGGACGCCAGGTCAGGCGTGTGGGAGGGCTGAGTGCCTGCAGCTCTGAGGGCACCATCGGGATCTCGGGGGGCTTCTGGGCGCCTTCACAAGCGGCTCGTGCCTTGTACGACCACTGCATCGCAATAAAGCTCACCCAACGCCCAAGCCCAGGGCGCAGCAAGACCCGCTCCGGCCATGCTGCTCCCAGAGCTGCAGAAATTCCTATATTTGGGCATCGCGGCGCGAGGGTGGCTGGGCGGGCGGCCAAGGCGCGAGCTGGGGGGCGAGCGGGGCCTGGGGCCGCCGCGCGTTGCAGCG
>VZSV01000394.1:228265-243963 GCA_013398735.1 Nothocercus julius
TCCTGGTTGGGGGCAGCCGGGTGCCACGGGGCGGGGGTTGGGAAGCCCGGCGCTCCGGCTCTGCTTCAGTTTCCCCACATGTCCCTCTGCGCCCGGCAGGATGGGGACAGCCACCGCGCACGCACGAGGCAGGAAGCCTGTGCCCGCCCTCTCCAACGGGTGAGTCCCGGGGGGTCCCCGTGATGTCTGGCATTGGCGGGGGGGACACACATGCCACCCCAGACCTGCCGTCTCCTCTGGCAGGGGCGTCCTTGGAAAGAAGTGCGGCACCATCATCCTGCTGGCCGAGGAGCTGGGCAACTGCCGGGTGAGTGGCAGGTGACAAGGTTGGGGACCCTGGCTGTCGTCTGGGGGGGTCTTCATCTGGGTGAGGAAGATGAGGGCCAGCCAATGTCAGGGCCCCTCACGCTGTCCCTGGGCCTCAGGACGTGGCCACGCTGCAGTTCTGCGCCAACAAGCTGGACAAGAAGGACTTCTTCGGCAAGTCCGACCCCTTCATGGTCTTCTACCGGAGCAACGAAGACGGGACGTGAGCGACCCGCTGCCAGGAGGACTCCCGGCAGGGCTGGGGATGCCCTGCGGATGGACCAAGCTGGCATGGTCCCAAAAGTGGCCCCTTGCCAACCTGGTGGTGTCCCAAACTTGGGTGGATGCCTGGTGACCCCCCTCCGCCCCCTGCCACCATAGCAAGGCCATCCGCTGGGTGCATCTCCATCCCGCTCGCTGGGATCCAGCATTTGGGGGGGAGGATGTGGGGTGTTTTCCCATTGGAGGTGACCCCCCCCACACACACACACTCCCGTTCCCCTCCCTGTCCTGGCAGCTTCACCATCTGCCACAAGACGGAGGTGGTGAGGAACACGCTGAACCCGGTGTGGCAAGCCTTCGCCATCCCCGTGCGCGCCCTCTGCAACGGCGACTACGACCGGTGAGGGCCCATCCTCCCCGCCCCGGGGGTCGCTCTGCACCCTCTGCCTTTAGTCTTTGTGGTCCACAACAGGCGAGGCCCCCATGGCGCCGTGGTTCTCCTCGCCTAAGTGAGGCCGCTCTGCACCCTCTTCCTTTAGTCTCTGTGGTCTGTGACCGCTAAAGCCTCTCCATGGTGCCGTGGTCCTCCCCACCCAATGGGGGCTGCTCTGCACCTCTTCCTTTAGTCTTTTTGTTTTACATCTGGAAAAGTCCCGCATGGTCCTCCCCATCCAACAGCGGCCATGCTGCATCCTCTTCCTTTAGTCTTTGTGGCTTACAACCAGTGAGGCCCCCATGGTGCTATGGGTCTCCTTGCCCACAGGGGGCCACTCCGCACCCTCTGCCTTTAGTCTTTGTGGTCTCCCAGCACCAAGGCTCAGATGTGGGGCCTGTTTGGAGCCTCAGTTTACCCGTCTGAGCCCTGGGCCCGTTTCCCCATGAGGGACCATCAGGAAGGGCCCCTGTTGGCCATCCCACCATGGTGCTGCTGCCACCGGGGGCTCGGCCAACCCCCATCTCCCGGCCGTGGGAAGGGGTTAAAGCCGGCGGTGGCTCCGTGGTGGCGAACAAAGGCTGCGGTGGCTCGCGTGGCGCCGCCGTCGCGGCCCTGTGTCGGACGTTGCTGTGGCAACAGCGGATAAAAATATCCCACCGAAAAACCTGGGCAGGGGAGAGAAGGAGGAGGAGGAGGAGGAAGACAGGAAAAGGCCCACAGAGGTGTCAAAACAACCTGATGGGGAGAAGCACCGGGGGCCGCCCCAGGGACAGGATGTGGTGATGGGACAGGGGGACCCGTCCGGGTGCTGCCACCCCGGGGTCAGTGTCCCCCCTGTGTGGGGGGATAGAAGGGTTGGGAGGTGACAATGACACCCCTCCTTCCTCTCCCCCGCACCACGCCCGCTCCACTTTGCCCCACAGGCCCATCAAGGCGGAGGTCTATGACTGGGATCGTGATGGCAGGTGAGACCCGCGTCATCGTGTCCCCACGTCCCCACGTCTCCGTGTCCGCGCATGTCATGCTGCCTCCCCCCGCCCCCCAGCCACGACTTCATCGGCGAGTTCACCACCAGCTACCGGGAGCTGGCACGAGGGCAGAGCCAGTTCAACGTGTACGAGGTGAGGGGGAGCCGGCCCGTGGCCGCCCCGGGGCTCCGGGGACAGCCCCAGGGCCCAGGAGCCACCAGCCTCTTTCTCCTTTTCCTTCCTCTTCCTCCTCTTCTTCCTCCTTCTTCCTCCTCCCCGTCTTCTTCCTCCCATTCCTCCTCTTCCTTCCTCCTCTTCCTTCCTCCACTTGTGGCAGGTGGTGAACCCCAAGAAGAAGATGAAGAAGAAGAAGTACCTGCACTCGGGAACAGTAAGGAAGGGCTGAGGGTGCTGGGGAGCTGGCCCATGGACAGGGTGTCCCCCACGGTGGCACTGAGCCAGTGTCCCTCCGCACAGGTGACGCTGCTCTCCTTCGCTGTGGAGTCCGACTGCACCTTCCTGGACTACATCAAGGGCGGGTGAGTGACATGGGAAGGGCACACGACCGCATCACAGTTTTGTAACCACCGACCCCGGGCTCACGCGACACTCGTCCTGTCCCAGCACCCAGATCAACTTCACGGTGGCCATCGACTTCACGGCGTCCAATGGTGAGGGCGGCCGGGGGACGTCCCCTCCAGAACGGACGTGCTCTGGTGACATGAGGGTGACGTGACACCGCGGGTGACACCGGCTGCCCACCCAGGGAACCCATCGCAGTCCACCTCACTGCACTACATGAGCCCCTACCAGCTCAACGCGTACACCATGGCGCTCAGGGCCGTGGGCGAGATCATCCAGGACTATGACAGCGACAAGATGTTCCCGGCGCTCGGCTTCGGCGCCAAGATCCCACCGGATGGCCATGTGTCCCATGAGTTCCCACTGGTGAGGCCGTTGCGGGGTGGCCCAGGGTGGCCCCACCTCGGCCTGTCACCTCACCCCGTCCCGTCCCATCCCACAGAATGGCGACGCGGCCAACCCCTCGTGCAGCGGCATTGAGGGCATCCTGGAGGCCTATCACAAGAGCCTCAAGAGCGTCCAACTCTACGGCCCCACCAACTTTGCCCCTGTGGTCAACCACGTAGCACGGTAAGGTGGCCGTGTCCCTGTCCCCACGCCGGGAGCCATGGTGACCCGCCGGCTGATGGTGGCTCACGCAGCGCGGCCGCCGCGGTGCCCGACGGCTCCCAGTACTTCGTGCTGCTCATCATCACCGACGGCGTCATCTCCGACATGGCACAGACCAAGGAGGCCATCGTCAACGTGAGTGGGGGGACGTGGGCTGTTGCCGCTGGGGACAGTGACCAGCTGGGGACTCAGGGTGCCCCAGGAAGACTAGGGGTGCAAAAGCCAGCAGGGATGTGGGTGCCCTGAGCCACGAGGGTGCAATGCCTCGCTGGGGACAGCTGTCCAGATGCCGTAAGCAGCTGGGGACACAGGATGCCCCGAGCCATCCAGGGTGCAATGACCATAAGGGGACACAGGGTGCCCTCAACCATGCAGGGTGTCCTAAGCACCCCAGGGTGCCATGTCCAGCTGGGGGTCCCAGGGATGGAGGGTCTATCAGTGGTCCTGCTCTCCCCGCACATCTCCTGCACGTGCAGGGCAGTGTGAGAGGAAGCACATCGGGAAGCAGGGGGGAAGCGCAGGGAAGTGTGCAGGGAAGTGCATCAGGAAGCACACAGGGAAGTGCATCGGGAAGCACATAGGGAAGAAGATCAGGAAGTGCGGGGGGGGAAACGTGCCGGCTCTTCGAAGGCAGCGTGCGGCGCTTGCCCTCTTGCTGCACAAGAAAGGCGCCCGAGCGCCGCTTTGCCCCTGCCTGGCGAGCGCGGGCGGCGAGGGGAGGCCTGCGGGAGCTGCTTTTCCCTGTGATTCAGGGAAATTTAGGATTCATCCTCCCGCCTCGGCTGGGGGAGGAGGGAATGGAGCTTTGGGAATATTCGCTTTGCTGCTTCTTCAGGGCTCGCCTGCTCTCACTTCGCTAGTGGGAGGGCAGGAAGGCAGTGAGGGGGCACTCGGTGGGAGCAAAGGGGGCTGCACCAGGTCCCGAGCACCCCCTCAGTCCCCCTTTGGGGTCCCCAAATACTCCCCCCAGGGCAGGGAGAGCTTTCACAGGGTGCGCGGGGACATGGCACCTGGAAGCTGGAACAAGGGATGTGCAAAGGACAGGAAAACTCATTGCACCCTGGAGAGC
The DNA here is from genome assembly GCA_013398735.1 of Nothocercus julius. Classification (NCBI taxonomy): domain Eukaryota; kingdom Metazoa; phylum Chordata; class Aves; order Tinamiformes; family Tinamidae; genus Nothocercus; species Nothocercus julius. The sequence goes on from VZSV01000394.1 coordinate 232,458, forward strand.
TGGCAGGAGCAGGAGGGCCCAAGAGCTATTTGCACACCCCCCCCCCACCCCGGATGGGCTTTGCAGAGGGGGATTGAGCAGGGGGGCAGCAGGCGCTGACTTCGGTGCCTTCCTCCCCCCGTCTCCGCAGGCTGCCAAGCTCCCCATGTCCATCATCATTGTGGGTGTCGGACAGGCCGAGTTCGACGGTAAGACCGGGGCCAGCCCCAAAGTCGGGGCCCTTGGGAGGAGGGCGAGGGGACGGTGGCGTCAGCGCAGGCTGAAGCAGGGGAGGGTGAGGCTGCTCGGGCTCCCGCAGCCATGGTGGAGCTGGACGGTGATGACGTGCGCATCTCCTCCCGCGGCAAGGTGGCCGAGCGCGACATCGTGCAGGTAACGCGGAGCCGCGGGCGTCACCCCCTGCCGCCGCCTGCTCTGGGTGCGGGTGCCGTGTTGGGGAGCCCTGATGGCCCCGGGTGTGTCTCATCCCTCCCCTTTCTGCCAGGGCTGCACCAGGACCTCGGGGGGACGCGGGGACAGGCCAGGAGTCAGGGAGGGATGAAGACCTGGGGACAGGCAGGGATGCACCAGGACAGAGAGATGGGGAGGACATGGGGATGCACCAAGACAGGGGGACAGACCAGGGGGACATGGGGACCAACTGGTGGGGGAGATGAAACATCGGGACACACTGTGACGCAGGGACGCACCAGGGCCTGGGGACATACTGGGACAAAGGTGCACCAGGACATGAGGATGGACAAGGACATGGGGACATACTGGGACACAGGGATGCACCAGGACGTGCTGGGACATGAGGACAGAGGGTTGCACCTGGACCCAGGGCCAGGTGGGACTAAGCCATGGAGCCACAGGGGGAGACAGGGATGTCCCAGGGACATGGGGATGCCCGTGGCCATGGGGGACACACTGAGACACAGAAACACGGGGCCACACCAGGACTTGCGGGGGACAGCAGGACTTGGGAACCCACTCGCTCGGTGTCCCCCGCTCTCCCCTGCCAGTTCGTCCCCTTCCGTGACTACATGGACCGTGCGGGCAACCAGGTGCTCAGCATGGCCCGCCTGGCCAAGGACGTGCTGGCCGAGATCCCCGACCAGCTCGTGTCCTACATGAAGGGCCGGGGCATCAAACCGCAGGCGGCGCCCGAGGCCACCGGCCCTGCCGCGTCCTCCCACCCCTGACGCCCCCCGCCACCTCTGCATGGGGCTTCTCCTCATCCTCCTCTTGCCGGGTGCCACTGGACCCCAACTCCACCACGGGGGACGAGCCGGGGCGGGTTTCCAAATTCTGCCCCCCCTTCAATGTAAGGAATAAATCACAGCGGGTCCCTCCCAGCTGCCTCTGTGCCCAGGCTGGGGAGGGGGGACCTGGGCCCAGCCCTGGGTCCCCTCCCCTCGTCCTGCAGTGCCCAATCCCCCCCTGTGCCACCCAAACCCGGCCCCCCAACAGGGGCTGGGGACAGAGGAGGCACCGGGGGGGGTCAGTCAGGATGTCCCCAGGGCCTCGGCCCCTTCCCCCCCAACCCCAGCTCTGTTTTTTACTTGCATGGACGGGTCCCCTGCCCTGGTCTTTCTCGTGCCTGGCTGAGGTTCAACTGCCTTAAACCGGAATAAATTTAGTCTTTTTAAGTACTGTTTCCTTGCCTGCTGCTGCTCAGGCCCCCGCCGGTGCCACCCCCCGCCAGCATCACCTCTGCCCGGGGCTGCCCCCGCCGCTGCCCACACAGATCAGCTCACACAAAGTCCAGGTTGGCTTTATTTCTAACCCAAATTTTGCAAATATACAGAAAAATACCAGTACAAAGTTATAACACATCCAGGTTTATTTACAGGACTCTACACAGGCCTCGGTCCAACCCCCCCAACCCGCTGGTTCCTCCCCCCCTTCCCCTCCCGGGGCTATGGCTTTGGGGAGGGGGCTGCACGTGGCCCCGGGGAGGGGGACGGTGCCACTGCGGCACCCATGGGTGCTCTGCAGGACAGGGCCCCCAGGCAAGAGGGGTTGGGGCCACCCCTGCCACGCACAGGCCCCACGGCCCCCCCCAAAGCTGTGCCGGGCAAGCGCGACAGCGAAAGCCCCGTCGCGACAGGCTGGGGCTGCGGGGGGGCTGCGGGCACGGCCGGCGGCGGCGCTTTCCAGTGTAAGGAGACGGTAACAGGGCAGGGAGCGACACCTGGCAGGGGCAAAGCGCGGCGAGGAGGGGGGTGTCACCAGCAGCGGTGACAGGGACCGACCGCGATGCCGGGGGGGAGGCTGCTCTCGGCGCCACCTCCGCTCCTGCTCCGGCACGAGCCACCCCCAGCCTCGCGGTAAAAGTATCTTCAAGCTTCAAGTCGTTATTGCTGCACTTCCCTCGGCCAAAGCGAGCGCGGGGAGGATGGGAGACAGGGGACAAGAGGCGGGCGGCAGCTCCAGGGTCCGTGTCCCGGCTCCTATTGCTTCAGAGGGGAGAAGGGGCAGCAGCGAGGAGGGAGCCGGGGGGAGCGTCGCCGCCGGCGGCCCCGGTTAGAGCGGGGTTAGGGGCTGCTCCCCGTGGGGCAGCCGCATCCAGCAACGCTAGCACTTAGTGAAGGTCCTTTCACATTCCTACTTTAGTCGTCCTTAAAAAAAAACTGCCAAAACAAAGAAAAAAAAACAACAGAACAACCAAAAAAAAAAAAAAAAGCCACCTCCCACCCCCAATGGCTGGAAAGAAATTTTAAAATCAAGTGAAGTTAAAATCCTGCACGTCCTCCCTCTGCCAGCCCAGCAGCGACGCCTCCGCAGGGGCGGCGGAGCCGGGGGGGCTGCAGCCTATGCCGGGGGCGGCCGGAGGCGCCGGGCAGCCCTGCGGGGTCCCCGGCCGTGCGGCTACTCCAGCAGGTCCTGGGGAGAGAAGGCAGCGTCACACAGAAGGCCTGGTGGCCTTCGGGGACAGGGCCCTGCACCAGTGCCGGCAGCCGCGCTCACCTCGTCCGAGTCATCGTGGTAGCCGCCCTTGGTGGCCGGCGCCACAGGCTCCAGCGCGTCAATGCCCTCCCCGCCGTTGGCCTCCGCGTGCTGCCGCAGCACCGAGTAGCGATGGACCAGGAACCTGGCGGGGACACTGGGGTGAGGAGCACGCGGTGCCGGCACTCACCCCGGCCCAGGAGAAGCAGGGAGGATCCGGGCACTGGCGCCTGTTCTTCCAGGAACGGGGATCGTTTTGACTCTATCTCATCCCCATGGCAGAGGCTCAAGGGCACCAGCCCCTTGCCGCCCCATTCGCCAGGTCCAGAACGCGACTGGTTCCCACCCCAGCTCCTGGAGAGAACTCAACAGCAAAGCCCCAGGCAGCAGAGCAATTAGCAACTGCCTTCGTTACTGCAAAGAGCTGCAGAGGCTCAGGCAAGGAGCTGCAGCTCCAGCGCAGGCGGTTGGGTATCTGGGGGGGTATGCGGGCCCCGCAGGGCCGGGGCGCACGGAGCCTCACCTGCCTCCGCACACATATTTCTTGACGAGCAGCACGCCAGCCACGGCGGTGACGAGCAGCAGGCCCATCACGGCCAGGATGATGGGAGCAGAGCTGGAGGACGCTGCCTGCGGGGGAGACAGGGAAGCGCAGGGGGTTTCCACGGCCGTGAGAATTAAACGCGTGCCCCCAGCCCAATGGGCCTGTCCAGCCCGCAGGGCGCAGCCCGGAGCCCTGGGGTAGGTGACTGTGGGCAGATTTAGGCAGGACAGTCCTGCAGTTCAGCAGTGACCATGAGGCTGTGGGCAGAAGACGTCCCCCTGGTCGCTGCTGTCACCGCTCCCGTCCCGCTGTCACCCACCAGCTGGCTGGGGCTCAGGAGGTTGCTCGTGCATTTCTTCTTCATGTCGGTCTCTTCCCGGCTTGGACTTTCCCCTCCTGAACATTTGTCTCCTGGGATCTTCCGGTACCTGGAATAGAGAAGAGGCTTGAATATCTGTGCAGGGATTCAACTCCAGCATTCCCAGCTCCAGCGCTGCTGAGCCAGGTTTGCTTCCTGGTAGCATCAGCCCCAGGAGGAGAACAGGGTGTGAAAACGCTTTACCCGCTCGTCTTGAGCAGCTCCTGTCTGCCGTAGAGGCAGAACTCCAGGTCATGTCCCTTCAGCTCCGGCTGCTCCACGCAGACAGACTGGTTCTCTGGGCGGTAGTAGCCAAAATCGCTGCGGGCAGAAGGGCAGAGCAGGAGATCAGAGGCCGCTCAGAGCCCCAGAGCATGACAGGAGTCCCAGTCGCATCAAGGGGGTTGTTACTGGCAGGAATGCAAAGTCAAGGGCTACCAGAGAAAGTCCTCGAGGGTGCAGGGACAGACGGACGGCTGCTTGGTCACCACGTAGTCCCGGCCGTTCTGGCACACCGAGGACTTGCGGAGGCGCCGGTACTGCTCCTTGTAGCCCAGGATGCAGCCGTCGCTGGGATCGCTGGGGTCGCTGGAGTGAGCCAGCCAGATCGTGTAGTCCTTGTCCTCGCCTGCGACGGAGAGGGCTCAGCTGTGCGGCCCATGCCATCCCCGGGTGACCGGCCAGGGGACAAGGGCATCCCCCGGCCCAGCACCCCCGCGGGAGGCACTCACAGGTCCTGCTGAGCAGCTCACTGAAGTCGATGGTGTAGGAGACCCACTTGCGGGATAGGAAGTTGCCCCGAAAGCCCCAGATGCTGACGTTCATGGACCTGGCTCCGGGCTCGGAGGCCAAGCCGGTGAAGAAGATGGGGTCCTTGGAGAAAGTGTATTTATACCAGCACTGCCCTTCGTCCGTGGAGAACCTGCCGGAAAAGGGTTCGGGTGGGGAGCGGAGCCAGCAAGCTGGGCCTCGAGCCAGAGCGGGGAGAGTTTGCACGTACTCGATGACGTTGATGGGCTGGCTGGTGTGCTCGATGGCTACGATGAGGCCGCCGGAGTCGAGGATCGCGTAGTAGTGCGGCCCCTCGAGCATCCGTGCCCACGTGTAGCCCCCGTCGTCCGAGATGTAGACGTCTGGGCTCATCACCGAGATGGCCCCCCCGACGCTCCCTGGAATGCGGGGACGGCATCAGCCAGAAGGACACGAAGACGGATTCTTCGCCCTCCCACCCATGGGTGCCAGCAACGAGCGGTGTCCCCTGGCTGGGCCTGGCTGTGACACACCAGCCCCTATGGGTCCCGTTCCCCCCAGCCGGTGCCATTTGGTACCGTGGGCGATGATGATGCCGACAGCGTTGGGCTCAGACAGTGGCACCATGGGCACGTTGAGCTTCTGGGAGATGCTATAGGACGCGTGGATGTGGAGGCTGCACTGCAAAGGTGAGAGAAAACCCTGTCCAGGAGCGAGCGGAAACGCATGCGGGCAGGGGGACAACCCCAGCAGCCTGTTTGGCGCTGCGGAGGCCAAGTCCAGCAGTGGTACCGTCACCAACACGAAGCCGAGGAGCTGGACACCCTCCCCAAGACTGGTCCTTAGCACCCGGTGGGTGCTGGGGATGCCCCAGCAGCCCAGCCTGCTCAGGGCTGCCTGCACCCCCGTCATGGTGCCACCCACAACCCATCCCGGGGACAGCAGGCCCTGTCCCCGCAGCTCCCCTTGCTGGGGCGGCAGGATGAAGCCATTTGCCCTCCTGCATCCTGCTACCCCCTAGCTCAGGGCAGGGCCCAAAAGTCTGCAGCCCCATCCCACCCACGGTGGGGACAGATGGTGACACAGAGGTGAGACAGTGCCACAGGCACAGGCGCTGGGGGTCACCCCTGGGCAGCAGGTCCCCATGGGGTGGCCCCAGTCCCAAGGAGAACAGCCCAGGGCATCACAAGACAGACCCACCTCTTCCTTGTTCTTTGCCGTGGAGTCACACGTGGTATTTTTCGGCTTCCTCAGTGGCACCCACTCGCCACCGCGGTCAAAGGTGATCACAGACTGGATGGAGTTGTCTGGTGGCCGGAGGGAAGAGCAGACAGGAGGCCCCGGGCTTTTGCAGGGGCTTCAGCACAACCTCACGCTCCGTGTCACCCATGGACACCATGGGGGATGGCTGCTCTTCAGCCCCACATCTCCAGTCCCCAAGAGGGTCACAGCGGGAGCCCCGCTTCCCTCGCCACCCCGCAGGTGCCAGGTCTCAGCTTTAGCCCAATTGTGCTGCACAGATGGGGACAGAAGCAGGATGTGCCACCCCAGCCACCCTGCCAGTCACGCACCTTCCGAGAGGACGCTGGTGATGTAGATGCCACGCAGCGAGGTGACGTTGGTGAAGTCCGTCTCGCCTCCGGTGGTGGTGTAGAGGTGCCGCTCCAAGGACTTGGAGTACACGATGCCTCGGTCATCTGAGGTGTAGATGGTGCCAAAACCCGTATCTGCAGGACAGGCGACGGGACAGAAATACCCGGGGGTCAAGGAGCACCACGACACGCACAGACTCCCATCGCTCCTGTTTGGAACCCGCTGCTCCAGCCACATCCCGTTACGGGCACCCCAAGCAGGGACTACTGTGTCCCACCCACCTCAGCCACAGGCTCTTATTCCCAGAGCACTTCCCAAGAGTCACCCCCGGGGACTGGGACAAGGTGGCTGCAGAGGGAAGGGGGAGCGGGAAGACCCAGGCTGCTTGAATGGAGGAGCACACGAGTGCACAGCTTGGAAAGAGGAACTCGGAGGAGAAACCCTGTTGCCTTCAACAGGTCCAGCACAGTCACACTCTCCACACACCACAAAGAGGAACGAGCGGCTTTCCTGCAGTTACTGCTAGCTAATTAGCAATGTCTTAATGAGAAAGTCCTCCCCCAAAGGCAGAGCCCTGCCTGGGCAGGTCAGCAGAGAGCTGACACGGTGTGGAGAGTGGCTGCAGCGCGTGTCCCTCGTGCAGAGACCCCTCCAGCTGCCACCAGCGGCGTCGCTGCCCCAGGACGTGTCCCTGTCCCTGCTGCGCCCAGCCTGGGGCACTCACCTCCCGGCTCGTCCACATGCATGAACACCAGGTCGTCGTTGGCGGCCAGGATGGAGTAGAACTGCTCGTGGCCCACAGAGGGCAGCTGGGCCATGTTCCAGGTCTCGCCTTGGTCAAGCGAGACGTGAATGCGCCTCGTGCTGCCCTGGAGAGCAGGAGCGCCCTTCAGCGCCCGCTCCTCCGCGCACGGAGGGGACGCAGGAAGAGCAGGGATGTGCCGACGCGTCCGGGTCCCCACACCACCAGCACTCCGTGCAGGAGGGGCAGATACCTTCTCTGTCATGACGGAGGCGAAGAGGAAGCGCCCGCCCAGGCCGAAGGAGTAGATCTTGGTGCCGATGACCTTGAAGGCTTTGCCGAAGTCGGAGGTTTTCTTTAGCTCCAGTAACCCGAGATCAGCTTCTTAAGGAGAAGGGAAGGTGGATTAAGGCGGCTGGAGCGGCCGCGCAGGGCGCTGCTTCTAGCTCGTCTCCACAGCCCAGTTTGGGACCTCACTGCCCATCAACCGTGTCCCAGTGACCCCCCGACAGTGTCTCAGCTTCGGGCAATGCCACTAAGGCCTCCTGCCCATCAACTCCCACCTAAAACCTGTGCTGGGCCCAGACGGGCCCGGGATCTCCCTCTAAAGCTGCAGGAGCCGGTGCTGCCCTTGTGGGGGTCTCTGCTGCCTTGGATGGACACCCAGGGCTGCTGATGACCCGACACCAGTCTCCTCTTCCCAGGTCCTACCTCATTAGCTGCCTTATGTGACACCGTTCTTGTCCCCATCCATCCCCTTACAGAATTCATCCCTTTTAAGAGATGCCATCTACCCTGGGTGCTCTTCAGGTTGGTCCCCTCAGGCAGGGCCAGGCACACGGATGTGCCCAGGGCATTCCTGCCTGGAGCGCTTCACCCTCGGCCTACGCTCTGCAGCCTAAGGGACTGCGGAGTGCACAGTGGGGCTCGCAGGTCCCCGCAGGGTCCCCAACTCATGGGGACAGGGAGGGACTTACTGCAGGAGCTGTTCAGGTAGGTGGTGAAGAAGATGGTGTCGTTTGCACCCCTGCAAAGAGAAAGGGGGATCAGGATCGTATGAGGGACCCTCACACAGAGCTGATTCTGGGACCTGTTTTCCAATGCTAGTGGAGCTACCGCTCACATGGATTCAACACGAAGAGCTGGGATGGGTGGTCCTGCCCTATTACACACCCTCCGTGCTCTCCCTGCTACCTGGAGATCTCCAAGGATCCACTGCGGGATCACACAATGTTCCAGAAGGGACCCCGGGTGCCATCAGGGAAGCTCAAACCACAGGGAAGCCCCAGGGAAGGGGGCTCGTGGGGCAGCCGATGGCTCCTGGAGGCCAGGGAGGCCCCTGGCTGCTCCCGGCGCTTCCAAGGCACCTCCTTCTAAATCCAAGGGATCTGGTTGGGATGGGCACATGTCTCCCTGCCAGGTCAAAGTGCAGCACGGAAAAGGGGGTGTGAAGGGAGGTGCTTCATGCTGCCAGCTCAACGGCGAGCGGCCACCTCCAGGGAGGACAGCAGGGGCTGTCCCCTCCGCAAACCATCCCGGGCCACCGCGCAGCCACTCACCACTTGGCCAGGCAGACGGCTTTGTGGATCTCCACCCACTTCTCCCCGAAGTCCCTGGACACCCAGAGGCCGTTCTGCAAGACAGGGAGGTGCTCGCCGGTCACCCCACTCGCCAGTCACCGCCTCAGCGGCGCTTCCCCCACCCGTTAGGGCTGCAAAGAGCCAGTCCCCAACCTCCACCGAGGGCCAAGCGCATCCTCCAGCGCGGGGACAGAGCCCGTTCCCCAGCAAAGGCAGCCCCAACGTGTCTCTTCCTCACGGAAGCAGCTGTCCCAAGCCCGGGCGGAGCGGCCCCATCCGATCCCGTCCCCTCTCTTACGTCGGTGCTGAGGGCCAGCAAGCAGTCCGAGTTCTGCGGGTGGTACAGGATCTGCACCAAGGGGTGGAAGGGCAGGTCCGTCTGCACAAAGTTCTTGGCGAAGTCGGACGAGCGGAAGATCCTGCCGCCGCGGCTGCCGCCGGACACGTCGCCCGTCAGGATGACCTGGAGCGGAGAGGCAGGAGCTCAGCCCACAGCAACGCAATGTCCCCGGGTGGGGAGAGTCCCCAAGGGACCGGCACTGACACAGGGGACAAGTCTGGGAGCAGCCTCACTCCACTTGACTGCAGGGTGGTGGCACCGGGGGTCCCGGCACAGCAAATCCATGGACATGCTCCTACCTTTCCCGAGTTCTCTGGGCCGATGGCCATGCCGAACTCGGTCCGGATGAACGTGTTGTTGATAAGCTCAGTGATGTCCTTGAACGTCTTCCCATAGTCCTCACTGAAAGGGAGGAAAAGGCGCTGAACCGCCGGCTCGGCTCTGTGGCGCTCCCGGTCCCCTCGCGGTGACACTGACAGCCCAGGCCCTGCCAGTGCCACGGGGAGACAGGGACGGATGTGTCACCCAACCCTGTGGCGCTGGCAGAGAGGAGGGGACACCCTGAGGGTTGCGCGGGGCTCACCTGCGGTACAGCTTGGACTGCCCGAAGCTCATGATCACCAGGGGCACCTGGAAGGTGGTCAGGACCAGGATAACCTGTGTGGGAAGAGCAGAGGGTGACACAGGGGACACCGCACAGGCACTCAGTCCAAACGGGCGAGGATCCCCCTGCGTTCCCTTCCCCACCCATGTCCTTGGCCCTTTCCCAGGAGGAAGGTGCTTCCCCTCGCTCCTCTGCATTGAGCCACCGCCTCCATCCGACCGGTCCCGGTACCACCACGACTGCTCCTGGGGCCGCTCCGGGATCTCCTGCCCAGCCCGCAGCCTCCCCACAGCGAAATGCAGCCACTTCCCGATGCTTCCCGCTGCACGGCTGGACTTACCCCGGTGCTGTCTCCCACCCAGGAGAGTGACACGGAGCCACTGAGGTCGTCAAAGACGCACTGTGGGGAGAGAGCGAGCGGGAGAGCATTGGGAAGCGCGCTGGGAAGCGCATTGGGAAGCGCGTGGGACCGCCAGCTCCACGCCGCTCCTCTCCGCCTGGGACGGCGTCCAGGGAGGTAAAGCTATCCAGGCAGCCCGTTCCCTGGAGCCAGCGCCCGGAGTGACTCAGCTGCCTCAGGTCCAGGGCAAAGCGCCACGGAGCAGCTCCTGGCCCGGGGACACCCTCATCACAGCCTCCCTTCCCCACTCGGATGCTCATCAACTGGTGGAAAAAGCTCCCAAATCCCGCGTCCCCACCGACATTTCCCCACGGGAGAAGCTCAGGGCCCTAAGCCCCATCCCAACTCCTCTGAAGCGGCCAGGGAGGAGGGAGAGCTGGGATGAGCCGGGCAGCCCCTGGCATCCTCCAGACTGTCTGTACATCCATCCCGGAGCCACGGGGCAACTCGGAGCTCCCTAGAGCACTCACGGGGCTGGGGAAGGGAAGCGCGGCCCAGGCAGGGACGGAAACGCAGCAGCGGCTCTTGCCCAAGAGAGAGGCCGGGGCGCCGCATTCCGCTCCGGAGAGCCCCGATTAGCATCTCATTAGGAGAGAACGGGGGAAGAGGGAAAAGAAAGAAAAAGAGAGGGCAGAAGTGTAAATACGCCGCGTGCCTGGGAGCCACGCTGCCGCTGGGCAAGCGGGAGCGGCGGAGATTAGGGACATAAAAGCGGCTTAATCCAGGCGGCCACGGAGCCACCATCCCCGGGAGGGTTTTCCCGGCTGCCTCCTTACCCTTGGCCAGGAGGAAAATTGGGAGAGCCCGGTTGGAGGACACCCCAGCCACACGTATCCGGCGCCAACACGCTCTGCTCCTTCCTCCCACTGTTCCCAAAGCACCGAAACGCTCCAGGATGGAGCAAGGTGGATAGCGGGAATCCCATGGGAAGCAGGGCCAGAGCTGCGCAGGGAGGAGGCCAGGAAGGAGGGAGCCAGGAGCTTCTCCTTTAACCAAATCCGCGCACCGGGAGCTGCTGCCTCGACAGATTGTGGGAGCGGAGCGGATAAAGCGGCGGGATGCTGGGAGCGGGGGGAGCTGCGCCGGGCAGACGGACGGACACGTCTCACACGGACGCAGCCAAAGCAGCGGGCGGGGGGGACCTGGCCCCCCCAGCTCCGTTAGGGTTCGACCCCCGTCTATCCCCTGGCTGTGCCGGGGGTCCCTGTCCGTCCGCGTGTCCGTGCGCGCGGGCCTGCCCGGCTGCTGCGGGTGCCTCTGCCCGTCCGTCCGTCCGGCTGCCCCAGTGCAAACAGGGCGCCCGGGTGTCCGTCCCGGGGCAGGTGCAGGGAGCGCCCGCCAGCCCGTCCCGCTCTGCCCCCGCGGGGACAGCGGGTCCGCGTGTCCGTCCTGGCACGCGCAGCAGGACGGCGGCCTGTCCGTCTGTCCGTCCCTTGGCTGTCCCAGGGACTGGGCGGGAGGGGGGTGTCCGTCTGTCCACTCCTCCCGGCGGGATCTGTCTGTCCATCTCCCCCAGTGGCTGCTGGGGGGCGGGGGGGGACGTTGATCTGTCCGTCCTGCGGCCGTGAGGGAGGGGGCGCGTCTGTCCGTCCCCGCCCGCAGCAGGGCACGGCGGCTCTGCCCGCCCGGCCGGCCCGCGGGAGACCGGTGGCCACGGGGAGCTC
>VZSV01000394.1:244578-257599 GCA_013398735.1 Nothocercus julius
GGACCCCGCCTCGTTGCCCCGGTTGGTGGTCGCCGCTGTCGCTCTCTGCCATGGCAACAGGGCGGGCCGCCGGCCTCCGCCCCTGCCTTTCGATTGGCTGTTCTGCTTGTCCATTATGACCGGGCCACTTCTCTCCGGCTCCCGTGACTGGCTGATTCGCTGCGACGCCCCTTGCACGACCGCCCCTCCCTCCGCCTCCCCACCCCGCAGCCTAATCTGCCTAGCAACAGCGTGGCGGCAACGGCAGTCATTTCCCGATTGGCCGAGACGGCGGGCACGCTAGGAAGCTCCGCCCCCTCTCCTATTTACAAAGCGGGGGCCGTTGGGGGAAAGGGGCTCAGGCGTCCGGGGGGCTTCCCCCCTCTTCCCCCACATTGCCCCATCCCAGCAGGGACAGCAGCCCCCACCGCTGCCAGCCCTCTGGAATACCCCGGCAAGGAGGGGGGGCACAAATCCCCACGGATGCTCCATAGGGGAAGGGAGCGGGGGGCCTGGGCGTCCCTCATCCTGGCTTCAGGCCAGGATCCTCTGGGGACTGCGGCACCGGCAGCCCCAAACCGCCCTGCAGCGGGGCCCTGGGGACCGGGCTATCTCCAGGAAACAGGTTGCAGAGGAGGCAGCTTGGGGCAGCAAGAGGAACAAGAAAAACCAGCCTTTCCTCCTCCTCTTCCTCCTCCTCTTCCTCCTCCCCCGGCCAGACCGGCTGCTCTGGACGCCCTGATAAGCCTCCCGTGGCCGGCCGCAGCGTGGAGGCCGTGGCGTCCAGGTGGCAGCCACTGTGACGACTGCAGCGCCCCGGGGACCCGCGCACTGCCAGCGCCCTGCTCGCCGCTGCAGCAAGGGGCTCCGCACGGAGTTTGTGGCTTTTGCACGGATATGGCCTTGGGTCCCGCATGGAAAGTTGCATTCCCTGAGGTGGAGAGCAAGGAGGACGCTGGAGAAATTGTCGAGGGACCCATGGATCAAAACACATGTGCAGACATCGCTGACTTCTTCAGGACTCACCCTGCAGGTCTTCGGGCTTCCTTACTTGCAAAAAGGGATTTTTCTGACTATGTCAGGCTTCTACCTTTCCTTTCCTTTTTTTTTTTTTTTTCTCTCCTAGAAAAAAACAGAAAATCAGGTTTGACATATAAGAATCTTAAGGAAATAGATCTTTCTGAGGAGCTCCTTGTGTGGCCTTCAACTGATGCAGGGCACCTGAATAAAGAGAGCGGAGGCTGACGAGCCCCCCAGCCGGGCAACATATGCACAGGGCTCTGTGATGCCCAGAACTTCCCTTGCCCTCCGACTGCCTGCAGAAACCTCCAGCTTTTTCCTCTCCCTCAACAGAGCCAAGACAGATCAGATACAAGGAGCACAAAGCCACAATTTTCTGAGGAATTGGCCGCCGTGTGATGCTGCCACCAGCAAACCATGTGATTAGGGAAAGACAGAAAGGCCCATTTTGTGCTGGAGCAGCGTGTGGGGAAGAATTAGCTTTTTGTGTTTTCTAGGGCATAAACAATCCCAGGAAGGGCCCTGCCTCTGGGTCCGGCAGGTTTCTTCATGGGGCAGCACTTGCAGAACAGCTGGATGCTCCACAGCTTCGTCTCCAAAGGAGAAGCAGGAGAACATGACCTAGCTTTGAATTAACACAGAGGTTTAAAGTGCTTAAAGGGGGGTTATTCCTTCCATGTATGCAACAGCTGCTACCAGTGCGAGCTGTGTTTAGTGGATGAGTTTATTAAGGCAGCAGCCCAGATATCATCTCTGGCACGTCAAATATTCAAGGCAAGCGAGCTCCACCCTGGAGCTTACTCACCTCCTCGCTTCCCACCTTGCTGAGGGATGACGGTGGCAGAGAGCGAGCCAGGATGGTGCTTCCAAGGCCACCAAGGGGAGGGGAAAGTTGAGGGACTTGTTTGAAGGCTTCTGGGAAGTCTCACCCAAGGCAAAGTCCACCAGGGACTTACGTGTATTCTCTCACCTGCAGATACAGGTGCTGCATTTGACTAATACCACTAAACCTCAGGCATCAGCTGCTTGCTTCATTTGAACACTCATCCAACAAGGGGGAAACCCTCACAGCACAAACTCAGAGAAGAACAATAGAAAATAGATGGTGTCTAAGATCCATCTGCCTTCCAGGCTCTGAAGGCAGTCAGCAACAGCAAAAGGGAAAAAAAATCGCACAGGATTGGCAGTTTTCCATGCTGCAAATGGCTGAGGTGGGTCATGTCAGTCTGCAACTGTTTGGCTTCGCAGCAAAGCGCCTGCTGGAGGCCAGCAGGCAATTCCTACCTCTGAATTGACAAAGTCAGGTTTTTCAGGCAAATATAATGCTGGAAGCAGTATTAGGCGATCCCTGCTGCCGGCAGCAGCGCAGGATCTGTTCCTTTCACAGAAGAGTGTTGTCTTGTTCAGGATGAAACCACAACTTTTCTCAACACGCATAGCCAGCACCTTACCAGGAGCCTCCTCAGGGCAGCAACCACAGCAGCCACGTCTCCTGTTGCAGAAGCTGCACTGACCCCACCTTGTGATGCTGCAGAGGGGACTTGGCTACTCTCTGCTTAGGTCTCTACTCTCAGGACCAGTCTTCAATACTTGGGTGCTACTTCAAGGACAAAGCTGCCTGCAGGGGTAACTAGAAACAAAAGCAACAAGCCCTGTTAAGCATGTGAGCAAAAGGTCACAGGTTGGAAGGAGAATAGTCTCAAAATTAAGTGACACCTGCCCCTGTCACAAGGTAAGGGGTTGTCCTCAACCTCAGAGCTATTCCACACTCAGGGAACTCTGCTCTATCCCCTAATCATTGCATCCAATTCCAAGCTCCCATGCAGAAGGAAACACAAGCACCATGTTTGCTTCAGATAGGAGCGGACCTCAATCTCATTTATTTCAAGACACTGATTCAAGGTCTATGTCCTGATATAAGCCGCATTCTCCACGAGAGGGAGACTCGCGACCGGCACAGCTGGCAGGAGCTCCTTGAGCACTGTGGCAGGGTCTGGAAAGTAGTTGGAAACAGTGCCGGGCAGGGCGCGATTCCCAGCACCCCTGTGCATGTGCAGCTTCACCCTGCAGTGATTTCAAGAGCGGATTTGTCCTCACCTGCTTTTGCTCTAATGGTTGAGCACTTCCCCACCTCAGACCTCCATTATGAGGAACCCAAGATAGAGTAACAAAATGATTTATTCTCATTTCCTCTTATTGTAGAGATCAGTTATGTACAGAAACTGTAAAAAAACCTTAAGAGCCTTCTAAGAAGAGCAAGTACAGATGCTGCTGGAAATAAAATCACAGGTACTGGAAGGAACCGAGTGTCAGTTCACTTTGATTAGGGAATGAGCCTTTGGGGGAGTCTCACTCTTTTTTCAAATATCCTTGATGACCTCTTCAAGCTCCTCTTTCGTGTACATGTGGAACTTCATCCCCGGCTCCACCGTGGCAAGCTGGAAGAGAAAGAGCAAGGGGTTAAGCGTGCCTGCGTATGCGAGGCGGCAGTGCACAGAGAACCCCAGCAGACGGAGCAGCTGTTCCTTTGCGGCCGCCTGATCTGCCAGCCCAGCAAGATCATTCCACCCTGTAACACACTCTTTGATTCCCCAAAATAGCTGGCTGCCACTGAAATAGCTTTTAATTGACTCCACAGCAGCAGGGAACAGCTACTGGGTTCTGCTGCTCCTGGCAGTGGGGAGAGACCCTGTTAAGATCCGCTCTTAGTGAGCACTTGGGAAGGGGGCTCCTCTTGCTGCAGTTCAATGCAGCCCTTGGTCCTCAGTAGAGAGATCGCTGCCTCTCTCAGGAGGTGCCTCTGAGGAGCCAGAAGGGCCTCTTCTTCCCCAGGAATGATGGGCATAAGTCCTGTTGCACCTCGTTCTCCTTGGTTTAAGGGACAAAGCAAAATGCCCCAAAGGGGATTGTGAATTAGCTTGGGGATATTAAAGGTGGGGCAAAAAATTCCTGGGACCATTTTGGTCATCAAATGCTGACAAATAAGCAAACCTGTCCCTACAATGTACCACCTTGCAGCTACCTGGTGCCCTGTGCAAGCAGGCCAGAGACTGGAAAGAAGATGTTGTAAAAGGCAAAGACCAAGTGGCAGAGCTGGGGGACAGAATACACCACTGCACCCCTTGGCCAGGGCGTAGAACTGAAATGTGTCACAGAGCAAGCACCAGAACAAGAGGTACTTGAAGAATTACAAGAGCAGGGCAGGAATGTAAGTGGGACCTTAACTCACACCTCACTCTCAGCACAGAAGCCCATGATAGCAGCAGGAGAGCCAGAAGGTGCAGGAACCAGCCTGGATGCTGCATGTCTCCACAGCCAACACCTGCACATGATTTGTGCAAGTCTGGGCCTAAGATACTAGGTCCAAATGGACCTGACAGCCTTTAACACATGGCATCAACCACCCAAAACAAATATTGGAGACGTTACCTATGCAGCTCTTCGAGGTCTGCTCACTACTGTGCATTTCCCTTCTCCCCATGTACCAAGGCTTTACTCAACCATTCCCTTACAAGCCAGGCTTAATGGGGAAGCCTTTAAGTTAATTAGAAGTGCAGTGTTGTTTAAGGCTCCTGAAGTTCGCTGCCAAGTTATTTGATTTTCCCAGGATCCTTCTTTTTGCTGCTAAATGGAAAGACCCACACAGGAGCAGGAAGCAACTGGCATAAGCTGGAGCTCTACATACTTCTTAAAGGCTGGAAAGCAAGAGGAGCTACTTCAGGTAGAACATTTTCAACGAGTAGGGTGACTTGAGTCAATAGAGACCTTTTAATCCTCAGCACATTCTTCTCATGCTTAACCTCGACACGATTCCTCAATACGTTCAGAGCTTTGCCAAGCACAGTTAAGCCCAGTTAAATGGGGACATGACATAAGGATACTGTACATGTTACTCTGCCTCCGTTTCTTCACACTGTACTACAAATCTTCCAGAAGGAACCTTAAGCTGATCAAGAGAGAACTGAGCTGTGTGTACTGACAGCAGTACATCTGCAGCAGCAGATTTCAGCAGGCTGGCATCATTTGGAAAGAGTCTCAAGTTTTCGGCGGGCTGCTCCTCTTTCCCCACAAATGGGGCCTGCTTGTCACAAAGAGGATTCCCAGCAGCAGTGTTTAATTTTTTTTTTTTTTTTTTAAAAGGATGTTTGTGGCTGTGTGGACTTTTAGACTCTTCAGGAAAAGGTTCTCCAGGTCTCAGAGGAAAGGAATGGGAGAACAGGGGAAGAACAGCAGCTCGGGAGTCAGAATGACATGATTTGAAAAGGTCTAGTGTCTTATAACCTGCCAGAAATAGAAGCAAACACTACATGCCAGCTTGTTCATCTTCCATCCATTATCACTAATAATCTGGAAGGGTTTCTAGCCTTTACTCCCTCAAAACGAGGGTTAGACTCTTCAGACTGAGGTTGGAGGGGACAGGTAGAGCTACGCACTCCGGGAGATTCCCAGGATCTCCCAGAGTGCTGCACACTGGGCCAAGCGGAGCAGGAGCTCAGCAAGACACGTTCCTTCCTGGAAGCACCACCAGGCTCTACCTCTCCACTCCTTCTGCCCAGCAGATTGTTGGCACTGATCCAAGACTGAATATAGCAAGTCCTGAAGCTGTATAATTTTCATTCCTTCTACTATTACAAATAGCAGGGGGGAAAAAAGAAGGGCCAAAGCCAGAGGTGGGGGAAATAAAAAATAAAAGCAGTCCTGCTGGCAGGCCCACGGATCAGCCCACAGGACCACAGCCCTCCCAATCCAGGGAGCCAAGCGGGAGCTGCTTGTGCTGACACACCTGGGCTAGCCCAGGCGTGCACCTCTGGAGCAGGTCAAAAGCAAAAATTCCTTTTTTTCTCAGCTGCAGTGTGGACATCTGCAAGCCAAACGCCACAGGCCACCGTCTATCGGATGTGCTGTAACAAAGCGGTTACCTCAATGTTGGTTGCATTCAGTTTCTCCTCCATAACTTGTTTCAGGATGACAAGGGAAGATTTGATTGCTTCCTTCAGCGTCATTGACTATAAAACAAAGAGCGCATTAGTTGTATTGTTAGTGCTCACACGAATACTTGTTGTGTTGTTACCCCTGTGACTCTAGAAGCTGCTGCTCTCCCTCCTGCGCTTCTCAAATCCTTTAAGCTGTCGCTGGCAGCAAATTTAAAAGCTTATCAGGTTCTCTACAGTATCAACAAGAGATCAAAGCACACTATTCAGGCCAGACAGTGACAATTGCAAAGACGGTGACTTTCTGCTTCTGGGCAACTTTTTACAAAGCTTAAGACCCGTTAATCTTGACCACACAAACACTACTGCCAGCACTAGGATGCAAGGGTTTATTTCCCCTCACCAGTTACTGTTTATAAAGCAGCCCCCAAATAAGGTGGAATCGCCCTGGCAGGAGACTTCACGCTATAATAACATAAATGCTTGCATGAGGGGGAACTAGAGCTAGAGGCTGCGCAACATTCAGAGTAGCAATCGTCATGTTTGCATTAAGTTTGCACTTGAAAGACGGTTATTAAACCACAGAGTGCAGAATTCAGCCAATTCTGCTGCTTAAGAAATTAGGTTCTTGAGTCTTAGGCTGGAAGTCTTCAAGAGACTCAACACCATTAATTATGCTTTTCATTGCAGCATTTGACTTCAGATGACATAGAACTGACAGTTCCCCCCCTTGTGGTAGGAAGAAAGTTCTTCTATTTACTCTCAAATAGGACAGCGATCTGCAGCACAAAAGTGCTTCACTTTGAGAACAGTGAACCAAAGCCACTTGCTTTAGCTCCATATGCTCCAGGCTTCATCCATACTGAGCACTGATGCTAACTGACAGTGTCCATATAGCGATCTTTTATTTATAGAGTACTTCTTGACATGGACTTAATTATCACCCACCAGAGGGGGGTACTGGCATCTCAGGCGCCAGTCTCATATTCCACAAAACTATCTCCACAGTTGCAGCCCAGTGGGAAGCTGCTGCTGGTCCTCCTTATGATAAAGGTCCTTGACCGAACAACTAAACACTGACATCTAATCACTGGATCAAGTGCCAAGAGCCGAACCCAATCCCAACAAGCTCAAGAGAAGGCTTAGGAATCATTTTTGCGTAAGGGAATAGTGGATCCCCATTGCTAGGGCTCTGTGCCTTGTGCAATGTCGAGTCCATTCCAACTTTTACCTTATGGTAAACCTCTTGCAGAGAGCTCTGTGCACCTTCTGATGCCGACCCGATTGCTCTGGCGTCACACTGAACAAAGGTTCCTGATGGGTCCATGTGAAACCTGCCGGAAACACAGGCAAGTGAATGAACAGCAGGCGCATCCCCATTTTACATGGTGATTGTGCAAGGGCCTTTCCAAAAGATCCAAAGTAGCCCCACTGAATTCCCTACACAGCTCGAAGCTGGGACAGAACAAGGGCTCCTTGGTGAGAGCAGAGCGGAAGTCAGGGCAGCCACTCGCTGCTTGTGGCCCCCTTCATTACACACAGTGGCCTCAAGGGACCGCTGTGACTAGCGCAGTGGGTCTCTCCTGCTGGCATTTAGAGGAGGAGAACAAGATCTGAAGAGGACCAAGACGTCAAAAGGAACCTGCAGACCCAAACGTGTAAATTAGGAGGGCTGTATATTCCTGACGTTGCTCTCCATGCTAACGGGAAATTTTTCTTTTTTTTTCCCCCCCTTTTTAAAAACCCAGCAAGTTGTCACTGCTATTCTTGGGAGGGAGAGCACTAGGGAGACCTTATTGGGCTGGCGCTGCAGGGCCGTTTCCTTGTGCAGGAGAGGCCGAGCGCTTGAAGCCCCCGAGTTCAGGTTACAAGCGCTCCGCCACCTCCCCGAGGAATGTTACAGCAGGCTCCACATATTATGTTACCAGTGGCTCTGCTAGTCCTCTGCAGAAAGGTAAGAATAAACTAGGGACAACCAGAGCTTTGGCTCCTCTCTGCTGCCTAGGAGGCCACATAAAGCAAAAGCAGCGAGGATTCACTGACGACGTGGCAGCCTGTGCAATCCTGAGCAAGCTGTCGGTGCTCACACCCCTGCAACCTGCAGCAACCTGCACTTGACAAGAAGGTTTTAAAAGCATTAACAGCCATGGCAGGTACATAGTGGGATAACCCCCAAGTGTTTGGTTTACGTAAATAAATCAATAAATCCCTGAATCAAGTTATTAAAATCCTCCTGGGAAGTTTCACTTCAAGCTCTTGCCCCTTATCAGAGCTGGACTTACAGCTGGGGTCCTTTCTCATCAACTCCTCCAAAAAGCAGCGCGACACCAAAGGGACGAGACTGCAACAGAAACCAGGCAACACATCAGACAAGACCGGTGGCAAAGGCAGGGGAGAGCCGGCAGCACGTGGCCCAGGCACCCGCGGGTACACACCATGGCGCCAGGGTCCGCATCCTCCTCCCCGAACTGCAGCGCGAGGTTGGACACGGCCTGCGTCACGCTCTCCACTGTCATGGTTTCATTGTAGGTGAACCAGTGATTCTGTGGGAAAAGAAACATTGAAACGATCGCTTCTGTCCCCAAAGTAGATGCCGCCTGGTGAGACATCCACACAGCAGCCTAGAACGATACCCGCGCAGGCTTCAGGACAACTTCATTCCAGCCCCCTCTCCTGACAGGGCTCAACCACCAGGCAAAAGCACTAAAGAGAGAGCAGAAGGGCAGAACACGCTGAGAAACCTGGGCAGAGATGCTGTGAAAAAAACAGCTGAGACATCCTGCCTTTGGGATACCAACAAAGCCACAGCATTTTGTCTCCATGGCCCAGTATCCATTTCTGAAGGGATGGAATTATTTGGTTCTCCAGAGCTAAGAAGGGTGCCAACAGACAGGAAAATCCCACAGGAAAAGTCTTTATTCTAAGGCATGGATTTTTCCCCATACCTTTGAGTACCTGAGGAACAGAATAAATTTCAGAATAATTTTAAGAATAATATTTAAAATATCACCAAGTCAGTCTTTTGTCAAAACTAAGTTGGACACACATGATCTTTCCCCTTTGCCACAACTGCCAGCCTTAAGAGCCTGCGCCAGCACTAGAGAACCTGATCTAAGATTTCCACCAGATGTTCACTGCTAAAGAGAGAAAAAAAATAAATAGGAGAATCCAGGTGTTTGTTCTCTAAAAGCCCCATAAGGGAAGCCAGGCTCTCAGGGCACTTCCCACTCCACACTCGTTCCTTTTCTTCCTGTGTCAGAGATTTGAGATGCCCCTAGGACTCAGTGGTATTGCTTAGAGAAGAGAAATGCCAAGCCTTACCTGAGTCTCCACTCTTGCTTTATCAATTAAAGTCTTTGCATCAGCTATTAAGCCACTCATGGCACACCCTGGAACACCAAGAGGGAAATCACAAGTCATTTAATTGGCTTCACTTGCATTGCCCTCATCCAGACTTCCTGAAACCCACGGGGAAATATGGAAGACTCTAAAGGAAAGCAGGAGTGCACAGTAACACTGTAAGGATGGCAGCTTGCTAGGAAGCATGGGAGCAAAAGGGATTTACTGAGGAGCATGAGACTGCATGTCAGCATCTCGAATTGCACCCATTTGAGTGGGCACAAAGCTGAGGAACAGAGACCTGAATTTTTCCAGTCGTGTCTCCCATCCATTCCAGATGTGAGTCAGTTGAAGAAGACACATTTGAAGCCTTCCAGGAGAAGCTCCAGGCAGAATCATAACCAAGGGTAACTTACCCATCCCATCCTGTGGGCAGGACCAGCTGCATTGCCCCCAGCTAGGGGTTAGGAGGAGATTTGAGAAAGGCCAGGATAGAGGTGGCCCAACAGAGGAAGGCAACCTAGAGCCATAAGCAGCTGCGCAACATTCCGGTTGTGGCTAGACCCAAGTTTAGGGAGCAGGGATAATTAAAGGGCATGGACGGCAAGTGAGCATTCCTGCACCTAGATGTGATGTCCAACAGCAGCAGGAATGTTATTGCTGCCAGCTGGGCACACCCAAGTGGACCCCTTCACCCGCCACAAGAGAGGCAGGGCTACACCAATGCCACAGGAGGCATTACGTTCTCCGAGAGCTCCTGAGCCTCCGTGACTCACACCATCAGCACGAGGATTTTGGAGGTCTCCTGATCTTTAATTGACCTATTTGGTAATGAGCCCCTTCCCAGGGCCCCTCCCAGTGCAGGGGGTACAGGCTAACATTAGTGCTGCAGCAGAACCTGGCCTGGAGTCAAGCCTTTACATTGCAGTAATTCCCTGTCCTCCCAGATCTAAATTTGGGATAAGCTTTCAGGAGGGAGGTCATACAAGGGGGCAGGAGGGTTCAGCTGCCGCTTCCTGCTCCCAGAACTATGTCCTGCTGGCCTGGAGCCTGGAAAAGCAGTGAGCAGAAGCTGCTGCTCACCAGGAGGGTCCAGCACTCCCTCTTATTTCAGCAGGGCTGCCTACAGAAAAGGCTTGTCCTGAAATACAATTTCTGAACCTTTTAGGGCACTGCATTTTATTAAGTATAACCCAAACCCATGGGACTTACCAGAAAAAACACACTTCTTACCTATGTGGGAATCTATTTCTACAATTTTCTCGATGCTGCTGGGCTCCATAAGCGGGGAGGTGATTCTCTTCTCCACAGCCAGGCAAACGCCCTCTGAGGTCTGGATCCCGATGGCCGTGGAACCAAGCTAGGAACAACCGCACAGTTACAACCACCACCCCGCAAGCACAGCGGCAAGCACAAAGAGCTGTCAGGCACCACCCCACGTTATTTGTAGGGGGGTTGGTTTGGACCCTGACATTACATCATCTGTACAAACCTGTTGAGTATAATAAAACTACGCAGTTTTGCAAACCAAACTTAAAAAAAAAAAAAAAAAAAAAGCCTTAGAATGGAACCAGGAAACTGGAGAGGTCAAACCACGCATCTTTCCCAAGTTCATTAGGACACAGCAACGCTGCTGTTAATAATTAATCTCCTCCCGAGAGATGTCAGTTTTCACAGACTGTATCTCTGCTTGTGCATTAGCCTTTTTTTTTTCTTCCAGTTAGCTCTTTTTCTTTCAAGTCTCTTCCGATCGGCAGAATTTACAAGTGAAATAAGTATTTTGTACATGTAAACATGCCGCTTTCCAGGCGGCAATCACTACTTCAGAAGGGAGCCGAGGCTTCAGGAAAAAGCATCAAAAAGCAGGGAAGAAGCTGACAGCTGCAGCTACAGGCAGTTTCTGGACGTTGCCCAAGGGCTGCCACCCTTCAGGCACCCAGCTGAACACAAACCTCAGGTGGCGAAGGGATCCCCATGTCATTTCAGATGTCTGTTTATAATAAAATTATCACAAAGCAATAAAAGCTCCTCCTAAGACCCTAGGCACGCTCAGGGTGTTGGAAAAGCTGCAGTGTTTGCATTGGTGACCTTAGCACGTGATCTGAAAAAAGAGCAGAGCCAGAAAGATCCCTGATTTCTGCTTTCACAGAGGCATTTGACTAAAAAATATAACACAGCGGCATCACCCATTTCGCCCATTTAGGAGGTCTCCACAATTTTACAATAAACATTGTTTTTTTGCCTCCATATTTAAGCAGTGTCCCAAGGAACACCATGGCTACAGGGAAGACGGAGGTAGCAGCCCTCCTCCCAGTCCAAACAGGCCCGTTTCCAGCTCTTTTGCCTCATCACTCACATTAAAAGCCTCTAGACCCCTTTTCTTCAGGTTTAATCTTGCTCCCAATCAATTCCCAAGTGCTCAGGGACAAAAAAAAGTTTATTTGAATGCTTAATGTCCCCTAATGGCCCATGAGCTCTGCAGATGTAAGTTACTTCGCTCAAGGGCTCACACTCCCTCTCACCTTTAGCATTACATTTTAAAATTCACCTGAGCAAAACATGACCACTTCCAAGCTACAATAGCAGCAAGCTTAAAAAAAAAAAAAAAAAAAAAAAAAAAAAAAAAAAAAAAAAAAAAAAAAAAAAAAAGTCATATTGGTAGGAATGAGGGAAAAGCTGCTGTTTTATAGGAGCCTCCATATTCACAATGCAGAGGAACCAGAAAGCAGCACTGCATTAGCTTGGAAAAGTGAAGACAAGCATCTCTGAGAGCAGCATTTTTGGATCGTGTTTGTTTTGGGAGTAGGTTGCCACAGGTAACATTTTCTTGCTTCCCGTCCTGAGCTGCGGTGCTGTTTAATTCCTCCAGAGCTATAAAATAGGAGAATGGAGCTGCAGGAAGCAGAGCTGTGGCCCAACTCTTGGGGTAAAGGCTTCTTCCAGGAGACCAGAAAAGAGTGGCCAAAAGACACGTGCAAGAACAGCACCCGGCCCAACAGGCACCTCTGCCCACCATTACCTATTACCCTTGGGAGTTGGCCAAATCCTGCTTTACTAGAGAAAAAAACAGTGCCTAAAATAACAGAATCTGCCCCTGCTGGATTGGTTTGTTCGGTTTCTGGCTTCAGGAAGGTGCTTTGTGCTCCTTGTTTCAGTGTTCCTGGGCAAACTGAGGCTTCTTGTTCAAGAGGGGCCTCAGGAGGGCAGCACGGCCCCTGGCAGGGCCCGTCCGGCCGCAGCGCTCACGGTACCTTGATGGCCTCGATGGCGTATTCCACCTGGAAGAGCCTCCCCTCGGGAGAAAAGGTGTTCACACCCCTGCGAGGAGAACGGAGAAGGGCGTCAGGAGGTGGAAACCACGGCCGCGCACAAACGGCCCCGAGCAGCGCGGGGGCGAGCAGGGAACGAGGACCCGCGCGCTGCCCCGGGGCTGCCCAAGGGAAGGGGCCTCGGGCAGTTGTTGTCTCTGCTTCACACGGTGCAGCCTCGGTGCAAACGGAGCACGTAAACACCCTCGTGGAGGCCGCTCGGCAGTGAGAGGCCTCCCGCGGCGGGGGCGTCAGCGAAGAGCCGCCAAAAACGGGGCAGAACAGGGAAAAGCTCAGTAAAAAAGGCGGAAAAGCAAGGAGGGGGGGAACGGAAAGAACCCGGAACGGAGGGGAGGCAACAGCCGGGACGCCGGCACGAGGGACCGACCGCGCGGCCCAGCCATGACCCAGCAGCCCGGGCCTCGCCCGCGCCGCCCCCTCCCC
>VZSV01000395.1:0-81857 GCA_013398735.1 Nothocercus julius
CGAGTCGAGTCCCAACGGGTGAGACGGCCATGGACTGTGGGGGACACAATGTCCCCCTCGCTACTCCCCACCCCAGCATCCACCGCCAGGAGCAGCAGCATCTGCTGTGCTCGCACTGTCACCCGGGCCAGCGGTGGCAGTGGCAGGAGGAGCAGCTGCTGCCTCGCGATGCCCTCCAGCCTGCACACCTGCACCCAGGGCGTCCCAGGCTGGCATCCCCTGTTTGGATTTGGGCTGCTGGGGTTCGGCCCTGCCTGGTCACCCCTGGGATCTACTCGTGGCCCTGTTGTCTGGACATTCCTCCCCCGCCCTCTGCACCCACTCGTGCCTCCACCATCGGCACTGGAGCGAGTCTCACAAGGCCAGGGCTACCGGAAATGCAAGAATTGTCTTTTACCTGCTCCAACCCCCTCTCCTGCCAATGTCACCGTGTCCCCCGTTCCACTGCAGGACTGGGCGAACATGAGCCGTGCACACAGCTCTGCCACTGCTTGCTTGCTCCTGTGCCCTGATCGCCCTTTTCCCTTCCCCTCTAACATGGGAACCAGCCGTCCTGCATCTGCTCCCCAGCCCTTCTTTCAGCCTCCCGGGCTGTATCTCTGCACGGTGGCTCTGGAGCCCAGGAGGGCGGGTGCCTCCAGCCGCTGCTGCGGCGAGTGTTGTGCCACGGGTGCCCGGCGCTGCCCGTGGTTGCTCTGCAGCTACTCCACACCACAGGTGCTTGTGGTGCACGACCCATGCCTAGACACCGAAGGGCTGCAGCGCCTTGTCCTGATAGAACAAGAGGAAATGGCCTCAAGTTGCACCAGGGGAGGTTCAGCTTAGACATTAGGAAGAATTTCTACATGGAAAGAAGAGTCAAGCACGCTGGCCAAGGAAGTGGTGGAGTCACCATTCCTGGCGATGTTCAAGAAACGTGTAGATGAGGCGCTTAGGTATATGGTTTAACAGGCACGTTGTCGATGGGTTTATGGTTGGACTCGATGATCTTGAAGGTCTTTTCCAACCATTATGATTCTATGATTCTGTGTTGGGATTCTTCACAATCTCTAGATTTCACTTGGAATCAACCATGACAACACTGTCCCTTGAACATAGCCAGGCTCCTATAGCATGATGACAGACAGGAATGATACAGACTCAGACAGGGCTCATTTGTCCTTGGGAGGTTCAGGGCTCTTAAGAGAACCTTTTCACAGCCTTTGTTAGAAACAAATCTGGACTCCATCACAGGGCGACAACATGACTGTAAACCATAACCTATGCTGCAAAGGAGCCGGTAAGGTTAGATGGTAACAGAAGTTCTCGAAGGCCCTCACTGTGTAGCAGATGGATGCTAAAATGGTAGCATTGGCATTTGCTGAACAGTATCAGTGATGTCTGGCATATGCCTTTCCCCTTGCCTATTTGGAGAAGACTGCATGCCTCTGTTCCCTGATGATTTTGCCACACGTTACCTCAAAGTTTCCAGAAGAAAGCAAGATGGCCCTGGAAGCTCTCTCCAAACCTGCTGCCAAGTCCAGTGAAACAGAATGGGGACTAAAAATGGAAAAGAAAGTGCATCTGCATCCCTCATGATAGAGCTGGGAAACTAATGCTGTTATCCACTGGCTATGGTTTATGATCAGTTCTCATCTCTATGAAAGTCCATTAAGGAGCTACAGGAACTGACCTTGCCTTTTGTGATGGATGTGCTCCTTCCTCAGCTCACCCCGACTTTTCACAAGTAGCTCTATTTAGGTGTTAACCACCACTGAAATTATCTGATTCTGGAGGTTGCCTCCCTCATCTCGTTCCCCCATTCAGACAATAACCATCAATAACAGTCCTGACATCTGCATTTTGATTGGGAGATAAGGGCTAATTGAGCATTCATCAGCCAAAATTCATCTGAAATGAAAAAAATGACTGTAGGACAATCATCTTATCCCATAAATAGCCTGAGAAGTCTCCTTGCGTGTCAGCAGGCTGCATGCCCAATCTCCCTTTGAGCAGGACTCCTCTCAGGGATACTCCTTGGGATTAAGAGATCCTTGCTGCAACAGATTCATGGTAAGTGATTGTAGCGTGCTTTTTGAACTTGTAAACTTTACTGGTGTAACTGTGCACAAAATTCTTTAGTCATAAACTGTTGACCAGCTCTGGGACTAGGATTAGATCCAGTCGCACCCATACTCCTCTCAGAAGGAGATTGGAAAGCAAGGGGGTCCAGTCTGAATCCTGTGACGCAACGGGACGGTCTCCTTGGTAATTCTGTGTGTATCTTGTCCCCCATGCAATAAGTGACCTTGCCATAGAAACTTCTTAAATCATTGTCCATATCAATAAAACGTATTCCTGTTTCTTTCACACTAGTGAAGTACATAGTGTCATTCATCCCCTCCCCAACTTGTTCATTGACACTCTTATGTCCATATAAGCTGTGACTGTCAGTTAATGTGTTCCTTTGCACTACTGGATCAGAGAATAAAGAAGTTTCAAATCTTCTTTTACAATTATGAGCAATTTAAAATCTGTCACATCCACTGGAAACAGAGCTTAGTAAGACTGAAACTAGTCTTAACTGACTGTTTTCAGAGCAAACAAGAACTGTGCCAACTCAGGCTCAGGGGACGCTGGCACATTCAAAGCCAACATGGACAGACTGTCACAGGAAAGGAGAAGGCTCCGTCACTTGGCTCCCCACCTCAGTGCCCTAGGTACTCAAAGAGTAGCCAGATATTCCTCTGCTCAGGCAGCACAGTCCCCTCTCGGAGCAGTCATGGCAAGGGAGGCAGTGGGAGAGGATCATGTTAGGCCTGGAATTTTTTAATAAGCAAATAAGTTGCTCG
Organism: Nothocercus julius; assembly: GCA_013398735.1. Taxonomy (NCBI): domain Eukaryota; kingdom Metazoa; phylum Chordata; class Aves; order Tinamiformes; family Tinamidae; genus Nothocercus; species Nothocercus julius. The sequence continues at coordinate 2,832 of VZSV01000395.1, forward strand.
TCAGTTATCATCCCCTCAAGATAAGAAATGAGTTGAACTACTACTGTAGATTGGTCATAACACTTTGGAGTTCGGTATCTACATGAGGAAGAGATGTCCTGGCTGAAGATATTGAGCTGATCTAATACCAAATGACCAACCCTCTTCAACAGAAATATTCATGGGCTTACAAAAGCCTGGAGATGGAGGAAAGGGCATGAGACCAAGAGGCAACAACCCTTTAGCTGGGAGGGTTGAGGGAAATGTGGAGGAGAAAGAAGAAAATAGAGCTGCGGAAGTGAGGATTGTTTTACAAGACCCAGTGAAGTACTGGTCGGAGAGGCTGGTAAGTGGGACAATGAGGAGAGGATTTAGAGAAGGTCTGGATGTGATTAGTAGAGCATCACCGCACTGATCTTCCTGCCATGAGTGCCAAGTGGAATTTGGAGCCTGAGGTGAAGACCACCAGGCCCCAGTTTTGCACCTTTTTTGCTACTCATCCTGTGTTTTCTGGGTCACAGAGAGTGACACGCTGGTAACCTCTTTGCCAACTGCTTTAAAAATCATGACAGCTAATGTATTGCACTTCCAGGCCCCAACATAATCTTTTCCAGAGTAATTACTTTCGATTTCCTCATAATAAATACACTGCTATTTTTTTCCTTTCCAATAATTGAGTGTATTATTCTTAACTAAGATTAAATGTCTTTTGCAGTCCAAAATGAATGGGGTTACCTTAGAAGATCAATACAAATGCTCATAACCATTGTGTCTTTGTGATGCCAGTACTACTCCTGAAGACCCTTCAGTGTATATGACCACTGCCCTTTTCTTCACGTGGCCTAGCCACTGTGGTCCAATGCAGCCCTGTAGGAAACCCCTTCTTAAGATGAACTTCATGGATGCGGTCACCTGCTGATGTCAATTCTGGGAGGAAGCAGAGATTCAGATTTGTTTGTCATTTATTCTGCTCTTTCTCCCACTTTTGTAAGTTTCCCTTGTCTTTCCTTCTTTCTCAAATGACTACAGAGGACTCTTGCACTGTAGGTTCCCCAATGTTATCAGAAAGGAAAGAATCCCCCAATTAGTCCTCATCAGGAAGTGTCTTGAGGCTGAGGAGAGTGTAGGAAAATGGGCAGTGAGGAGAAGGCAGAAGAGGCTTGACGCTCTGGAAAGAAGAGTGGGAGACTCAGCTCTGAGGATGTGTCCATAGTAAGGAGATGAATGACTGCCATTGCTCTTTACCCCCTCTTGGGCAGCTGTAAATATTCCCTCTTTTCAGTGAGGAATGAGTGCATGCAGCTGAATCAGGTCTGTTTGCCTTGGCAAAGTTCTGCACCAGCCAGAAATATCTCATTTCTTTGGGCCTGGGATGGCACTAGTTCCGGTAGGGATCTCAGACGTGATGGCCGTATGGATATTATCACATCAGGTCACTGAATAGTTACTTGACAGTCAAGAAAAAGAAATGTCTGCCTGATGAAGATGCCATGCATATTCACAGCAGTCAGGACTTGCCACCCTCTCAGTTTCCTGTAAGGAATGCTAAAACTCAGGTGTAAAAATCCCAGGGAAAATGGGAACAGGCATAGGTCTGAAGTGTCAGTCTGAACTTTAACAAAGTCAGTGGGGAAAAGGATTGTTCTATGAATGCTGTTGGCTTCTCTTTTATTATTGAAATAATGGCAGCTGGCAAAAATTACTCTCCTGTAGCCTTTCCCAGGGCTCAGATTTCCCCTTAGTGATAGATATATGCTGATAAAATACAAAAGGATAATTAAGGTAGCATGATTCCTTGAAATATTATTACATAACAAGAAAAATGATAGCTTTATAATGCCAACAGGGCTTCATTTTTATTTCAAGGTGGATAAACGTGTTCTTTTCTTTTCACTACAAGTCAGCTAGAGTCTTATTTGACCCTTTCCACTGTGCTCAATATCTGGCCTTTTAGTGGCAATTGTTAAAGTCTTGAAGTTCATAGTGCAAGGTCTTTGCTTTCCATCTCCTTCCACACAGGATGAGGATCTCAACTTGCTCAGAGAATGCATGAATCAAGAGAGGTGAAAGAGCCATTTGATCCACAAACAGAAGTTAAGACCATAAATAATAGGCTGGGACAGCTGAACTCAACCATTTCTTCTTCCCCCACCATGCACAGGGAGAGGAAGGGACAATTGGATGATATTTTACAACGTCATTGAGGCAAATATCAATTTTTTAGCGTTATTTGAAGTGTGACATGTACATTTTTAATAAAGCTTCTCTAATATGGACAAGTGAGATAAAGAAAAAGCACTTGCATGCTAAAAATGAATGCAGGAATGGGATAAAATGGACACCTGAGCTGGCTGTTAGAAATACTGTCCCTAAGAGGACATACACAATTTATTAGAAAACACATAATATCTCCTTGGACTTTTGTCTAACAGCCTTTCAGAGGCTACATAATTTACATTTTATGGGGCTTGCACTATGATGCTGTGTCACTGTGCCCATTCAGATATTTTTAGGAATACCATAAAATATTAATTTTAAATTCATTATATCTAGAGTCCTTTCATTTCAGACATTCTTAGCTACAGTTTTGAGCTAATTGCCTTAAAAAGTCCCCTGTTTTCTACATGTCCAACAGAAGTCCACTTAAAGGAATATAGTCTGGTTTTCACCTGATGCCTTTGGTGCAATGGTTTATAGCAGTACAGGAGGGAGCAGAAAGTCAGAACAAAATGATGTTGATTTACAATCAGTTACTGCTCCCTCATCCCTGAAGTATGACAGAACAAGGCAAACTGCACTGAAAATCCACCTCCTCTGCATAACTCTGTGATGTCCTCCAGGTAAAATGTCCATATAAAAAACTGTCTGGTATTCCAGTTATCTCCCTACTATGTGGACTAATGGGTCTGGAACAACTTACCCCGGTTTTGTTTTGTGTAATGTGAGATGAACTGCAAAGCAGAGATCCTTGAGCAGCTCAGCACAAAGTCATCCCAGCACTGAAAGGACTTCCCAATCTTCCGTGTGCTAGCTCCAAGGGACTCGCAAAACTCCTTCTGCACCAAACACCTCCATCCTTGGGATTCAGAGAGGACATGCTGGCCTGCAGGAGCGCCACAGGACTGCTGTGAAGCTCCCCCAGCCTCCTGGGAGACGAAGCCATGGGGCACTGGGAGAGGTATGTGCAGCTTGTAGGGCACTGGAGGGACTGGTGCTGAGCTGGATAGAAAAAGCATCAATGGTCTGAGCTGATGTTGTCCAGAGGCATTTGGATTTCTCCATATGTTATACACCAGCACTGTTGCTTTTGAGGATAGGATACAGATAGCTGAGCTATCTGGTCCTGTGAAAGCAAGTGCATCAGTGTGCGGTGCATCCACACCATGTAAAAAAGCTCCCAGTCTCAACTGTCTCTGGAGGCAACAGAAATGCAGCACCTTTCCTGGTGGTGTGGAACATCCCTTCTCTCTGAATCAAGTGCGAAGATTTGCTTCTCAGGCAATCTCCCCACCACAGAGAGCTGAATATGTGTCCTATGTTTGTGGCTAAACCCAGGGAGTTTGAGGGATAGTTTATGGAGTTAATAACTAAACCTCAGAACTAAAACATAGAAAATATGATTTTCTTCCTTGCTGCGCAGGAAGAGATTGCACATGAGAGGAAAGATGGACACCCAGAGAGGCTGTTTTGTGGCAGGAGTCTTACTAGGGTCATGCAGAAAAATGCCTTGGGATATCCCCTGTTTTCATAAGCTCCCTTTCAAAAACCTCTCCTGTTTAAAACTCTCATGTTAAGACGGAACCCCTGTTCCAAGCAGCTGAACCAGCTTCAACGTGCATCAGGAAAAGATCCACCCTTATGAGCACTTGCCCCAGGGGTTATGGACGTGAAGAGCAATTCCAAGTGAGCTGTAGTGCTGCCATCTTCAGTCCAGTACAGACAAGCAAAGGGGCACCATGCTAGGAATGGGAGACTCATGCAGACTCACGGGAAAGCATGTTTCACCAGTTCTGTTGACTTTGGGAGAATTTGCTTATAACCGTTTACTAAAGCAACAGAATCAGTGAATTCTTGGTTTTCTTAAAACTTCCAGCCCTATTCTCATTGTCCCAAAGACCCTAAACAGGAAAGTTTTGCCATCTGGATATGTGTATTTTAGCTGAGGAAATAGATTTCCACTGAGCATATTTTTTTTTTTTAAATGAGTGTTTTCATCCAGGGCATGAAACCCTGAAGCCAGTGTATCAAAGGAATGCAAAGTGAATCCTTGCCTGGCTGAATTTTGAATATGCCCAGAGCATTGCCTGAAAGATTTCTTCAGCATTTCACTAGACCGTGTTCAAGGTCGTCTGAGTCGTCTTGTGAAACAAAACGCAACAAAAGCAGTTTTCCAAAATCGCATTGCATGGAAGGCTCTGAGAGCGAGATCTCCCTTTCTTATGACCAATGCTCTCTTGTGCCACAGCTGTCTTGGCCCTCTAAGTGTACTTCACCCCATGTCCTTCCACTAACTGCAGCACCAAGGTCAGGAGAGGCGTAGAGTGAAAAGTGCTCGTCCTGAGTCAGTCTTATGATTTCTTACAATTTTCTCCTTTATATCACTTTCCTGACTCTTCAAAGGGAAAATTCTATGGCCCTGTTCCATCTATTAGCAGGCATTTAATAGGTATTGGTAATAACTCTGTGGTGTAAATTTTAATAATAATTATTAGAATTCTTAATGCAGTCGTTAATCAATCCAGTATTATTGAGATAATAATTACTTAAAGATTTATAACTCCAGTTAATGCTTTTTAATTAATTTAATTTGGTGAGGTGAGGAAGTGAAATAAAAACACACTGCATCGTGGGCATTTCTCAGAGCAAGGGGGAGTTTTTGCTTTTGTTTTAAGAGGTGCATGTATGTATGGAGGTAGGTGTTCATGTATGAATGAATTCCTGTGTCTGTTCCTGTACCACTGGGCATTGTCCAGACTTACAAATGGATTTAGTCTCAACCTCCCTTGCAAGGCAGGGCACTGCTGTTGCCCTTGGTTTATTCTCATGTACAAGACCAGCAATCAGACCCTTGAGGGTTGAGGATAGATTTGCATTGGTCATGCAGCTGGGCATCACTTTTTAGCCCACAGGGGTGGAATTTTGAGTGGAATGAACCAAAATCTGAATTATTTTCAGTGGTCTGTTCCTTTCTGAAGAAACTGTGCTGTTTTTCATAAAGGAGCATGGGGCCCATTGTGCCATGAAGTGGGAGAACACAGAGATGAACTGCCATCCAACCTTACTCAGCTGGACTTGTTTGTCAGGGGATCTTAATGGCAAGGTATCTGGACTATTGCCTCATTCACTTACAATATTCAGATATTTAAACATTCATATATGACCCTGTGGAATGCCATCATTGTTTTTAAAGGACACATCCCTTACATTCCCAGTGTGGTATTCATTCAGTAATAAATGTCTCAAGGGTAGGTGCCCAAATCTGACATTTCCTTCCGGGACCCAATGGCTAACTTTTAGCACCCAGGTTAAGACAGATGTATAGTGCATGTTAATATTAGTGATCTCCAGGAAGGAGATGAAAGTTCCGGTAGCACTCTCTTAAGGGCCAAGGGAGAAGAGAAGCAATGCCCTGGGACCTCATTCAGTACAAGCAAGAAGAGCTTCTTAATGTCAGGAACAGGGCTGGAGCTTATGGGACCTTAGTACAAGTGCCGTTACAAATGATGGAGTGGGGATCACAACACAAGACAGTTCAGGAGGACATCTTGCCAAAATCTTTGGAAATGATTGGACAGGAGGCAGAGGATTACAAATACATTTGATGCCATTGGCCTAGAAAAGGGTGTTGAAGCTGTGTTGTCTCGTGAGCATAAGACCTCTGTCATTCAGGGATTCTCTCCTGCGAATTTTCCCTTACGCCGGCCAAGTAAGTTTTCATTACAGAAAGTGTGTTTTTCCTCCTGTGCATTTAGTCTTTAGGGATTACTTCAAAGAGCTTCTCTATTGCTTCGCTGATGAATCGAGTCTTTCTGAGTAGGCCCCTGGGTTGAAAACTATTTCAATTAGTTTTCATTCTCTCCTTTACGCATAACCCTTTTAGTCACCTCAAGAAGCATTTCCATTCCCTCCTGCATAAAATGTAACATGTGTCAGTATTTTTTTCAATTTGACATTTACCTGGGATTTCAAAATGAGCTAAAATCTGATGCAAGTTTCATTTTGTCAGGGATGTATTTTGTACTGGATTTGCATCCTCTGACCTTCAACAGGCTTCACAACCTGGAGAGGGAATCCAGTCCAAATTTTCAAGAAGGGATTTTAACAGCCTTTTTATTTTGCTACTTCAGACAAAGTTATGTAGTAGAAAAACACAGGAACATAAAATGTCTATGTTCAAGTCACACAAAAATATGCTTGCCTGAAATTATGAATTTTAATGACTGTGGGGTTGTTCTAGAGTTAACTCATGTAATTTTCTGTAAATGGCACAATTTTTCCATCTGCATATGCTTGGGATCAAGCAGCAACAGGAATGGTAAAATGAGAAAGATTTCTTCTTCCTCTGTGACCTTAACAACAATTCACATCTTTGTGTCTCTGCAGTTAAAGCCTCCATCAAAAGAACTAATGGTAATAAATATCAGAGATGTCCTCATGGATTTGTCTCTCTTTTTGCAGAAAACACTCCCAAATTACAAGCTGAGGAACCAGTCTCCAGCAGAGATTATGGGTCTTGTCAAGAGTGGTGCCTGGGTATAAATGGATTGTGCTAGTATTCTTCCTGCTCACAGCAATGTGGATGCACAGCTTCTCTTGGGACTCCTCAGACAGTCTGAAGAAGCTCTCTTACTCAGCGAGCGTTCATAGGAGAGTGCCATGATGTAAGTGAGCAGAAATACAGGGCATCAAATACATGAGTAATGTGTTGTTGATAGGAACAAAAGGAACAAATTCTTTGTTCTTTGGCATTAGTATTACTCCTCTGTAACTCAGCTCACGGGACAGAGGGAGCAGAGGATGAGGCTCAGGCTGTTTTTGAAGGGATTTACTTTCACATTAAATCTGTACCCCAATACAGTGGATTTACTCAGGAAAGGGTGATTCTTGTTCCAGAAAGCTCGTGGTTACAGTTTTTCAGACAAATAAGCCAACATGGGAGCGTGTGCTGGAATGGATGTGTGGGACAGGCAGATAGCTTTGTAAATGTGTAGGGGAGGAAGAATACTTCCAGCTTGTTCAGTATGCATTTGCCATGCTCTCCTTCACTTCATGATTTCTTGTTGCCTTTTCTCATCCCTCTGGTATCTCACGATTTTTTTCCTGTGACATTTACTGGGCTGCAATACCACTGCAGAAAGATACTGAGCTCTCTAAACCTGTCCCAGGTGTGTAGTAATCTAACATCTTATATCTCCTTTTGTCTCTGTACTTTTGGGTCATTTAACACTTCTGGGTCTTTAAAGTTATTTAAATAGCCTCTGTGCTGAGAACAGCCATCATTTACTTGCTTTTTTTGAACTAGCTTCCTCATTTATGTGTTTGCACAGAGTGATTGTGGGAATGGGCTTCAAAGAAAAATTTTTGAATATTTTACTGTTCACTTTGGTTGTACTTTCCCTATTCCATGGCGATTGTTCATAAACTGACAATTAATTAGCTCCGAAGGTGTGTGATATCTTTAGGAGCAGTCGATACAACTATCAGACTTCTCTTATTTGTGGAAAAGATGTGATAAATATGCAGAATAGATTGTATGATTCTTCATAAGGAAGGGAAAAGAATAGTTCAAGTTTATGTGGTGGAAAGTTTTCTGCAACTTTGTTTTTGAAAAAGAATACAGAAGAAAAAAAAGAAACAAAAAGTGGGGGGAAGAAGCATTTATTATACTATAATGAGGTAAAACTGAACTCACATACCAATAGGGGAGCTGACAATAATGTATGGTTTTAATTAGCAATCGGGATTTGAGGAACAGCTTATTATGCTAATAGTTTCAAAGCTTCCCAGTAAAAAAAATGCCTATGGAGAGATTTGCTAATGACAAGGAGATCTCCATTTTGTAATATCATCATGTAATTCTCTAGATAATAATTACACATTTCCTTGCATGTTTGTTATGAAACTCTGGACTTCAGATTCTCTGCTGTGTACTCCCAGTGGGCTGAGAAAAAATATAATGACCCAAAACTTCTACTCCAAAGGACAGTGTTGTAAAGTTTTTATTTATTTATTTATTTTCACTAGAATTCTGCTATCCTTAAAGAAATATACTGTGCCATGGATTTAAATGGAAAAAAAAAATGCCAACGTTTGATTTTGAGCTCATTTAACTGGAAATGAACGAGGACCAGTTCTGCTGAAGTCAGTAGGATCAGACCATATTGAAGATAAAGTAAGTTGTTGGTCAAATTTGTAGTTTTGAGACTGTTGAGAAGGAGGTAGCAGTGAGGAGTTGACACTAAATTCACAGATGACTTCTGTAGCAGGATTCAGAGCTCCATGAAGGCTATTATTTGCCCCAAGAAAGGGATTTGGTGATTAAGAATAAATGCTCCTAGGACTTTTTTTTTTTTTTTTTTATCATGACTTAAGTATTTTTCCAAGATGTGGGGAGTATAACAGTACTTGGGTACTTCTTGCTCAAGGACATGACTACTCAGACACTTGGAGCGCCTGAGCATGTGTCCTGCTTTTCAACCTATCTCACCCCAGAAAATCATTCTTCTGCAGCAGGGAGCTGTGAATTTTTGTCTCATGAACCAAGATACTAGGGTCCTGTTCAGCTCTCATGGTCCCAGAGAATTTGTCACAATCAGCTTGGCCTGTGTGTCCTCTTCATGGGAATGGAGGCCCTACCATGCAGCATTCAAACCAGAGGATCTCTTTGAAATGGCTCAAGGGCCAAACTCGGATTGGTGCATTGCTGAGCTCACATCTAGCAGCCACTCAGTGCTTCACTTTTATGATCTGCTCAGTGCTGTCTATCTGGAGTCAAGAATCAAACCTCCACTGATGATTTGATGGGGTCTGTGGGGAAAGGTTGGAGGTGTGAATCACCCTGATGCTTTCATAGCAGATTGAAAACTATCTGTCAGCTTCTTTTTGTAGCTGTTCCTTTCCAAAGGATAATCAGGAAAGATGTATTAAAAGTTCTTTGCATTCAACCCAAGTCACTGCAAATAGTTCAGGTGCAGAATGTCCAAGCTGCCAATTACCTCCACAAAGAAGTTAATTTACTGCAATCTTTTCTCAGTTTGGTGCTTCCCCTCCAGAAGCATTAAGCTAAACCTGGAGTGGCCCAGGAATGGCAAACAAAAGATCTCAGACTTTCTCTTACACTTTTTTTTTTTTTGAAATTCTTTCTGTGAGCACACTTGAGAGTAGCTGCTGGCAGACACTGCTGCAGGCAAGCTGGAGGCATGAGGACCTGTTTGCACACGTGCACCACATGCTTGGGGCTCTGTTCTATAAAGCTAGGACCTCTTCCAGGGATTTCAAGCATGCTACAGAGTCAGACTTCCTCTGGGGTGTAGGAAGGGTAGAAAAAATTACAAAGGTCAGTCTTGTCCTTCACCAGTTCACTGCATCTTTTTTTCTCTCAATATGCAAAGAGGTCTAAGTCTGTGCAGGCTTTTACAATCATCAGCTTTGACTTTGCCCCTTTGGAAGCCAGAAGGTATTAGTTGATTCTATACTTTATGTTTGAAATGAGTAGGCTATTTACAGAAAGACAGAATTGTATGTGTGACTGTTTAAAGCCTGGCGCATTCCTAAATAAGGTATTCCTGTATTCTGTGGCAGGATAATCACAAAAAGGATCTGGACAAAAACGATGGGAAATTGCTACAAAGACCTAGATTCCTGCATAAAATATGCCTGTGGCAACAACCTCAAAGCTACCTTCATAGCCTTACAACAACACTGACTAACAGAAACACTGCAGGCTTCATCAGTCACTATTCAATTTCTCTGAAGATGGAGACTCCAGACAGCAGTAAAAAGCTGCAATTACAGCTGTTTCCTTTTCAAAGACTCCTGGGACTTCACAACAAAGCTGCATTAGAGTTATTTTCCCAAGGACCATCTGAATGAATAGTGGAGAGGTGAAGAATTAGGGTATGCAGTCCATGGCAGGGTAGCTGACTGTATCTGGGTCTGCTGTGGCCTTGGCTTACTCTTGGCTTCCAGCCTCCATTTTTCTTCCTCCCTTGAGCTGCCCCTACTGCTGTGTGACTCTGTGGGAAACTAGTTCAAGGAAGTGCTTGGCTGAGAGTCATCTTTTGCAAGGTTGCAGCAAACTTTCCCCATCCTGCCTGGTTTCCACCAGATATCCATGATTTAAGGTCTTCCTGGACTAGAAGATGCCTCCAGCCATTACTTGAAGACTCTGAATCTGATCCTTTTATAGAATCCAACAACACTTTACTCACTCTGATCAGGCTAGACATATGATATTGAGGGATTGCAATGCTGGAGTGGTCAATCCCTGAATCTTGCCTTCTCTCTGGATGTAACTATTGCCATACAACATGCAGATAGTAGAGAGGTGACCTACTACTACTCTTGGCTAAAAGATCTTGGACACTACAGTGTCCAAGAGTGGGAGAACTGTTTGGCGCCTATGATAGCAAGAAAGATCCTCAGGAAGGCATCTCCTAGCTCTGAAAAACTGCCTTTACCAGAACAGAGGAAGTAATTTCAATACTGAACAGGAGATGATGTAATTCAGTAGTTCTCTATCTTACACCAGGATGGGGTTGTGCTTGTGCTGCTGCCTCTGACTTTCTTCATTGTTATATCCTACTTGGACCCTTCTTTAGCCTTTTTTTTATTTCATTTTTTTTTCCAGATAATATTGAAAAAGTGCCCAGAAAAAGAATTAAATTACCTGATAATGTTACTTTGGAGACCACAAGACTTCACTGTTTCAGGTTATCAAAACTAATCTCTCAAAATGAAGATCATGGCCCTAAGACAAAAACATGTCCTGCAGTTCACTACAAAGAGGACAGAGGCTGAGAGAGTTAAATGATGAAAATAATGTTCTTTCAAGAGCGCAGCATAGAAATATGAAATAAAGGACAAAAGTTCAAACAAATTAACATTTCACCCGGAAAGTTAGACAGTTTTCTTTACAGTTTTCTTATTTGCACATTTCCTGCCATCCAGCTTCTGCAGGATATTTAGTGCCTGACATGGAGAATACAGAAGAATGTTTGCAAACACACAGAAAAGTGAATGTGTTTTATTTTGAAGTATCGTCTCATAGCTGGATTTTAGAAAGAACTGCTATGTGAGAGAAAGAGCGAGAAGAACCCTCCAAAGCACACGTGTTCACAGAATACATCTTTGTGAGAGCTATGGCTAGAAGAAGAGATGCCTTGTATCCTGATCTTTGGAGAAGCCCTGGGAATACTCCAGGATAGCACATTGCAACAAACATTTTAGGTTGCCTACATGATTGGTTCTATAGTCTACAGATCTCTTCAATACTGCTGAGAAAATCACAATGCTGAGGTATCGCTGCTGAAATTTCGCCTGGTATCTACTCGTGATGGAATTGTATTTTTTTCTTGAGAAGAAAGAAACATCCTTTCCGGCATCTCAAAGACTATCTTGCACAGACCTTGAATATTGATCAAAGAGGTTATGTGAGTGTGAGCTTTGAAGTTCTAGCTTTTTTCTCATTAATGAAAATATGTAATCAGCAGAACATATACAGGGTACTGAGAAGCCTTTTATAGGACAGCTGAGAATGGGACTGGTTTCTAGCTGGTTCTGTTTCTAGGTTGAATGCTCTGAGATTGCAAAGGTGAAAGGCAGGTTTCAAAGTTAACATTTTAACCAAGAAGATTGTCCAGTTTCCATAACTTACAGCCAGTAGTAGACTAGAATACAGAGCAGAGCAGAACAGAATGGAATAATTTTCTCACTCAGTAAATTTAACAAAAGACCCTTTCAGTCCTACCTTTTCCTTAGAAACATTCTTCACATCTGTTACATTTGATAACTTCAAATCAAAATGTTTCTTAATTTAGACAGTACCACAGAGGTGCATAATCCTTATTTTACACAGCAAGTTAGACTGGTACAGGTTAATGATACCTCTGTACAAGGACGTCTTCAGTTTTCTATAGTGAAAAATACCAAATAACATAGAAATAGTAAATTTTCTAGTCCCCATTCATGGATGGCATTCAGGTGGGGAAGAATACACAGAGCCTTCTATAAAATCTGAAGCGCATGTGTGAACTCAGGATCCCTACAGCATGGGCCAATACCTGCTGGAGGTGAGGTCCTTTATTTCTTTTGGGTTTACACATCTCTGCTCTGTTTCCATAATATTTCTGTCAGCACCCAGGAGATGGCATTAGCACATAACAGCTTTGATCTTTTCCTTATCAGAGACTTTTTACATTTTCTCCATTTCAGGAGTTAGATTTCTGTGTTAATTCTCCCTATTCTTTTCAATGCAGCAATTCATGTCAATATTTCAAGTTATTATACAGCACGGTTAAGTGTACTTAGTGTTTTTTTCTCCTATCTATGCTTTGAAACACCTTATTCCTCAATGTTGAAAAAAATGGAAAAATAACAGTAAAATCTTTTAGTTTTTCTAAATGGAATAGGTTTCATACATATATTCTTTGATTACAGCTAACATTTTTCACCTAACACTCTTGAAGATGTGCAATACAACAAGAGATATAGCAATTACAGAACAAGACAGATGACCCACATAAAGAAAAATGTATATATGAATGATTGATAAATACGTAGGTTTTAGTCCTTGAAATCTAGAAGGTAATAAGGGAATTTGTTCCATAGAACTTTTCATTTTCTGGTATCAGTTTATTTTACCTATGATGAGTCACCTCCCTCAACCTCAACTTTGGTCCTTAGCTCAGTCATAAGTTGTAATCCAATCTGCTCAGCAAAAAGAAGTGTTATTCTGTTTGCCAGTTTCTGACATTTCCGCCTAGGCAGGGAGAAATGACAGTTGATTATAAAGAGTTGCAGGAAGATCTCATGATCCTTAATGACTAAGCCATAAAATGGTAGGGGAAATGCAACATCAGTTATTGCAAAATGAGGCACAATTATTTACAAAGGCATAATCTAAGCTAGCTGTTATCACTCAGAGGGGAGATCCTGACATGACTCTGGTGACCCCATTTCTAATACCTTCTCAGTGTTGGTGTCTCAGAGTCATTAGAGTTGAAAATGGGATGAAAAAATAGGACATAAAATGTTTTTGTGAAACTGTAATCCACTTTATGACTTCAAATTTGGTATATGCACTCTTCTGATCCCTATGGAAGACAGGCTAGAATAGGCTTGTAGAGATCCTGAAAAATGCAACAAGAATGACTGAGACATGGAATAGGCTCCATGTTAGACAAAGTAGATCATACTTATTCAGTCTGGAGTTGAGATATGTGAGCGTCACAATGCAAAAGCCCAAAGACAAGTAAGTCCTAAGCTATGATATCTGGGACAGCTATCAGGAAAAGGAGTAAACTTGGCTTTTCCTTCTTTGCATTCTGTTTTCAAATGTATTTTATTATCCACAGTCAGAGACCTAGTAATGACAGGTAAGATGGACCTTTGGGATGACACAGTACATCAGCTTTTCTGTTAAGTCTCCATGTCTTGACATAACTGTTGGCATACACAAGTAAGCCTAGACCTAGACTGAGTAGACAACTTGAGTGCATTGGCCGTGGAGACCATGGAGCACAGGCAGTGAGGCCCATGAGCTGAGAGCTGCCCAGGGGCACTCTGTTCCTCTGCTATGTGGCACAACATACTTTCTGGAGAAACCTTCCATTGTGACATTAGATCCGGCACATATCAATCAACCAGGGCTCCTTGCAATACTTTTTTCAACTATTCCTGACTCCATGCCATGCCCACATCCTGCTCTCCTGGAGAAATTCACAGAGTAAGTCTCTGAGATGTGCCTGTGTTTCCTGGTGTTTCTTCTCACACCCTCCAGGATGCTATTGGTTTTGATTCCTGCATGATATTGCAGTGGAAAGTTTTCATTTTTCATTTTGAAACTATTATCTTCTAGATTGCAGGGAGCATAGCATAGCATAGTTTATAATATAATATATTGTAATTGATTATACAATTTAAGAATCAAAATCACACTACATTTTGCCAAAATTAAATGCTCTTATTGGTTGCATATAATTTTCCCCTCTAGAATTATCCATGAACAATATATAAATGTTTGTTTTTTCATTTATATTGGGACTATATTTCAAAGGCTCTAAAATTCTTTGCTTTAAAAAACAATGCCTCTCTTCCACACTGCTGTGTTTAGCAGAGCCCTATTAAACCCACACAGAGCAGAGCTTTGTCCTTGAGAGGCAAAAGGATCAGAAATTGCCTGAAGCCCACTGGAGATTTAATTCTTGTTATTAATTTTATATAGGAGCTGTCCAGACACTATGGGAAAGGGCAGGACCATGAACCCCTCAAATAGATCATCAGCAAAAATTTATTGGCAGTAACATATGTTGCAAGAAGATAAGTGGGTCTGATTTGTTTGGCTTTTGATTCTGCCTGGTTTTTTACTCTTTTACAAGGAAAAAAAAAGACAAATAACTGAGAAGTGGAGCATACATGCCTCACTGCTTGCTGGGCCATTAGCAAGAAATTATCATGGTTTTAAAATATGAAACTGTCTTTCAAGTAATTTTATTCCCAGTAGCAGCAGTCAAGTTTGTATCCTGCAATAGTAAGATGGAGCAGTGAAGGTCAGTAGAGATTACAAAAACAGTTGGAGTCAAACCAAGAATTTTTCCGTGGCGTATCGGAGCAATCCTGATCTGAGAACACTTCCCTCTCAGTCTTCTCTCTACTCTGAGTAGTTGTAGGCTACAATGATTTCTCCTGGTGTTCATGTCAAATGATTCATTAAAGTTATTTATCATAACAAGTACAGTGCATAGAGGGCTACGATTCTAAAGTATATGGATTTTGATGGCTTTAATGTATTTTTGCATGCACATGAAAGTTGCTGGAAAAGAGGTCTTTAAATTGGCATTATGAGGATGTGGCACTAGTGACCCAAAGGTTATACATTCTGTTGCATCTGTAAAAAGTCAATGAGAAACTACACTTTGATACAGTGTTATAGATGTTACAGTGTTCACATGTTATAGAAATGGCACACATTTTTAAGGACAAGAGAAAATTGATTTTGAGGAGGCTAGAAGCAAAAAGATGGAATGTATCATGAAGGCATCAGGCCTATTGGGGCAGATATGAACATAGATTTGGGGAAAGTGAGCTCAATTTACAGAAGGCAGTCAAGAGTCAAGTTTTACTGTGTTTCCTCACAGGAATTTGGGCTGATGGCAGCTTTGTCCATACAGACCAGGGTTAAGTCCAGAATTATTTGGATGGTTTTGTTGAGTAAAGTCTTGTTCTGATAGCATTCACATTTCACCAACACCAGTGATGATGAAAGAATCACTGTCCGAACGGAAAGTATGTCCATATTTCTACAAGAGACTATCTTCAGAGTTCTATGGGGTCAGGTAAGCAGGGCAGTCTTGTCCTTCGGTGAACTAAAACCAGTCTGTGATAACAGATCATCTCCCATTTCATCAGGTAGTCTTTCTTCTCTCCTTTCCCAAGGTTCAACTCTTCCCATATTTAAAAGTAGAAGCCTGTTCCAAAACTCAGACTTGACTTTATCTTAGCAACTTGAAATACATCATCAACTTTACTGTGCCTGGTACTGCTGCCTGCACTGGACACTCCAATGTCTGTATGTGCATTTAATAATTCAACTGCAAGAGCTAAAAAATGTGATAAGCATAATCTGATTTTCCTTCTCTGGGATCCCTTCATTTGGCTAGGCAGCAGGTACAGTTGCATGGAGGCAGATTCTTAAAAATGTAGAATTAGAACATTTCTGTAATACTCCCTTGCCAGGGTGATGCCATTGCACAAATAAAGGCTAATCCTGAGCCTGTTCCTCCCTTCTTACAACTTTTAATCTTCCACACAAGCCACTGGGAATGTTTCTATGGTTACCTCCTAGGATATCAGTTTGCCAACATCAAGTCATTTCCACCCTGGAACTCAAGCTAGTTTTTTTCAGTTATGCTGAACTTCAGTACTGCTTTTAGACTCCTGAAGAGCTGCAGGTGTAAAGCTTAGATGTGAAAACTCCACCATTTTTGTAGTGCCTGTCACAACTTTGATAATGATACAGACTGGAACCTCAGCAAGAGAAAGACATAATAGCAAGGGTTTCATGTTCAGAAATCAAGAAGTCATATGAAACCTCACAAAGAACTGGCTGCAGTCTAGAAATGGCTGCAGAAAAAAAATCAAGGTCATTTTATTAGACTATCTTCAGTTGAAAGCTTTGGAAATCTTTGGAATCGCTGTCAGAAAGTTGATCAAAAGCAGAACTTCTTTAAACAGCTCTGAATGCAGTAATGTCATTCAGTAAGGTAGGTAAGACTGATTCTTTGCACCCAGAAACTACATGTATTCATGCAGTAGGTATGACATTTACAAATGTGACAACGGATAAGATAGAGCCTTTCTCAAAATCCTTCTATAATAAGAAGTGGGAATTTTGACACTGTCTAGGCTTCTATACTTCCGCGTTCATAAGTTAATCATAGCAATAGATTTCCTAAGCCTGAACTTTTTCTGACCTGTTTGAATGCATGTGAAGCACCAAAATATATCCCTTTAAGTACAGTTTCTATTACCAGCTGGCATTAGAAATCTGCTGTGAATATGAGAAAGAATGTGAAACCTCACTGTCAGCTCTAAGCAGAACAATCACTTCTTTTTCTTTTCAAACTGGGGAGGTCATGCTGCTGATAGTCACAAAAATAAGCTTTTTTTGAGTCAGGAGCTTTGCCTGGTCTGTCAAAAATGTCACAACTTGCTTGTAAATATTCCAAAAGCCAGAAGTCTCTGTTCAAAAACCAATTATGGTGGCTGAATGACAACAATGCACCTACTTATCACAGCATTCGGAAAACCTGGCCACTTTAAAGCAACAAATTGTTAGCGGCATCATAAATTTTACATAGCCACATAACAAACAAAATAATTCCTATTGAATATAAATTTTATTATGGTGCAAGGACCCAGCTCTGACCCAAATGGAATACTATCATCCTACCAGTAAAATCAAGATGCAAACATATCACAAAGTCATTTTAAAACAGGGACATTAAAATTATATATGTGTATTTTCATGACATATCCTGCATATTAGTGACTATTTCTGGTTGCAGTGAAAACAAAATCAAAATCAAGTCTAAGGCACAAAACAGATTTCTGAAACAAGTTTGAGAAAATTCTATAAGGCTTGTCAACTAACTCAGAAACTCTGAGGCTTATAAAATACATGCAATAAAAAAGCAAATACAGTATAAAGATTTAATGCATACCTAGAGGTCTCTAAATCTCTTTGAGTATAAGGCCAAACAGTAATAGTTGGAGGCCTAGTTGGAGGCGTGTAGCTGGTGGTGTCCCCCAGGGGTCAATCCTCAGCCCAGTCCTGTTCAATTTATTCATCAGTGATCTGGATGAAGGTACAGAGGGCTCCCTCAGCAAGTTTGCTGATGTTACCAAACTGGGAAGAGTAGCTGATACTCCAGAGGGCTGTGTTGCCATCCAGAGGGACTTGGACAGACTGGAAAACTGGGTGGAGAGAAACCTCATGAAGTTCAACAAGGGCAGGTGCAAAGTCTTGAACCTGGGAAGGAATAAGCCCGTGCATGAGTACAGGCTAAAGACTGATCTTAAGGAAAGCAGGTCTGCCGAGAAGGACCTGGGCGTCATGATGGATGACAAGTTGACCATGAGGGAGCAGTGCCCTCGTGGCCAAGAAGGCCAATGGGATCCTGGGGTGCATTAGGAAGAGCATCTCCAGGAGGTTGAGGGAGGTGATCCTGCCCCTCTACTCAGCCCTGGTGAGGCCACATCTGGAGTACTCTGTCCAGTTCTGGGTTTGACAGTTCAAGAGGGATGTGGAACTGCTGGAGAGAGTCCAGTGCAGGGCTACGAGGATGATCAGGGGCCTGGAACATCTGCCCTGTGAGGAAAGGCTGAGAGAGCTGGGCCTGTTCAGCCTGGAGAAGAGAAGGCTGAGAGGGGAGCTGATCAGTGTATATATATACCTTAAGGGAGGGAGTGAGGAAGATTGGGCCAACCTCTTTTCAGTGGTGGCCAGTGACAGGACAAGAGGAAACAGCTGCAAACTGAAACACCAAAAGTTCCACAGGAACTTTAGGAAAATTTTCTTGACAGTGAGGGTGTCAGCGCATTGGAACAGATTGTCAAGACAGGTTGTGGAGTCTCCTTCTCTGGAGATCTTCAAAACACGCTTGGACGCAGTCCTGAGCCACACGCTCTAGGTGAACCTGCTTGAGCAGGTGGGTTGGATTAGATGAGCTCTAAAGGTCCCTTTCAACCTTAATGATTCTATGATTCTATTCTAATCATGCTGAAGACATGAATTTTTGCTTTACCTTAATATTCAAAAGTGACCTAAGACTCCAGTGGAAAAGCCAATGAGGGAGATCTGTAGATGACATTTGAAATGATTTGCTTTCTTTGCAATGTTACCTGGCATTAGTCAAGCATACCTGTCTATGTCTAAAACATGGGATTCATGGGATTAGAGATGATTTACAATCCCATAAAAGAGGTTAACAGATCTCATTTTAAATTCACGGACTTGACTCCCCTGAACAACGCATTTCCACGGACATGCCCTTTACTGACAGAACTCAATCTCTAAGATCAAGCACCATAAATTTTTACCCTATTTCATGTTTCCTTCTCTATTCAACCTGATACTAAACAGTTTAGCAGCATTCTCCCACCATCCTGTAGATCCTCAGTATGACTCCGTGAGTAGAACACTCAGGCAAAACTGAGAAAGAGTTTCTTCTGCAGAAAGTTATACCTATGTCTTGTTTTACTTGGCAACAGTTGTTTTCTCTCAAAGAGGAGGGCAGATGAGCCAAACTAGTCCTACAACTAGTACAAATCTCTCTCTCTTTTATTTCTGTGTATTAACTTAAAACAGGACTACATATGGTGTGGTCAGTGTTTGCAGTTATATCAGTTGTCTCAAGTAAAGTGATAAGTTGCTCAAGATCAGACTGTGAGTGGATGTGGGATCTCACAGTTTCCTTTCATGAAAAGGAGGAAGGAGGGAGTAAAACCAAAATGACAAATAAATGGAGCCCTATATGTATATATGTATGAGTACATATAAATATAAATAAATATATATATATAGGTGTGTGTGCATATGTATACGCATATGTAATTCAATATTTCTCCCTGGTAGGTAAAAAACTACAACAGCTCCAGAAGTGCTTCTGAGGGTGCTGCCAGACAGAGCATCAGACATGGCCTGATTGGAGATCCCTCTCGTTTATCAGCAGTCATCTTCTAAGCGTCACCCCAATCTGGTGCAATGCATTGTACCACAGTGTTTCTGAGCTACAATCTATTTGGAAAGAGGAATACTGGGTTCTTCACTTAGCTGTTGTCTGCAGGAAAGACTGCACAATGTTGCTTTTTTCTCCATCCTCTCATTCCCACAGTAATGTGACATATATTCTACAGTGAAGAGTTGCCAATCAACCTTAAAATCCAAGAGTCTTCCTGGCATGTTTATGCAGCCATAAGCCTCTTTTGAATTGACTGACTTCATAAGTACATTTCCTAATAAAACATGTGTGGTTTGTAAGGAGATTTCATCTGTAACTAATTATTTCATGCACAGCCTAATATCTAGTTATGATTATATTTATGGTCTTATTAGATCTGTGTTGCCTTTCCAAAATAGACAAGAAAAGAATTATTTGTTTGAACTAAGAGGTAAGAAGTCTGACAAGGGCTGTCCACAGTGATCAGGCATACAGACCAGTGCTTTGTACCAGGAATCAGAGGAGACTGAAGGCAATTCACTACTTTTAATGCTGCAGACAACACTGGGAAGGGTCCTTTTCTAATCTATGAAATACTGAGAAACCTTTAGATGGTGCAGAAATGCAAGGAGGACACATGCATTTAAGTCTATCTGTGCTGGCAGAGAGTTTTTGCCTCAACTTTGGTGGGGACACCACTAAGATGTTGTCTCTGTCAGAAAGAAAGGGGACAGCCAAAGGTTCATGCAGAGCATTTGCACCAGTGTTTTTGAGATTTGATTCTCACAAGTATTTCTACCTAATTAATAGTTCATTTGCCATTTTATGTTTAGCAACATCTATCTTAACTGTCAAAATATATATATATATGTAAAAATTCTTCTGCAGAACTATTTAATGAGACACAGGCACAAATAGCATTACAAGATAATTCTTTAATATGTGAAAATTAAATCTGATGGAGAATGCATGCAATTGAATCACTTGCTTATTTAGATGTTCAAAGCTCCTATCCATAACAGTGAGTAAATTAAAAATACACAAACAGGGATAATCTCAGAGGATAAAGCCTGTCTTAATCTCTCAGTCTCTTGTTGGAGACAGTCTGTCTGAAAGGTTTTTCCTTTCTCGAGTGTTCTGGCTCAATTTGATCTCCATTTTGCGTGAGTAAAATGTTCAGTATTTCTATTAAGCCTCTGTTATTAAATCACAATCAGTCTGTTGTAAAACATAGCTCTTGGAGCTATACAATGAGATTTGTTTTCCTTCTTTGACAGGGGTGTGTCAGGAGCGTCTCTGGAAGACGAAAGCAAATGCAGTTTTTTAAATAGAGGGACTTCTCTCTTTCCTTGACATTTCAATAGATACTTGGAAGCTAAGGAAAGGACTTCAGGTGTTGTGCCAGACTGCGTGTCTAAAGCAACACAGTCATCTTGCTTGTTTCCTATAAAAAAGAAGGTGAATTAAATATGATTAATTCCATTTTTTTTTTTTTAATCATTCCTGCACTAGTGCCACGCTGTTATCTCAGCTAGGTAGGAAAGCAGCCTTTTCCAGGGAATAAGAAAGCCAAAGGCCCAATGAAGAGGTTTTAAGTGCTGCCTAAAACAAAATAAAGATTTCCCTCAAAGTGCTCATCTTCTCTTCATTGCTTTAATGTAGTATTTTTTGTTGTCCATGACAAATACTGTTATATTTGTTTAAAGAATGAACGTGCAAATCCCTGAAGAGCTTCTAGTAAAAAAACAAATGTTTTCATTCTGAAATATTTCTTTGGTGTTGCAGGGGGCCTGTACTTCAGATGTTCCTGTATGTTGCTGCAGGGTTTGCTGCCCCCATGTTTTCTGCAGCAGACTGCTCTTCCAAGCAGAGTCAAGTCTAGAGAGATTTGCAGTTAGCCTAACAAAAGTCACTGAATAATGACTGCTAAAAGCATCCCGTGACTGATGCCTGCTAGATAGATCATATTTTGCCAGAGACAAGAAATAGCAGCTGTGATGTGAAAAGACAATGAAAGCTATGATCATATTAATGACTAATGGACTCATAGTAGTTTATGAAAATTCAGGCTGGAGGGGCCATGAGGACCTCTAGTCCATCCCAGGATCATCTTGAGATCAGATTAGAATGTTCAGGTCTTTATTCAGTCTGATTTTGAAAACCTCTGAAGTTTTCAACCTCAGGCATCACATGGGGGTACATAGATGCTGTCATCTTCATGTGGAGCCAAATTCCACTCTGCAAGAGACTATTTTGGATTGCATTTGTCTCGACATTGTTGACGCACCATTTACCTCAGCATCCTGTCTCTGGGAAGACCGTGATATCAGGTTGGGACCCGAACAATGACATTCTTGGTAGATCATGTTTATCTCAACATTGCTGCCTCGCCATTTACACTTCTTGACCTCGGCATCCTGTCCCTGGGAAGACCATGATATCAGCTCAAGACCTGAACTCTGACATTCTCAGCAGTGCCTACCAAGCTGCACTTGCACTCAAGTCAGGTGAAGAGGAGCACCAGGGCACATGGCATGTACAACCTGAAGAACACGTACCAAAAAACTTTAAGAAAGTGGGCAGACTCTTCAAGAACTGAGACAATAAAAGGACTGTGTATTCCTCCCTTGGGATGGCTTCTTTTTCTGAATTCTCCTTCAAGAGATCGTCATCTGCACTGAGGCGAAGGCAACGAAACCTAGCTGGACTGGTGGTGGTGTTAACTAATCTTGCTGCATCTCTTCCGCTTGCTTGTCTTTCTTTTTCCTTTCTTCTTCTCTCTGTCCTATTGCAATTATGAGAATAGAGCTTACAAGGTTGTATGGCATTTAAGCCCGTTTATGTCTTAATCTCGCTTTTGGGATTGTAGTGAAACCTCTGTTGACAGTGGATCGGGACACACTCTCAATACCATGCAGCAGGCAGGAATGTTCAGAGAAGTGGCTTTCTTTGTTGCTTTTCTCTTTGTCCTTAACTGTCAAAGTTTAGTGGTCAGGGCCTGAGAAAACTTGGTGAAAGGTGTCCCCAACTGAGTTCCCCAAAACTGAGACACACAATATCTCAGTTGTCAAACACAATGGAGTGAGTGAAAGTGGATGAGAAAATGTGAGCAAAAGGCTTAGAAAACATCCCTGAAAGAAATAGTTAGCCTGGTCTAGACTGGAATATCTCCTTATTTCCTCACTGTTTTCAAACTGCTCTAAGATAATCTAAGAAATATTCCTGACTGCTGTTTTATGTCCTACTCTGAGGATGAACATCTGTGAAAATGAATCATTCAAAGACAAGTTATTCAATAACAGGTGATAGTCTGTTGTGGCAGTGAAAATGACCATTACTATGCTAACTTTGTTTCCCAAAACATAATCTCTGTGAGCGTGACATCAGAAATAAGCTCTGCTGCCCTGATTTGTACCACAGCAGTATGCAGGAGGCTGATGTGGCAGAGCATGGCTCTGCTGTGGTTGTCATGGTACAAAGGGAATAAAACTGACCTCCTGCCCTAAGGAGCTAGTTTTATATCCCTGGTTATAGCAGTGATCTTCTTAAAAGCATTGATGCTTTGCTGTCTCAAAAGCTCCTCACAGACATGAAATAACGAAGCTCTGTATAAATGGCTCTTTTAAGTCAATTACTCAATCCCACATCCTATATGGGATTTTTCCAGGCCAGCAGAGAAGGCTTGCAGAGCTGGGACTTATACCACTGAAAATTTGGGCATCGGCAGCACCAAGCAATCCATTCTGATTTTTTCCCATGGATCCCCCTTACTATCAGTGAAGATAAATGAACATTTCACAACAGAAATCATGTACCTGAAAATGGATGCACAAAACAAGTCCATTTTCCATCTAACTTCTCACTTTTTCACTGTTACTGTTCTGTTACTTCCCTCACCCCTGTTGATTATTATATGTCACTAACATGTGCTTCTCCATATGTGCCAAAGCCTCTGGCTCTATATGCAAGGAGATATGTGCTTGCATTTACTCCAGAGACTCCTACAGTTCATGACATTAGTGCTAGGCACATTCAAGTGTGGGTTGCAGCAGGTGTTTCCTGACTCTGTGGAATGTTTTTCTTTGTGGGGATGGGAGCAGATTGATGTGAATGATCAGCTCTAAGCTGATGGGACTGTCCTGCCAAGTCTGATGTTCCTGTCTTGCAGCACACTAAGGCAGCACTGATGGAGCAGTGACTATCTTTGGAGAACCACTGATAACTCCAGGATGAGGGAATGTCATCCCTTGTGGCTCATGATAGGCGATACTGGACTGGGACATCAGTCCCTCCTCTGCCGCCCACCTTGATGCTCCAGCACACTGTGAGTTTGGGTGCACTGTCCTCCCAGGCCTGGGGCTGCTCTCTGGAGCATCACACATGGTGCTTTATGGGTGCAGGTTGTAACCATGACCTCATGCACCCTGATGAGAGCCTCTACCTGTTGGCAGGTTTTGAGGGATCCTGAAATAATTCCTGCTGCACATACAGGGCCAGATAAGGCATTCCTCATCCTCTGGCTCCTGACATGAACACAGGCTAGTATGCTGGAGTCCCTGCAGCCTCAGAGCTGGATCCCAGCTCTGGCTTTCTTGAAGCCATCAGAATCTCTTCCTGTGAATAGAATTTGACTCCCTGCTTGCTTTGGAGGCAAACTCACTCTGAAAGCCTCCTGACACTTTTTCCCCTAAGAAGACAAACTAACTTAGAGCTCAGGAGATCACAGCCTGACATTTCAGCTTCCTCTCACCAGTTCCTCCTTGCTCTAGACAGTATCATTACAAAACCCAGCTCCTGATAGCTCATTCTGAAGAAACAGGGCAGGTTTGCGTTTAATTGCAGTTGTTAATTCATTTTATCACTGCAGACGTTACAGTCTGATGGGAAAAGGGAAATTACATTTAACAAATGACTCCACTCTCTCACTACCTGGTGGACAGTTTATCAGGATGAGTCATTCATGCTCCTAACCTTGGCCAGAACTGCCTATTTTGCTTCCTATCCTCCTCTAAGAGTCCCTCCTGGCAGGGAGGACTCAGGCTGACAAATGATCCTCCTTCCCCCTTTCTCCCCTCTCTGGATCTCTGCAAGGGTAGCAGAAGGCCACAGCCTTGTGACTAAAGGTGTTTGGCAAAGCCGCTCTGCAGAGATGCAGCAGGGTCAAGCTGCAAGCTTCTCCCTGCAGGTCCTCATGAAGGGCTCTTGGAGGTCAGAGAAAAGAGAGACTCAAGTTCTGCTTCTGTGTGAGCGATAAAACTGAGCAGCCAGTGCTACCAGTGAGAGGTCACATTCTCAGGGTGATATCTACGGGTGTCATACTTCCTAGGACAGGAGAAGTAAATCTTGGTTCCTGCACTAACTGTCTGGCAGCAAGTTGCATGCATGTAGACAGCTGATTTGGGAGAACTATAGTTCCTACAGGAGTAATTCCCTTTGCCACAGTCTACCACTGTACCATGCAGGTGTGTGAGCAGAGCACGAGGAGGTGGCCTCCTGTGCAGTGATACTAACTTGTCTCCACAGTCCAGCAGTTTCTATCCTTCTCCTAACCGACTGTTGTGATGGGGTCTCACCAGTATGGTCTTCACTTTTCCTCCTGGCGTAAAGCTTACCAGCCTCCCTTTCTGTTTCTTAATAACATCTTGTTAGTTCTGTCATTTTCTGCTCCTCCTTCTGGCTACAATAAACCCCTCAAATCCTTGCAACATCCTCTGTTTCCCATTAATCCTTGTTTGCTAGAAATGTACATATTTATTGCTTTTTATCTTGTTTAATCTATCAGGCCCTACAGTCCCTATTCATTGTTGCTGCTTCTCTCCCAACTCCCACCCATTCATCTTCCTCTGTTATTGCATCTGCTTGAATACAATTTGATTATCTCCTGCCAGCTCTCATGCCAACACCATGCTCTGTACTGTGACTCGATTCTGTGGAACAGTTGGTCTCTTGAAATCATAATTATCTGAGTCCAGTGGAGACAGGGGAAGAGATTTCCCCCGACAGATCTGCTGCTTCTCTCCTCTGCTTATTGAGGAAATTAGCTTAACCTTTAATGGGTTGTCTGTCTTTGAGGGCTTAAAAAAAATCATGGTGTTTTGTTTCACAGCTTCCAGCATATGAATAGCCTCCCAGAGAACCGTATAGCCTACTAGCTCAGACTGCGACTTCTAGCAAATCTTTAGGAAAAAGTTTTTAGCAGGTCCAGATGTAGAAACAACCTTTTGGATTCTGCAGTTCTGCACATAAAAAGAACCAGAAACTCTTTCTTTTCCTTGGGGCACTGTTGGCTCTGGCTAGTGTTTGTTGATTTAAGTGAAGCCTCTCCTCCAGATCTGCCACAGATCTGTTGTTGGTGCTATTTGGTAGCACGGTGGCAGAGCATAGTCCTCCACATGCTCTGTGAATTTGGTCCCACCGAATCACCTTCTTTCCCCAAGAACTCCAGAAGGGACAACTCTGCAGTGGAGCTGACAAAGTTCAGCCCTGGCTTCTTTCTAGGCTTTGTAAATGAGGTGCTCTTTCCTCATATAGGGCCTTCTTTCTGCCTCACTTGCCAAAGGCAGAGTGATTAGGAGTGGGAACAAGGCTTTTCTGGGAAAAACAAAATCATCAGGCACCTCGGAGTGAGGAAAACTCATAGACTTCTTTCTAAGCCTCCGATTAGAGAACAGAGGTGTGCCTGCAAGGTCTGGCTCAGTCTTCAAAACTGTGCTACATCTGTGCCCTTTGACTTGAGGACCTCATCTGTGGCCCCGTTTGCATCTTCCTCTGTGGCACGGAACAAGAACGACCATTGCAGTAGCTGAACAGACCTGTGTGACCAACACCATTGCAGATGCTAGGAAGTGATTGGAGCCATCCTGACCTTTCTACAAGCCTACGTTCTTTTTGGTTAGTTCGGTGTCTCTGGCTGTGTTCCTAACTCCAGCTAGGTCACTGTGTATTATTCCTGAAAGATACAAAGCAATTCAGTCATGTAATTAGCTAAATTATTTCATGGCAGCTTTGTCAAATGCAGACTAATATCAGATTATAGCTTGGGGGGAAAAGGCAACACAATGGAAAACATCTACTCGAAGAGTAAGTGCAACTGCCTGTTGACCCTGAGGGTGGAATGGAACAAAAGCATACAGAAGCACTCTTGGCTTGGGTACAGACACATGATATAGACACAGGGTAGCAAGGATGAGGATGTGCAATATCCATTTGCAGTTGGCAAGTGCTGAGGGCCACAAAGTCTGAACTGAAACTGAGCTAAATTGAATCCAGCTCAGTATGACTGAGCTCCAAGGAGCCACTGGATGTATGCTCCACAACCAGGCAGGCTTACTGGGGAGGAAGTCAATGCCATGTGCACCCTGAAAGGACCTTATGTCTTCAAAAACCTCTTTTTTCCTAGCTCACTGAAATACAGCTGCTTCTTGTGTGACTTCTGCCCACTGAATGTCTGTGACTTTCTGCCTCCAGGTTCCCCTGCTCTTCTTCATCCTTCCAGAGATTGCTGTAACCTAGTGCAATCTCTGCTGCACATTCAGACACTCTCCTTTCAGTGAATGCAGGTGGTTCTCGAAGGCTGTGAGCTGCACAGTGACTCCTTTCCCTCTCACAGCCACTGAGGAAGAAAGTGAGAGGTCATTGGGATTTCCTTCATGCTGATGGCTGTGCAGAAAACTGTAGGAAGAGAAGAAAATGCCAAATTGCCGTTTCTCTTTTAGGAGCAGGACAGATGTATGGACAGTAATTAGGTTGCTTATATTTGAATGCTTCATATTTGCCATGGTCTTCATGATCTATATTATCTCCTGGCAGGGTGTAACTTAATCTTAGCAAAAGGAAAAGATGAAAGAAACTGAGACAGAATGATGGGTGAAAAACACAGAATTCACTATATGGGGCTGGCAAGTGTGACTGATCCGGATCAGTAGACAGACAGGCTGGATGCAATGTCCAACCCACAGCCTGTGCCACTCAGCACCCTGGGTATCACCAGACCAAATTCCTTCCCCATTGGACCCTGGATAAATGGTTACTGCAGAGCAGCATGTACCCCGTCTGGTACAGAGGAACCTCTGGGGACAGAAATGGATCCTTCCTTACTGTGAAGGAACCAAACCATGGGAACTGGGGTACATGTTTTAGAGATATTGGATCAGTGTTGGGTCTGCAGCAGTTGAGTCTGCAGAGTTGGTTCTCTCACACTGGATCTAGCTTGTTTGACTTTTCTTTGAATAAACACAAGTGTAAAGGGGCATGTGAGAACCCCTTTTGCAGGGCACAGGTGAAAGTGCTGAAGGACAAGTCTGTGGCTTGTTAGTCTGATAACTAGTCTGTAAGTGTGAGGCCAGGACTCTCCAAATCAACAAGAGTGACTATGAATGACAAGAAGAGATCTCATTTATAGCCATTGTGCCAAGATGATAATTTTGGTCACTTTACATTTTAGTTCATTTACATTTTGTTTTGGTGTGGAATAAATTTTTATAATTATAGTGTAAAACAAGGAGACCACCTATGTATTAGGCATGTATTAAGCATGCCTTGACAGCAGAATATAGGCAAATGCAGCCTCCTGGCCCTCTGGAGAACTAAAGAGTTCAGGTAGTGCTGGGTAGGAGCTGTTCAAAGTTCCCAGCAGTACATGGAGTCTCATCTCTTTGCTGGAGCTGCAATAACTTGTGATTCAGAAGCATGGAGATTCTATCTTGCCCTCTTGGTTAGGAATATACTGCTTGCTGGGCATGTCAATAACACTTGGGGCTTCCAGAAATCATTCCTGTAGCACAAAAAGATGGTGAAGCTGTAGTGTCAATGCACCAGTGTCTGTGTGGGTTCTGGTGGAGAGGGTAGTGCCAGACCTTAAGTGAGAGGTGGAAACTCTAGCTCAACTGGGAGTTGGGAATCTCCTACTGGACTCCAGAGGGGCTAGGATGTCATGTGGGGAATAGTCTGCGGTCAGCAAGTGGACTCCTGGAGCCCCTTGGAAACAATGAACGTAGGAGTTGCAGATATGGCACTGACAGCAGGTACAGCACTGTACCTCCCCAGGGATTCACAGCCAGACAAGGAGAAGGACAGCCAGTCCAGATAGGATAAGAGTCTCCAATGCAGTCCCTTATGGCAGTGGTGCTATCAGTTTCAAAAAGACATTCCTGATTCCCTATTGGTGGCACTGGAATAGAATGAGGCTGCCTGATGAGAGGCTCTTCCGAAAGATGCTAGTTCCTTGGTGGGTCTCTCCCACCTCACCCTGGCAAGGGAGGGCAGCGAATGCTTATTCTGCAAAGCTAAGCTCTTGTAGGACAGAGAGAGGGATGATTAATGAGTATAATAAATATGTTAATCTGTAGAAATGAAATCTTCCTAATTAAGAAATGCCTTGCAAGGCTTCTGCTCCTTCTTTCCCAAGCTGCTGTGTATGCACAGAGCATCCCCATCCATTCCAGTGTGATGGTGCCAATCATGTGCTGTTCATCACGGTTCAACAAGGGGGATTTTTCTGGTTCCCTCTCCTTGGCAGAAGATGATGAGTGTGCTCCTGCACTGTTGGCTCCTTTCTCCTTGTAGTAATATCAACTACCCTGGAGAAAAGCATGATTTAAGTGAATGAAAGGATTAGAATAATCTCTGTGTTATCCAGGACTCCATAGCTGCGCAAATCTGTAGCACACAGTGCATGCATCAGGCATAGCAGACTGATTCTGTTGAAATGTCTGCCACCAGTCTTGGCCTGACCCCATCCTGCATGTTCCAGGGCAGGAAAGTTGCTAGGAGTCTCCCAAAGTACCATCTAATCACTTGACTGATATATTTTTTCTTAATATCATTACTGTTGCAGTCTGCTGTGGCATGACCACATGCTCAGTGCCTACCACCTGGAATGGATAAAGTGGCACTCTGCCTGCACTGCGCTGCAGAGTGTTTGCTTCCTTCTGAATTGGCAAGGAATGGTCACACAGGACATGGGAAGTAAAAAATCACTATATGAAAAATTAATTCCTATTCCTGTTTAGTGAGAAGCTAGGAAAGTGATGACATCATTTACCTCACAAACACCATTTAGAGCAAAATAGAGCTGTTTAGGATTGTCAGTGACTAAGGGAGGGAAGAGAAGACGTCATAGAATTCTCCATCTTTGGTGAAATAATGAGTCCTCTGTGCTTTGCAATGATCTCTATACAGCCCTTCAGTACTGATTCTGCTAGTTTCTACATCCTCTGCATCCCTCCTGGAGAAGGAGGTTTGGACTAGATGATCCCTAGAGGTCCCCTCCAACCTTAACCATTTTGTGATTCTGTGATTCTGTGATTCTCTGCCTTTTAAGGCAGATGCCATTGCAGTACACATTCATGTCCACATGGCAGAGAGCTCACATTATTCTGTTCCACCAGCACTGCCATGGAGGTTTCTGAATATGCTCTACATATTCTGCTCATTATGGAGTTCCACTTCCTTATGGAATAAGAAAAATACCGGGATTATATCCATAGTGATGCATCTCCAGGGTTAAGCACTGCATTGTATTTCTAGCCTAAATTATTTGTCTACCTGCAGCCTCCAGTCAGTGGGTCCATTCTGCTTTTGTCCCTTGGATATGATAGGTCAGTCTGCAATCAGAAATACATTTTCTGGGTAAGGAGCCGCAAACATTTAACTTATATAGCTAATGTATGAGAATCATTTTTGATTTGCAAACCTGGACTATTTTTTTTTTCCTGCATATGTGCATAATCTACTATAGAAGTTGTAATTTTATTAACTATGTTCTGTCCTACCTGGCTAGATAGAGAAAAAATGTTAGCTCTAGTCCAGTGACTCTCCTCTGACTTCAGGAACAACTGAAATCTGGAAACGGAACCTTTTAGAGTTTTGCTGTAAGAAATATTTCCTGATCCTCGAATAACTCTTGAAAATCCTGAATTCTTTTGGTTTTGATACTTTCTGAAATATGAGCTCTGTAAATGGGATATGTGTCATACTCATTGTCAACTGAGACTGGACATTGATAAATTGGTGTGTGAGAGAGGGATGGAGGGATATTTATGTCAAGACAGGGAAAAAAAATCTGTTCTTTCTGGGTCTGATCAAAAGCGAAGAGTCTGCTCAGACTCTTGTTGTTTCTTCTTGAATCTTGGATGTCTTTTCATGCTTTAGGGTGAGAACTACATATATAATAGCATCACCCAGACCACTTCATCATTGCTTTAAAACACTGGAGGTTTTTCATTTTTTTTTTTTCCCTTCCTCTTTCCATAATTCTTTTTCTATTTGAAAACCATGAAATTCTAAAACTAAAAGACAATTTTAGACTAAATATTTCGAGACCAAAGATGTAAAGATACTTTCGTGAATATAATTGCTTAACTGACTGACTGAAATGGTGAACAAGATTCATCACGCTCAAGTACTGAGACCAAGAACAAAAGGTTGGAAGTGACAGATGAAAGCCAGGAAGAGAAATCTGATATCTCAGTGAAATATTTTTCCTCTTACATGTTGTAAATATGAGTATATAGCAGTGTAAAAAAAAATATGCTTTCCAAAATGGTCAGGTTTAATGAAAAGTAGAATTTGATTTAGATACAGGTGTACTGAGAACATCTGCAGAAGATCTGTTGAAGAGTAAATGACTATGAGTATGTGGTAGCATCATATGAAACTACACACTGACCTGACTTCTATCAGGACTGGACAAGCATATTTCATTTTGTGCATAATGTCCAGCTGCTTCCCAGATAGAAGTTTCTCAAGGTTGGCACAGCTTAGATGAGGAAATAGTTCTGGTAGACTTAAGGGGCCCTTAGGGTGCAGCAAGTCGCATCCAATTTGCTATGTGTCTTGCTTATGCCTATGTAACTGACTTGTGCCTTCAGCATCCCATCAGCGAGCCCTCTACGTTGTCCCCAGGGCTGCCCATGCAGCTTGCAGTGCAGGCCCTGTTTTAAATCTATCCTGTTTAACCTCTCACAGACTTTGAGTGTCTCTCTCCATTGGTATTCGACCTTCTGTTGAGGGTTGTGACCTGCCTTGTGGTCGCAGCAGGGATCAGAACTCAGCATGGCTTGGTGGGAGCAGGGGCAGGGTACCTTTTTAATTAGCTTTCATTCCCTGCAGAAATCATTGCCAAATTTTCTGGAAGAATCTGTTGCCAGAACCATGATTATTTCACATTTGTGAAGTCTTTAGCTCCATTTCGTTTCAGAAGAAATGACTTCTGACAAACAATGAAGCAGTCTATTAATTAGTTGTCTTTAATTTTCTTAGGCTTGTTTCTATAATCAATGTCTAACTTTCTGAAGTATACTTAAACTGGAATTGTTCCATGTTTAATAGCTAAAACGTCCCATTAGATAAAGTTAATTTAGCTGTCTTAGAATGGACAAATAGAGACCATGAGGCCTTTCTTTAAGGGATATATAAATAATCTTAATAGAAAACATGCTAGTGGAAATGTGAATAGCATAATGTCAATATCATTAGGAATAGTCTTTCACAGGCTTGTGTGAACATTAGTTGTTGGGCTTAATGGCTAATTACAAAGAGAGTAACATTTACATACTCCATTGCACAGCATCATTGTACCTGAGTTGATATATCACTAGCTCCCTTGTCCAGGCACCTCCTAAATTAAATACAAACATTGCAATCACCCCAAAATCAGAAGGGTATATATATAGATATATGTTTAGGTGAGTGTGTGTGTATATATGTATATATATATAAATAGACTTTTTTTTTTTTTAAACATAAGTTACTAGAAGCATCTTCTAGCTCACACACAGTTACAACCTACACAAACATACTTACTTGTCCCACGGAGTCCTGTAGGAACAGGGGTGGCCCTTGGGAGCTGGAAGGAAGTTGATGTAGATGCAGATGCCCTAAGTAATTTTGGCTCTAAGTACCAAGGAGACTGAGAAACAATTTGAGCCTTTTCTGTAGCATAATCAGAGGAGTCTGCCATGGCTCACAGCTCAAGAGAAGAGCAGTCAAGAAATGAGAAAAAGGTCATTCACTGAAGTCATATTTGACCTATAGCCTTTGGCAACAGCATGAAGAAATGAGAAGTGACAGGGGAAACCCAGTCTCCTTTTTTTTTGCTTGAGCCCAGCAGGAATATTGCTGGCTGCCACTGTGGTCAGTGCCTGCACCCAATTATGGCAGCTGCTGGTGTCTAAAATGTGCTAGTCTTATGAATGTGCCAGAGGTCCATGCTGGCTGCTTCCAGAAGTTTCTGTCTTAAGCTTGGCCCTAACATTGTGGCATCACCAAGAAACAGGAGAAAAACTTATCCCCAATACTCCTCGGTCAGCAGCCATACCAGTTCTTCTGCTATTTTCTGCAATTTTTCCTGTTTTTAACAAAATTAATTTCTTCTAACTTCTTTCTCTATCTTCTTCAGGCTACTGACTGTGGATAAAAAAGAGTACATATTTTAGGAAGACATCTAACATACTGCAGACTTCAAGAGGAAGGTAACTCATGGCCAGGCAGTATATTCCTTGACCAGTATTTCAGTTTCAGCCTGGATTAATCTGGTTTTAGCTTTTTGTCACTGGATCATGTTCTGCCCTTGCACACTGGATTCGGCACTTCACTCTCAGAAAGATTTCCTGCAGGTAATTCCATGATTAATTCACGGCTTGTCTTTCCACTTCATAAATTAAATAGCCTTCAGGCTTTTCCCTGTAGACATGTGGTACTGTTACATGGCTTACTGCTCCACTGTGCTCTAGTAAACTCTCAGCTCTCCCAGGCATAATGACTTAATTTTTTCTCAGATTGGTATGTCATGCTTTACCTAATTTGGGCACTGGACTGCAGCATCTACTTAGTGTCCACTGTTAATATACCAAGGATCTGACTCACTTTGAGTATTTGCAGTTATGCTCTCCAGGACTTTGAAGCCAGACACCTAAAACATTCCTGCAACTAGAGTTTATTTAGCAGAAAGATCAAAGCATTACAGGGGAAAAAAAAAAAAGTTTTAAAGTATGAAACAAAAAATAATTGCCTCTCCCATCCCTTCAGCCTGACCATTTTCTAATGGTGCTTTGGGGAAGCCTGGCATCTTGTTTAGGAATATCCCTCAGATATTTCTGTCATGGTGATCACACAAAACAGATGTTTACCATTTTGAGAAGGTTTGTCTTTGTCTTTTAGCTACTTTTTTTCAACTGTTTTTCTTTTTTTCTTCTTCTAGCAATTGTACTGAGATAGAAGCAAAGGGAACAATCTGAGTGTTTTAGGCATAATAATCCAGTCAGCTTAGGTATTTAGGTAAGAGCTGATTTGACACATTCTCATTCCCCATTTTATTTAAGCACTGAATTACATGCCAGCACCTCATGTTGGTCTGTTTTCCACCACCCATTTTATTTGCTTAGGTCACTGTTCTCCAACACGTATTTCCATGTCCCAGAAGTGTGGTGTACCATCTTGGTTTTTGGTGCCATCATTCTCACTTTGCTTTTAGCACGTTTAAAATGTCTGTTGAGTCTTGTAACCATTCAGTCAGGCTGTATGATGAATCTACAGTTATGATTTAAGATCCCAGTGGCAGGCTCCAGCATGCCATGGCATTGGCAGCCTTTGCCAGTAATATGTAATTCTGAATCATTGTTCTACATTATCTTGTGTTGAGAATAACTCTTTGTGGAATCTATTATAAACATCTGGGTTACATGGCAATTCTCCACTGATGCCACTTCTGCATCGATGGTCAAGCCTGAGATGTGGGGTGGGTTGAGTCTGGCAAAGCTTGGACAAGTTTGGATTCACCAGAGGGTCTATTCTTGTGATGCTACTGATGCTGAAGATTTCTTTGCAGACAGAGATGTATGCGACATCAAGGATGGAACAATGAAGGCTTTTGGAGTCTTGCAGACCATATGAGACTCCAAAGCATTACCAGGTACTCTTAAAGCACTGGGAAAGAGCAGGGTCAACTGGTTCTGTAAGAATTTAAGACTAGCCAGATTGAATCTGCCATCACCTGAATCAACTATTACTTCTATAGACAAGGCCTGTAAGTTTTTCAGCCTTTGCGTCTCAAATAAAGTAGGCAGGTAATAACACCAATAGAAGTTCAGCATGAAAGATGAGTCCTTGGAGTTAACCAAGTAATCATAGGTTCACTAAACTTTGGTGTCAGGAAATAGAAAGACAGGGAAAAAAATGTGAGTGAGATATAAGAAGCTGAGAGCTGAGTCAAGACATCACAGAAGCATGAATAAAACAACCCTGTAAAATTAGATGGCAAGTAATAAGATAGGTTTATGCCTCTTTTTTGGGAGTAGGACAGCTTTATATTAGCAATAAGGCAATAAGAGTAGCTCTGCCCCAAAACACTGTCCGTCCGGCTGTGAATCAATGTTCAGGAAATGGCTCCTATCTGCATATGCTCTGACACTTAAGAAAAATATTCTTTCTGAAACTTTGGGAAGCCTGGAAAGATTTCCTCTCTGATAGCAGAATCACTAAAACGAAGTTTAGTCCTTAAAGTTCCTTTCGTTTCTGCTGCAAAATGGTTTCATTTATCTCTATCCCCTTTTGAATTAATTATGCCTTAACTATATTGCATTTGTTCTTATTTACCTACTACTCTTTGTAATTAAGATTTTTACTTAAACTTTGCTCCAGACAGGTTCCTGGAGCTCTTTTGGTCCTCAGCTCATGGCTGGGAATGACACTTCTCCACACCTTTCTCTCCAGCTCTCACATGGTTTGAGGCAAAGGGGGGCTGTGTGCAGTCCCTTCTCTTCATAAGTGACCGTCACTGTGTCAAGATGATCAAGGTAGAGATGACTGGCCCCAAATCCTCTCATTTTTCTGCTTGAAGACTGGAGTGTCATTTCCTGTCTTCTGATCCTCAGGAAACTTTCCCAGCTGCCATGATCCATCAAAAATAGTCAAGAGTAGTCTCACAACGACATCAGCCAGCTCGTTAGCCCTTGCGGGGACATCCCATCAGGGTCCAAGAAATAGTATATGTCCAGCTTGTTTAAATGTTCCCTAACCTGATCCATTTCCTCTATAGGTAAGTAAGTTATCCTTGCTCCAGATTTCCTCTCTGGCTCCTGGGGCCTGGGATTCTTGAAGGACAGTCTTACCAGTAAACACTGAGGAGAAGGCGGAATTGAACGCTTCAGCCTTTCCCATGTCCTTTGTCACCAGGGCTTCTGCCCTTCTGCCCTCTTTAGTGGTGGACCCACATTTTCCCTAGTCTTCCTGACTCCAGCTGATGTATTGTGGAATGCCATCCATGTCCCTCACCAGACTCAACTCCAGGTCACATTTGCTTTCCTGATCCCATACCTACATGCTTTCACAGAGTCTCTGTGTTCTTCCTTGGTCACCTGTCCCTGCTTCCACCTCTTGTATGCTTCATTTTTTATGTCTGAGCTGAGTCAGGCACTCCTTGTTCATCCATTCCTGCTTATAGTATAATGCCTGGACAGATGCTCCTGTCTAGTTCCCTGGTTATACAGGGTGGATCTGGACACTGAAATCTCTAATTGTGTCCGCCTACGCCAAGGGTTTTAGTGCAACTGCTATGCACATAAAATATGCCTGGAACTCATGTCAGAGATCTCTAAGAAGAAACTAAGCTGCAGAGCCCTGATATCACCCAGTACCATCATCAATAAATTCTCTTTCCAGCATAATTTTCCCTATGTCTTCTCCAGCATTGGATGTGTTGACATCTTGTCATGCAAGTGTGGGGAAATTTCTTCAAGCAGTACAAACTAATGTTTGTTTATCTTGTTTTTTTTTTTATTATTATTATTTAAATTGAAATAAACATAGCAGAGTCCCTCTCCTATGTGTATTCACAAGTGTTTTTCTTCTTTATTTACCAAAATACCTTACCCAGTGTTCTTAGGCATAAGAAGATGAACTGAAAAACTCAATAATGGATCCCAAAGCTGCTATGTTTTAAATGTAAAGGCTAGCGCCTAACTCTTGGAATGCAGTAGGGGCTAATCATTGTTTTGGGGGACTTTTTCTCTTTTAGAGAGCAAGCTTTAAGGCAAACATCATTCGACAAGTCTCACCGGACAGTTTCCCAGGCACAAAGAAGCAGGGCGCTTGGCTGAACATGAATTGGCAGCACTTGCAGGCAGTACTAACAATAGTTACTTGAACAAAAAAATTCTGCTCAGCGAATATGCATGAGTTCTCCTTCTCAACACAACAGAGGAACATTGTTAAAGGTTATAGCCAGCAGAAACATCTCAATATGCATTTTTTACATCCTTTCATTATTTTGAATACTGCATTCTTGTAGAAGCTAGAAATTTCATAAAACATATTTAAATTTTTGATATTCAATTTATTTTAAATCTCCTGTCTGGCACCCATAATCTGATTTAGCAAAACACATAAACCAATTTGGTGCAGCTAGTGTGACCTCTTTGCTGTCCTGCCTGTACCCAGCACTGGAAGGAAGGCTGAGCACGGAGTTTTTATCTGTATGTGTGCAAAGAAAATAAATAAGCAGCAGAGGGAAAGATTTTGCGAGACTCTGTTCACAATGTACTCTTTCTAGAAAAAAAAAAAAGAAAAAACAAGATTCCCTCCCTGAATTGAAATTTGGGACAGAAAAGTACTTGTTTCTTTGTGTATGTGTTGAATAATTGCTCTACACACACACTGAAAACCTCAAGAGATGGATTACTGCATGGTTATGAAAGCTACGAAAGAGCCTCTCAGTGCATGCACATCAGTCTGCTCTTGCTGGGTGTGCTGGCACTATGGATCAGAAGATGCCGATGGACTAAACCCAAACTGGTATTCCTGATTGCTCATCATACTTCTGCCACCTCAGAGGACATAAGCTCTAATGAACACCTTCAAGACAGATATGGCACCTGCTCTTTTGGGGAAATTGGAACTAATTTTTGGACTTTCCTGGAAGATTTCCTGTGTCTAGGATGATTGCAGAGTTCTCTCTCAATGCATATACTATGTATTTTTATATGCTTGTATGGCAATGTAGCATTTCTACATTTGGGGAGAGAATGGCCATGAAGTACCATCACTGTATTTCATACTAATGTAAAGTTAATTGAATGTGATTGTTTGACTGATATGTCTTTAGTGGTCATGAGAGTACCTCTACTGCACAGTGCTGAGCTGCATAGCTCCCATCCTCGAGACTTCATGGCTGGGGTGGCTCGAGGAAGATGAGCTGATCTCCCAGTTACAGAGCTGCCGTGGTTATCAGACCTTGGTGGCAGTCAGCTAGAGGTGGGGACAGCCTGTGAGTGTGGCCCTTCGTTCACTCTTGCATCCCAAAAGTAAGACTAAGCCACAACACTCGGCCAATAGGCCAGGGTGGCCAGCTGCCAGGGCTGCCTCTACTGCCACAGCCAGCATGGGGAGCTTTTCTATAAGCTGGGTTTGCCGTCCTCTAGATTCAGCTTGTTGTCGCTTTGGGGTTCAAACCTCACCCAGGAACTTTGCTGGAATAACAGGAATGTTTATTCCTTTGCTCCTAAGGCCAGTGAGCATTTGCATAGCAGCTAACATGATTCTGTGAGTCAGAAGAATTATTTCAAGCATGTACAAATGAGAATAATTATTTCAAGTGTCTTCTACAGGATTTAATAATTAGTCATAAAGTAATACATACACAACAAAATGTAACAACATAATTAGTTTTTGTGTCTTCCCGTGAGATCACTCCCAGGAAATCTCTAATCACTTTTGATCATTTTGAATCTGCTCTGGTGCTTCCAATACAACAGACTGACTGAAGCAATTGGGAAAAGCAAATGGACTGATGAGCAGACCCAAACTGGAAATGAGCCTTCCACCTTTTCATTTCTTGAAACTGTGCCTTTCCACCTTTAGTGAGTTCCAACAAGTACAGAGAGCAACCAGAGAGCTTTTCCCTCATCTTGGCAAGCAGCTAGTGTTATTATTTGTAGTATTAAGCCAAGCACATTTTATGTTGGATGTTTTGTAGTATGGAGGGAAACAGGTTCCCCTTCCAGTGTGCCCAGAGTGTCGGTATCAGCTACGTTAATTAATATGTTGCTTATATCATACAGTAAGAATAGTCTTCCCCTACTCTTTATTGTATTGTGTCATTGCACATACAAGATGGCTTGTCAGTATTTTATTTCTTCCCTCTCTCTTTTTTTCAGGTTTTCACAAATTAGCACTACAATTAGGGCAGAATAGGAGCCTCCTTCTTACAATCCCTTCCAGACTCTGAGCACCTATAAATTCTGCAAAACACCTGCTACCATGGGAGAAAAAGAAATGTTGAAATGGGCAGCACCATGAAAAAGGCTCATCACTGAGGCAAGCAAATACATCTGCAAGCATCAAAGAGGTCTTTGCCACCAAACAAGAGGTATAGTAGTTGTTGGCAAGACCAAATGTGCAATAAATGGTCTGCAATACAAATCATAATGGAAACTGATTGGAGAACAAGCAGACACACATCACCTGAATTCAGCCATGGCCCAGCTCTCCCTAGTTCTTTCCATAGCAGCCACGGGAAACAGAAACTTAATCCTGATCTAGCATAACCAGTAGCCCCGCTGTTTGGACTGTGCAAAGGCTATTTTGGGAAGTATGTTACACACATTGCAGACGTTTGCTATGCAGATCCAGGAAGGCATAATACCAGGTTCAATATCCTTCTGCTGCTCTTTTCTTGCATGAGAGTCAAACTGGGAAAACCACACTTAACAATGCAGTGCTGCAACACAAGAGTTTAAGTAGCAGGGAATCACAGTATTTTTTTTT
The DNA here is from genome assembly GCA_013398735.1 of Nothocercus julius. Classification (NCBI taxonomy): domain Eukaryota; kingdom Metazoa; phylum Chordata; class Aves; order Tinamiformes; family Tinamidae; genus Nothocercus; species Nothocercus julius. Next base: position 42,011 of record VZSV01000395.1, read on the forward strand.
TTTTTTTCCAAAGTGATGTGTGTGCTCCCTAGGAAGCTGCAGAATTGTTGGAAGAAAGAATTACACATCAAGACCCATATCTAAACCAGCTGAATGGCATGTAAAATACGCACTTGTGTGAAATGGCTCCATTAGCCAAACCAACAGGTGCAGCTAGCAAAGAATTACTTAATGCTGGGATGGAGGAAACAGGAAGTGATGACAGCCCATGCTCATGGATATTAATGGAATGAGGATGACACATCCTTTACAAAATGCTATCACACTTGCTCTCTGTTACTCTATAGTGAAATGGAAAACTATTGGCATACGAAAATAATTAAGCAGAGTCCTGAATGATACATTGCAGTGGATGTCTTTGGCCAGTTAATGAGAACATTCTGCATGTGTACACAGACAAGATTGCTCTATGAGACACTGTAGGAGAGGTCACCAGTGGTGCTGCTGAACATCCATCCGTAGATGGATGGGAACAGTGGCCAACCTGGAGATCTTGGTCTTGTCTCCAAACAAGGGTTTGGCATGGCAAAACACAATGTGCAGAAATAGGGCTTATAAACATGCCCATAATGAGGCAGGTCTTGAGAACGAGGCATGAGGGAAACTGGAGACAGCAAGGAAAGGTCAGGATCTGTGAGGTATGAGGCTGGATGCCGGTGGACCTGCAATGTAGCTCAAACAATCAGTCGATCCCCTAGGAAGGAGAGAGAAATGGCAAAGCCTGTAGGTGCACTCAGGGCCCTGACAATAGTGTAGAGTAACAGGCAGCTAAACTTCTTGATGATCAGAAGGAATAGGTATTAATTAAAAAAAAAATCCTTCTGAAATTGTGATTTTTTAAAAATTTACTTTAAGGCACCATTATTGTGATGAAACGGCAGAGAATGGTAGCCTGTATAGCTGTGGAAGCTGGGAATGACCTATCAAAGTGCAGAACTCATCTGATCCTTCAGAGTGGTCCAGCCTACTCCAAAGCTGTGATGACCTGTGGGGTCTCTGGTATGGTATGAATTGTGTTTTCTTATATGTGAAAATTCATCTTCCAGGAGTATAAGAAAGATGTGACAACAACTCTTCTGCTTTCCTGATTCCACCTCTCCCACATGTCATTGAAGATGCTCCTGTGGGAAGAACAGACTTACTTTTGCACTGTAAATGGGAAGAAATTAACATTTTAGGGTGTTCAAAATAGAGAAGGTTGACCTAAATCTCTGAAATAGCCTACTGTGCTTGCCCATTTTTGGAAATTATTTTCAGGAGGATTACTGCAAAGACAGGTGACATCAATGAGATAAAAACTTATTCTATAAGCTGAAGATGGAACCAAACAATACACAGGAATTGCTTCAAACAGCCCAGCAAGGCTGCAGAAACTTTTGGGGAGTGGGTGGTAAAGAGAACATCTTAGTGAGTGAAAACTTAGGAGGAAAGAAAGTCTGACACTAGAGGGAAAGGAACCCACAAAATCATCTATTGAAAATTATTTTCACAATTAAATTATTTAGCTTTTAATTAGTTTGACTTCATGTGCTTTTTTTTTACTTTTTTGTTTCTCTGAGTAATAAAAATATTTTATTTAAGAAGGTTCTCAGATTCAGAAAAGCAAGGTCTCTGAAGTTATGATTTAATTTCTTTAATTAACCCCCCCTATCTTTTGATAGGAGAGAGCATTTTTCAACCACCTGTGGCTGAGGATGTGATGTTGCAGGCACTGAAACCCTGCTCGGATGGAGCTCAGGGAGGCAGAACAAGTCTGTTCAGTGGATATGCAGTCAGGGCTGCAGAGATAAACACCATCACTTTTTTTGACAGGCTTCACAGGCTTTGAGATGACTGTAAATATCCAGAGTTTTTGTCCCATCAAGCACAGGAAAGCTATATGAGGCTCAAGACTGGGGTCTGAATTCACCAATGAGACTGCCATTCCTCAGGATGATAAGAACAGATTCCCTCATTATTGTTTTAGATGAATAGATCTTAATCTCACCTGTTTCACTAGCCCAGTCTGTAGCCTGGATGCCCATCTTACTGCATGGCCTCCAACAAGCAGGATTCAGATGCTGGGCATACTTGTGTGAACAGGTGAAGCCATTCTCAATTTTCATCTACAAGCACAGACAGAAGCAGAGGATCAGACCTATATTTTTGACTGTATAGACTTGGCCTATGCCCAGCCATGACTCTTGGCCATCTTGCCCATTACACTACCACCCGTGCAACAACTTCCATCTCCTTCCCAGCTGATCATTCTCAGCTGGTGTATCAAGTGATCTTTTGGGAAAGGCCTCTCCTGATGGTGAAGAAGGCCGTGAGCTGCAGAATGGCATGATGAGTGCTCCTGCCAATTACCTGCCATCCTTTATAATATTTAAATTATTTCTAAAATTATAATGTCCTTGGGGAAGAAGAGAAACTGTGTTCCACTAAGTAACATCTTATTAATCAGCTTCTATATGGCACTGAATGAATGACTGAAATCAAGTCCATCAGTTAGAGAGGATCATGAATGTCAGATTAGCTCAGTAATTATTGAAAGGCTCAGTAATATACTTCTTGAATGGAGACATGGAAAATGACTTTCCTTCCTTTTAATCAGAGGTCTGTGATCCATGTGAGCTTTTTAGAAAGTGATTCCTTGAGAAGGACTGTTTTTGTCTCCATAAAAAGGAAGACAGTGCACTATGTATGTTTTGCATGCAAGCTGACTCAGTGTCCCAAAGCCCACTAGAAATGCAGGAGAAGACAAACTGCAGCTTAGTGAAAGTCAGGGCAGCTGACAGGTTACCAGAGAAGATTTTGAGGGTGTAGCTGGCAGGGGATGCTCTGAAACAGGAGCAGGGGCAGAGAGATCTAAGGACCAAGCTTGGCACCTTCAAAGTGCTGTTAGGGAGGACTCAGCTGTTCGTTCTTCAGACAACAATGCCGATTTGGGATTCAGGCTTTGGCTGCATTCTAGATAAATGTCAGATCAGCCAGGTGCAGCATGATATCAGTGGGCTCTGAACATCAATTTTTATCCCAGGCAGATCTGGAAAAAAGATCGGATTTTTATTAGTACATCAAATTAAATTTGTTAAAGAAATCATACTGGAATAACTGGAAAATGAATTTGGTTTTAGCATAGAAGGGATGAGCTGACAATATTCCTCAGTAAATTTTGAATTTTGTGTGTTTGTTATTTGAAATGGCAAAGGCTGACAAAATATTGTTTTGAATGGAATAAGTAAAACATTTTGTTGGGAAATAGTCTATTTTTCAAACTTGATTAAAAGCTCATCAGAAAAAAAAACAGTTTGGTCAAGTTTTGCAAAAGGTTTGACTTGGCAAACAGAAAAATGCAAGCTCCTCTGTACTCATATTTCCCACTATATCAAAGCATGTGTGTTTCAGAACTGCTGAATGGATCCCTTTAAACTGTTTTTATGCTGCCTAGAATCTCACCATCTTGCGAAGAAGAGTGGAGCATGAATACAGTGCACTAGGCCCACTAACTGTGCTTGAAGATTTTAGTAAGAGGATCTGTGAAGAGGAAAAATTACATCCCAAATGAGCCTACTGTGAGTACAGAGAGGCCAAGACCAGCAGGCTTGGGCTTATCCACCTGTGCAGACCTGCACTGAGAAGCATAGCGGAAATTGGGGTCAGACCCTCATTCTTCTGTGACACAGAAATAGTCATTTCTCAAAGCTCTGATGCTGGTGCAAGGAGCATGAGTCAGGAGAAAACTAAGGAACCAGTGAAATGAGCCTCAGGCTAGACTAGAAAGCAAGATTCTGGGAGAGAAGTTGAAATGCAGATGTCAGGGTCATCCCAATGGATCCTAATTTAAACTCATGGTTTTTAATTGCAAGAAAGGCAGAAGATTTCTATGAAAGGGATTTGGTCTAGCATACAAAGTTTGTCAGGTATACTTCAAGCCAAGCCTTGCCTAGGAGTAAGGACTATGCTTAGGCAAAGTGCTTACTCCCCAAAAAGTTGAAGTTGAACACAGCTTGAGAAATGAGTCTTTAGCTATAGCAGTTCTTTTTTTGTTGTTGTTTTTGTTTTTGTTTTCTGGAAAAAGCTTTCCTGTTGGATTTGGGGACAGAATCTATCCTGCAATTCCTTGAAAGCAGTCGGCTCCCTACAGCCTCTATTCATCTAGTCATGGATGCTAGACTGCTGCTATGGTCTGGGCTGCTCACAGCGGGCTCCCTTTCTGTTCACAGAGGCAGACACCTCAAGTCTGTCCGCTTTAACTAAGAGATGAATATTCCTGAGTGCCTATGATGAGAAGTGACAGTTTAGACATTAGTACATATCTGGATATTTAGGCTGCAAAGCTAACACAGGAGAAAGGTGCACCATGAACTCAAATCTGTGTTATGCTAGTTCGAGCGGCATGGAGAAGAATCACCAGCCGTGGCTGACTCTATAGTGATCAGCAAAAGGCAATTGCAGCGCAAACAGCAGCAACAACAAAACATCAACTTCAGCCCTTTCCCTCCATACAGGGGAAGAGGAAAGAACAGAAAAGTGAGTGTGAACAGGTCTTTACTCTTTTAATTAATTCCCAGCAAACTGTATTGAAATTGTGCCTCAGCGTGTTTATCATTAAGACAATTATTTTAGGCTGACCTACTTTTCTCTGTCTCTTTAATAACACAAGCCACATCATTAGATTTGTACATGGGCAACAGAGAAAGGAAGCTAATTGGTAGCAGCCTCTTTAAGAAATAAAGCATCCTAATCGTTTGCCTCCTCACGTTCTTCCATTACAGCTGAGGAACTGCAGAAGATGTTCACTGATTAGTCTGTTGAATTATGAATTAGGCTTCTGGTCCCAGTGCAGCTGTTTTCTCCATGTCATTCCTAGCACTTTATTTCCCCATCTGCTTATAAAACCAGGAGCTTGATCCTGCAATAAACACTTCAAATGCTTTTTTTAGAGGCTAATTAATTGTGTTGCATTTCTTGAACACATATAGCTATCCCGGTTTGCACCAAATTAACAATGCTAATTTCTCTACTGCTCTGTGCCCAAACAATCCCTCCTACAGAGGAGTTGGAAAATAAAGAGGATTACATCAAATGATTTTTATGTTTCCAGGTCTTACCACTTTGTTAGTTCCAGCGAGTAATGTAGAAAGGGTGTCATCAGCATAGTAGCATTTGCAAACCAGTTTTACTAATCTCAGAGTCGCTTGGAATGATTTGTCCTTGCAGGAGCCAAAACAGTTAAGTGACATTTGCAACTGGCTCACACCTAATGTTTGGTTCTAATCTCCAGTTGCTGTCTTGGCTACTGCTCCCTCTAAGTTGCAGAAGGGGCTGCTTGACATCTGTGAGCTGCTCATAAGGCTTGAGACTACGTGGAGATACTGGGGTACACAAAGGCCTGAGTGATGAGCAAGGCTGCATAAAAGTAACAGCTAAATAAGAGACTAGTTTAAATTAATGATCCCTTTAAAGTATACAAGTCATTCTGGTCAGCAGTAATTACATGACAAATTGCATTTTATTGTCTCTGTTGAGCTAACTGTGACATCAGCTCCATATGTATGCTTAGGCTGATAGAGAAGGACATCAGATATGGCAACCTGAGCATACCAGAGGCCCCAGACCACTTTGTGCCGCTATGATTTAGATGACAGCAATATTTTGCAGTGTCTAGAGAGGCAAACAGAGAGAGTGGGTCAGACCCTCTCTGAGGGAGCAGGTTTCCTGGTTGTTAGCCATGCTCCTAACTCGGGGAAGGAGAAGGTGATGCTGGTGGTGACAGGGCAAATCCACTCCCTCAGCCTTTTTACAGGCGCATCTTCCTCAGTTTTAATGCTTTGACATTTAGATTTGCAAAGATGCTGCTGAAATAGATTTTCAGGTTGGACGCTGGTCTAATTTGTGGGTCCAGCTCTCTTAGCAAGTTTGTAGCTTCTGGTGGGTAGAACAAAACCAAAGGTATTTGGGGGGAATGCTGTGAAAGAGGCAGGAAAGGTGGAAATATCTGTCTCAGGCGTATACATCCCTGTGTAGGTATCTTTCTCTGCATGAGAGAGATCCTGAGAGGCATTGGACTCAGCCATATTAAATGTTTCCTTTAGGATGTATTGAATCATATCTTTAATGTGTCAGTTTGCAGATATCAATGAGGACACTGGGATGACTAGCTCAGAACAAAGATGTGAGGAAAAACAGGTGAAATGAGCTCTGTTCCTTCTGCTTGACCCACTTAACATCAGGTTTTATTTATTTACTTTTTTGTAGTCTGTGCACTTTGTCTCTCTTCCTGCCTTCAGATTTTTAAAGAGGACCATTCAGAAACAAAATTCACAATTTTTTTTTTTTTTTTTTTTGACATTAGGACAGTGAAGCATTGGGGCAGATTGCCCAGAGAGTTTCTGCAGTTTCCATCCTTAAAGGTTTTTAAGAGTTGACTGGGTAATACCCTGAGTAACCTCATCTTGTCTCATAGTTGACCCTGCTTTAAGCAAGAGATTGAACTAGAGAACTTCTGAGTTCACATCCACCTAAATTATTCTTCAGCTTCAATAAAGTTTCCTATGTTACTTTTTTCCAAATTAAGCCATAGGCCTAATGTCACTGACATATTCCCTTTGAGATTGTTTATTTGGGATATTTTACTCATCAGTAAATGTTTTGCCCCATTCTAGCTGTGGCCTTTCATCTCAGGAAGGACAGGAAGGAACTTTTGGGTTTCCTATGCTCTTTATCTAGCAGTCCTGATGCAGACCAGAGTGTCTTATTTACCTAAGTGAGCTCCCTTTAACCCCCAGACTAGCTGCCAAATGTCTTTAGGTGTTTGTCGTGACCTAAAATGGTAGCTGATCTGGAGGTTAGCCCTCCTCAGGGACTACCTCTCTCATGATTATGCCTTTCACAATCTTGGTCCGTAATAGTCAAAATGTGGTGAACTTGAGTTCATACAAGCAAAAGGCATATGCCCAGCATAAAGAAAAGATAGGAAGCCTGGGATTTTTGGCTGGTGATTGAAATTATTTCTGCTTCTTTGGTGTTTTGTTACTATAGATTTCTTTCGTATTACTGCTCCTGACTTGTGTTTGTTTGTTTTTTTGCTAGCATTAAGGGGTGATCTCCCTGCAGGCCCGAAGTTGTCTTTAATATATGTTTTTTAATGATCTGCATGTAACTCCATCAATCAGTTAAGCTCAAGGACGAAGACAAAGTCCAGGCTGACATTAGTCTTAGTTTCATCTCTGCTCTTCAGCTAAGGCTACCAAACCCTGGATTTATGGTTTCAGATTTGTAAATACTTCTTCTAAATCCAATAAATGGAACTAGCCCCTGGTGTATCCTTGGCGTTCAAGACTGAAAAAGCCCAGTTAGCCTGTGAAGAGCTGTTCCCCACAGAATAATTCACTGTTTGGTCCAGTCTGCTATGAAAGTCTTTACGGCTGTACCTTATCATCAATGGTTTCTTGTTCAACACAAGAAGTTCCAAAGGTGACTTGGCTTCTTGCCAGAAGTTCTTTGTTGTTTATCTCTTGTTTGCTCTTTTATCATCCTGCCTCTTTGACTCAGTTTTTCAGAGGAAGATAAAGAGCAACTGAGGTTTTAAAGAAGATAAATACATATTTTGGCACTTGTTGTATTCAGCTGTTTACTATCATCTCACGCTTTGTCTGTGTTTGTTTAATATTCTGGATGCATCTGTACACATCCAGCACAGGGAAAGCCAGGTCTGCAAGGAGCCTTATGAATGACAACAATCCCCTGTGTTAGTAGTGGAACCTATTGTTAACAATAAATAATGGTATATCCTGTACTTATATGCTACTGTGGACCTCACAATTATGTTAGGCCAGCTAGAGTCCAACCTCTCCAGGAATCTTCAGAGTAAAGATATTTATCTCTTGTTGGACATTGCAATATGGAAGGAAGCAGTTGCCCCCCGTCATTTCCTGAATCCACAGAGAGGATCTGATTGATGATGAATTGTGTCACAGCATCACACAGTTTTTTCTGCAGGTGAGAATTGTTTTCTCAACAACTGTGAAAACTATCGGTTGTTTGAGAATTCAAACATGAGACATGGCAGACATCTATTTACTACTGGAATGGGCTGAGGTTGCTTTCCTGGATGTAGCGATTTCAATCTTAGGCTGCATGTAAATGTCAGCCAAACTTCTGGAACTATGTTAGTATCGCCATCTACCAATCTCCTGCTAAAAGAAATTGCTGTGTATGACAACAGAAGATCTTTCTGGTGCACAGAGTGGAGGACAGAACCAAGACAAAGCTCTGCATAAGGGCTGAGTGGGAAAGAATAAGGTAACATTAAGAAAATGATCTGCGTCCAGTCAGGTGTATGCTATATTTGCATTGGAAAGGAATTGCCTCAGTAGGCAATGAAGAGGAAGCAGATGTGCTCAGCCAGTTTGAGCAGTGTGGCTCAGTTTTTGCTACATGAGTGGAGAGGACATTACAGTGGGTTTTGGGCAGAATCCCCTCTGTGGGAACAACTCTCTCTAAGCCAAGCATAAGCAGCCTTGTTCATTGCAAAAGAGTGTACCCTCACTTGGAACTTTACAGATTTTAACACATTCACTACATCCCAACATTTTCAATGGACAGAATGCTGTTGTTTAACCTTTGTCATTTTATCAGGATAATATAAGGACTAGGCTCTCTTACCCAGAAATTCCAGCAACTTAATCAATGTGGTAATGAGAAACACTTCTTTGAATTAATGAATCCAAACCATGAATACAGAGACCTTAATAAAGAGAAAAGGAAGAGGTAATTAACCATCCACTTCTCTGTGCCTGCTCCTGGCCTTGCTGCAGACACGTTTTCTCTTCAGTTTCCTTTATTAGCGGTGTGCTGTGCCAGCCAGTTACCAGCTACTGCTCCACGATAGCCCAGGTAGCACCTGGCCTGTTTGGATCAGAACGTGTTTTTGGTCGAAGAAACCACTTCTGGGACAGGAGCTGTGGTTGTGTTTTTTGCCATACAAATGTGCAACAAAGAGACAATCCCTGTTCCTATCGGCAAATAAGACCAAAAAAAAAAAAAAAAAAAAGGTGTTTCTGTTTGCTTTAGTGAAAACTCTATAACAAGTCATAGGAGTTGCCATTTTGTTCCTTTATTTTCCAGTTCCTTAGAAGCCCTCCTACCTCTGGAGAGAGCTACATGGGCCATTAATTGTCAAGTTTCCATTTCACGACTGTAGTTCCATGTCTATGAAGAAAAGAAAGACCTCAGTTACTTTGCTGCAGAGCTATTTAAAAGTAAAACAATTACTTATCCATCAGTAACAAGAGGTTTTCTGGATACATTCCCATCCCATAATACAGAGTTCATAATAATAAAGGGTCTCATGAATACCCATCACACATCACCATAACCCTAACAAAATCATTTGCTAGGAGTAATGGGATGAAAATGAGAGAAAGGCTTGTTGAGCCAACCATCAAGGAAACTCCCTGGAGATCAATTTTGCAGGGGAAGAAAATCTTTGACAGAGAAGATTGAAGCTTCAGTACTTCAGATATGATCTTGGAAAATAATGAAGTTCTCATGACAGTGACCAAGTCTAAAAATCCATGTAAATTTGTTTCGGAAACAATTTTGGTATTCTTGTTCAAAGCATAGCATTTGGAAAAAAAAAAAAAAAGTTATATTCATTTTGGGTCAATGTGGAATGTTTCCTTTGAGAGTGAGATAAATACTGTGTTTTATTTTGGAGCTATTTGCCTCGTTTATGTACCTCTTTCTCTTTTGATATTGGTCACTTTTATACCAAAACATATAACTTAATAGAAAAATGAAAATTAAACTGTTTTGGAATTTTTGTAGCACACTGTTTTTGTTTTGAAAGTATCTAAATGGAACACATGTATTTTCACCTTCATTTCCTTTTTGCTGAGAACATTAAATGAATTTGGTCAAATATCAAATGTAGTCTCATTTGCTCTGATTCTCATTTTTGAAGAAGCTTGATTGCTAATAGCATTTTTGTCCTGTTCAGCCTGAGATGTTTAAAAGCAGACTAGACACAGATGAGCACGACACTGGTCCAGAGAAGCTAGCAGAAAATCAGATGAGAAAGAAAGTAAGAGATAAGAAAAAGAATGAGATGTAATTTTCCTTATCTTTCTCTCATCCTATGACCCAGATGAGCACATGCGATCAACTGGAGCAGGATGAAATGAGTCAGCCCATCATCAGTAGATACAATTATGAATATTTTGAAGTCCACTGGCATGAACATGGCAACTGTAGTGGGAATTATGTATTTTTTAACAGACTTTAGCTCCCTAAAAATTAGGTATCCAATCTACACAACTCATCATTGCTTAAGAAAGATTCAGACCTCTGATATATGATTTATTCCACCTTTACTGGCTACCTATGACTGTGTGTGATGAACTGTCTCCTTCCTGTTCTGCCTATCTTAAAGCAAACCACTTGGGTTAGCCTGTAGAAAGTTGGGATCACTCAGTTCCATGCAACCACAGCAGCAGACGTATGTTAATTTCTTGTCTTGAAATATATGTTTTTCATAAATTTCATTTTCAGTGTTTGTAGCTTGGGCTCTTTCCCACATAAAGCAGCCAGTGATTGAAACTGGGTTTATTGCTTCCACAACCCAAATTACAGCTATTATCACCATCTATAACCTGCAATTATCCTCAGCGTGCATATTCCATTTCTTTATCAAAACATACTTTGCACTGAAGAATCACCTTTCTGGCAGCCTTGTAAAGCAAAATCTTCTCTCTGAAAAGCAGATGCAAAGCAAGAGAGTAGAAGCACAGCCTCTGTTTATTCCAGCCCTTACATCATGCAGGTCTCTCACTTTCTAAATTGCAGCTGCATGGTTGCTCACCAGCATTCATGGACACAGAAAACATCATCCTGGTAGGAGATGATCTCAGTGACACACCTCAGTTATACTTTGGGGGTTATTTATTTATAATAATATACACAAAGTCTTCACGGTATCTCTATGTATATCAGAAGTCAACAGTAGCAGGGATTTTCTACACTCTCATGAACCCACAGGTCACTTGGGTGAGCTCTATTCCCAAAGACCTCTATTTTACTCCTTTCTCTGGGGATCATTTCTCTTTCTGGTTTCTTCCACCTTACTCTGTCTATATGCATGCTGGAATAGGAGAAGCCTTCATTTTATGTTTTTTTTTTTTTTCATAGTCCTGCCATGTCATCCATTTCTTCAGCTGTCCTTGAAAGTCTCAGCAAATATTTTTCTTATACAATGTGGTTTTTTTCTTCTTCCCCTAAAGACAAGATCTCCAAACTTCAACCCTTGAAATTTCTGCCTGGCTAAAGCTACCATGCAGCTGCATTCCCTGTGAAATGCCTTTTATTCTCTCCACTGATTATGTTAAATCAAAGATCCTCCAGGTCTTTTTTCTGTGTAGTATTACTAGTAACTGAACTATTTAATTGCAGAAATTCCAACTTAATCCACCATATGAATCCAGGTCCACTGGAGAGCATGCATGGGTTAGGCCCTATGTCACCCAGAAGCACTGGGCACCATTTTAATTCTGCAAGTGCCGGAAGCAAGACTCTTCCCAAAACAGCTGGCTTTCTGAGCCTGCACTGAGAAATGCATGCATGTACGCATATTCCCAGCCAGAAAATCTCAGGCAAAAATGGGGTTGCTCTGAGAATAGCAGTAGGATATTTTTAAAAAGCTCACTTCAAATTTCCATACTCATAGAGCAAAATGTGACCCTGATCAAACACGGTGAAGCAGAGGACAGAGGCTGAACTATGAGCAAAGCTTCTCCCTTTTAACAGTCAGAGAAAGCTCTGCTCCTATCTTTTTGTGTAAATGGATCTGCTTGGATGAATCTATAGCACGCCCCCTTTGAGCCTTGCACGCCTTCTTGGCCACATATTCAATTTCCCAAGAGCCTTAACTAGTAGAGTTTGCAACAGTTAAGCAATGAAATGTCAATGAGACCAAACTGAGCATAGCTTAGACGTGGGGTGAGAATAACCTGAGACGTGTTCAGGTCAGACGTGTTCAACCCTTCAGACAAGTCCTACAAAAGCCCTGATGAGGAAGTACCAATGTGGAAGTACCAATGCTTGTGAAAGCAGAGATTTGGACTTTCAAATTCCTTGGGAAGGATCTTGTGATGTTTCATTCATCTCTCAAATTAACCACTGTCTGCTGGAACTTCTCTGTCAGTGGCTACCTGCTCCATTTTTGTTTTTTTGGGAGCTGTTTTCTTTCTTTTGTGTCTGGCTTTGACTGACATCCAGCAGCTCTCCTTCTGGGCCCCTATGTGGACATACTAAGAAAACCTATGCCAGGGGCCCAGCAGATCTGGTGAGAATGAGAACTTTGATTGGCACTTGTGCTGACCTGTTGTGAATTCTCTAACTGCTCAGCCTTTTGGCTTTGGTTGGCAACAGTACTGTGGATTGATCTATCACACCCTTAATATATTTGGGATGGAAGTAGGAAGAAGTGATGGGCAAGGAGATCACTTGATAACACAAAGCTTATCACAAGGGATGGTGAATGAAGTCACAGAAGGGAGGGAAAGTCAAGGAACATTCAGTAGATGATTCTGTGGCCCTGCATCATGGAATATGAAAGGGCTAGGGGGAGCACCTATTTCTCTTATTGGATATTATTTTCAGCAGCTGCTGTTGACTGCTCTTAGTATGCATGCAATGTCAGCACTGCAATCCCAGAGACATCACTATAGGCGTATTTGCTGTCTCAGATGCTTTGAGAACTTTTTCTGCCTGGAGATTTAGACAGACACTTGAAAAGGAGGTGCAAAATCTGAAATTGAAATACTACTTAGCAAAGGGCTTAGCAGTTTTCTGACCATTCTCCACTGCCCGGAATCTGCTGATTTTGTTTGTCTGTTTTCTACCTTGAAGTTCTCTGTTAAGCTGCTCAAGTTCTTTTTCTTTGCTGGCCTGGGAGATCTTCAGTCTTTGTAACACTGGAAGGAGCAGTGCTCGTTTCACTTAGAACTGTAGAATCCAGATGCTTTCATAATACTATCACTTGTGGAGATGTGAAAGACATCTTCATTGCCTTTTTCTATCTCAGGAAATTTAAGGCTTCATCACCTCAGAAGGGTGACCCTGTTACTAAACTAGAGGCAGTTCTTCATTGCAGGACAATCATCTCAACTGCCAAGCTGGTCCTCAGGTATAAAAAAATGTCCCTCAACCACTCAGAAACTTGGTACAACTCAGTTTCATCCTGCAACCCAAATTCTGAGTTATTCTCTGCACAGCAGGCCAGCTTCCACAAAATGGAGGGAAAGTCCCTGCTTGCTCCCTCCTGCTACCTTTTTCCAAGTAGATACTAGAGAACATAGAGCAGGACATGTGTCTTGGGCAGATGGGTCTTTATCTTCAGATAATACAATTCGTGTGTCTACAATTGACTCAAAACAAGAGACATATTCCTGTCTTGTCTCTTGAAGGCCTGTCTTCTGGCACTGAGTGGATCAAGAAAACATCTTTGCCTTTCCTGATAGCACCATAGATAGTACCTACAGGGTACCTACTACAGGGTTTAAAGTAAAACTTAATGAACCAATCTAAAATGTTTGTTCTAATCTGCATTTCGTCTACTTTGTAAAATGTCTGTTGTGTTAAAAACAAATTAACAAGCAAATAGTTTCAAGGATCTAAAACACTTCTTCAATTAGCTGACTAAAGCACTCTCTCCAACTGAAATCTCTCCTCTGCTCAATTCAAAGCAGAGCTCTAAGACAGAGGGTTCCACATCTCTGCCAAATATCTGAAAATGGAGTTAGATTGAGATAGGGCACCCTATAAAGATAAATTTCTTCATGATTGACTAGGCGATGAGGATGATCTCGCATTCCAGAGAGTTCTGCATTCACATGGAAAGGAAACACCTGCCTCTCATTCCTGCTCTAGTGGTAATAAAACAGTGGAACAGACTCATTATGAAACATGGGGACATTTTCCACAGTGCAGAGACTTGGCTTCAGGCTATGTTGATGCCTATGTTGAAGGGTGTTGAGTACAAAAAGATGCTGTTGTTCTGATTTTCAATTTGCAGATGCCTTGGACATCCTTTTTTTTTTTTTTTTTTTTTTTTTTTTTTTTTTTTCTTTTTTTTTTTTTGGAGTAAATGGCCAAAGTTGGAATGAACCTTTTTGTTTTTAATAAAAGAAATGGAATCATTTCATTTTCCTTTTTGGCAAGAAAACATGAAAAAAAAATTGCTATAGCTTGGATCAAATTGATTTCTTTTTCACATTTTGACTTGCTAGTTGAACTGAAAAATCAATTATTCACCCAACCTTACTCCCAGCATATGTCCACGAGCTGAAACTGTTGTTTTTATTCAAAAGCAGGTGCTGAGCAACTTGAGCAAATGAATACCAGGATAAGAACAGGTCCCTCAGATGCCCTTCCTAAATTTCCCTGTCTTGCATGCTGAAACTTGCCAGTGCTACAGTAAGAGAACCTGAAGTGCCTCATTTCCTTGATGTAGTGCCATGTCTCTGTCTACCATGCAGAGTAGTGCAAATACTGATGTGATTTGGCTAGCCATACAAAACAGGGTCTTGATTTTCATCTTCATAGTTGTTGTTTTTTCTTTTTAATATTCTTTTATGCACTAGCATAAGTTTCTTTGAACAAGATAACAAGGCCATCCTGAGTGGCAGTCAGATCATTTCGGCATCATAATCTCTTATAATAATGGTCTTCAAAGAAAAAATATTGCCACCAAATGTGAAGTGTTAATGACTTGCAATACTGTGTCATAATAAGAAACTAAATGGAAAGACCACTCCACCTATGGCACTTTTCCAAATAAGTAGTTCCCCTGGAAAGAAATGGGTACATTAAACAGAATATCTCAGCTGCCGTTGATTGGGACTGATGAGATGCTGTCCATCTACATGACATTATTGGCAAGGTTGTGTTCTTGCCACAATAGTGCTGGTGGACAGAGGAGAGCTTTGCCAATAAATAAATAAATAAAGTATACTTTCTTCTTCTCTCTTGAGAAGATAAAACAAACACAGAGAGCCTAGAGGAGACCAGGTAGAGGAGACCAGACCAGTTATATGCTGTCCTATGAGGTGCTGTCTTATGAGGTGCTTTGTAACAAGCAGGGGGTTTTAAATCAGCAAATTCCACAGGAGCTCCAGTTCCTTTTCTGTTTTGCTGAAGTGATATGGATGACTTGGTCTCCACAGCACTATATTCATCCTGCTTTGCTTTGGGAGCAAGAAGACTATGCCCCAATCTCCTTCCATCACATAGTAATCTGGACTAAAAAGAATCAGGTGAGAGGCTAGTGCAGGTGTTTGGAATTTGGCCAAAGTCTCTCATGAGCTGAATCACAGCAGAGCTGAATCTGTGGCTGAACCCTGCAGAGCCTCTGCACAAGGGGAAGGTCTGGGGCCCATCCTGTCTGCCCAAGGCGCTAGCCTAAATAGGCACAGCACCATGCATCACAGCTGACATTAGGGTGACTTTCCCCTGGGGACATCGCTAATGCAGTCTCAGTAAGGAGGAAAGTTGCTCCTGAGCACCAATGGTTCATGCCACTCCGCCTTATGCTGTTGGTCAGTGAAAGGAAACTCTCATTTCCTGCCACCCCATCACCTTCACACTCCCAAGTGTGAAACCTGCCTGAGCCATCTGACCAGAGCCGTCCTGAGTCCAGCGATGCAGCCTGTCCTCCTGGGGTGGCCCCTCACATGTGCACTTCCATCTCTCTCCACTCCAGGCACTGCTCTCTGCATTGACTGGTGCTGTTGAGTTACGAGTGGTAGCCAGCCTGTACTGAAACTATCCACCCCAGATTTCGATGTAATTGCTCTCTGAATGCTGTTTCTGTGCAAGGTGTCTAGTGAGGAGTTGAGAGAAAATCCATCAAGTGGCAATGGCAGGGGGAGCTGGCAGCTAGGTCTAAAGAAAACATAAAGCATCCTGGCCACAGGCTCCAATTCCTGTCTCCTCCTTTGACCTTCTTTAACCCTGTCCCTACTCAATTCTTCCTGGGCTTTAACCAAAATAAAAAGTCGGGACCATAAAGCAGCTGGGAAAGAAAAAAAAGAAAAACTGTCAGCAAAATAATGAAAATATCTAGAGGTGAGAACAGGCATGTGCCAGCAAAGTAAGCACTGTCAAACACACTCCAGTCAGGGCAAGTATCTGTAGGTTCTTGTATCATATTAAAATTGTCCATCTTCACAACGGATGCTCAGAGTTTCTGTCTCAATGGGTCTCCAGGGGATGAAGGAGGGCTCTTTTTTCCATTTTCATCTAACAGCTGCCAGAGGTAGGTGTACAAGCGATAAATCCTGCCTGTGCTGCTGCAGCACTGGCAAGGCAAAAAGGTACCATGTAGTTCAGGTGCAGCCTGAGTTTCATCAGATAATACCAAGTTGGAGGGAATGGTGATGACCTGGAGATGAAAGAGAGGAACTCTCACTTCGTGTTGCATCTTGTTGAAGCTTTAATTAAATAATGCCTGAAGACCCCAAATTCAATTCTAAACAATTACAATGAGAAGCAAATCTGCCCTGACTCAGGAGGTGTTAAACTCCCAGCTCCACTGGGGGTACTTGGCTTTTCTTGCTTTTCCTCCTGTGTTTGCAGTTCTTCCTGCATGTTAGTTGGCTATACTGCGAGCCAGGCACTGCCTTATTCTCCAGCTGCCCACACCCAGAAAAACTGTCATATCTAGACACATGACTTCATCTGAAGCAGACAGGCCAAAGCATCCCCCCACCACTACCACTGCTTTGTGCTGCCCATCGCCATCAAGTCCATCTGGAGCAGGCTAGTTGCAGGGGAGCCTTCAAGAGGGACCTGCAAGGGGCTGAAAGAGCTGGGAAGTTTTAGTTCTCTCCCAAACTCAAATACTAGGTAATTCCATGAAAATGAGTTAAATTGCCTGGAAATTTGAAAATAATATTTTAAGTGACATTAAAAGAAAGGTTTTCTTAGACATTCATTTATTTTTCCTTCTACTCAGTGTTCCTACCTCTTATAAATAACGCAGATTTTGTAGACCATAGCATATTAATTAAAATATATTATTTTCTAATACATACTGCATATAATATACATTGAGTATGCACATAATTGGTTTTAGTGCATTTCAGGGCATACATGCTATTTTTAATGAATTTGTAAAATACTCCTTATAGGTACAAACAAAACAAATTTTAATGTGCAGGTTAGCCTTAACAGAGCCAATACTTTACAAATTTCTGGAGCCCATGTGCATTTAGTTATTTAAGGAAAGTATGTTTTTTCATTGACATCTGCGCAACACAAGTCCTGAATTTTTTGAATTTTTGAGTACTAGGATACGAGGTTAGATCTTCAGGTATTATCCAGCAACAATACTGAACCGTGAGCATGTGGGCGCATAGACACACATACATTCTGTATTGAATCTGTCAGCACACAATAGTCTTTAAACAAGTAGCCAAATCAACTCAAAATCTTCCACACAAAGATTTTCCCCACAAAAAGCAAAAACAACCTCCCTGCCTTCTCTGCTTGTTCCACTTTATCTGGCTTTTTCCTTTTTTTTTCTTTTTCTTTTTTCTTTTTTTTTTTTTTTTTTAAATAGGAGCCATATCTGTGGCTCAAAGATCTTTCATAAATACTTTTTTTTTCCTAGTTTACACTTCAGTAACTGCAATGCTTAATAAACAGGAGGATCTCTTTTAATTAGCCGTATCATAAAAAAAAAAGCTTTTAGTGTCTTTGGAAATAAATAGATATATATATATTGCTACATCATAGGGAGTGTCTCTGCAACATCACCAGCTTTATTACTCTTTAATAACTTTAAAAATGTAGCATGGAAAATTCTCCCTTAATGCACAGAAGCAACCTCTAATAAGTGGAAAATACTTTAAAATCCTTTCGGCTGTGTAGTATAGAGAAAAATCATCTTGTGGGGATATACCTCAGTATTTCCATGTGTTCAAGGTTGCCAGAATGAAATATCTCTGTAGTGCTGAAATGCATTTCATAAATGAAGAAGAGTGATTGAAATTGTTTATTAATGACTTTCAAGATAAAATTACAATATAGATACAGCACATCTTGTTATCTTGTGCTTTATATAAGCCGGTAGTTAGCAAAGAGCAAATATTCTTTCTCATTTTCTGTTAATTTGTAGTCAATAATATCTACCAAAAATTAATATTAGCATAGAAGCTGTAAATGATGATACATAGTCATAAGAACGGAATGTCTACTTTTTTTATTTTCTTAAGTAAGTACCGCAGCTTCTTTGTAATCTTGAAAATAATCAAGCAGATTATATCTATGTAGTAATGCATAATGAAATACCTTAGCTTTTCCACAGTGTGAAGCATTAATGACTATAAAGAAAAACACATCCTCCATTATTCTCCTCAATGAAGGAAGAGCTAATATGTTTTTGATAGTATATATACTTTTTTTGCTTATTGAGATTTGCCTTTTTTATCACCAGGTGAAGTTCAACGAACAACAGTGTTTCATTTGTTATCCCAATCACAATATCTATATTAGCGATTACTGATAATGCTGTGATGCACTTTTGTTTCTGCAGCAGTTACCTTGTTTTTTTTTTTTTAATACACCTTCATATTCCTTAGGCAAAAGTTTCAAGAGTTCTGCTCTTAGAACTTATGCTAAAATTTTATAATTTATGTATGTACACACACAAATATAAATGCATAAAATTATTTATAATTATATTCTGCAAAATTCTAATGCGATAATTTTAGCATTTGCACTTGCTCCATTTGCATACTGACTTATATCTGATCACCCACCTCAAGCAATTGAGAACCTACTTCCATATCAACTCCAGTAAGACTTATGGAAATTTTTGCTATATTTGGTGATCCATAAAAGATCTTTTCCCCTGGGAAAACAGAAAGCCTCCTGCCTTTTAGGGGCATATTTTGACTTGCAGCAGTCATCGTTATGGTCACAATCCATATAGGGCACAGAACTCTCGCTGCAACACACTGACAGCTCTTTGTCACCCTGTTCTCCAGCCTTGAGCACACTACATGAATGGACGGCAGAAACCTGCCCCAGCTGCCTAATATTCCCTATGATACATTTATGGACTGACAAATACATAGACAGAAAAAAGGCTGACTCTATACCATCATCACAGCGGTAGATGAAAATCACATAAAAATGTGTTTCAAACACGTCATTATGTCTCAGTGGAAATTGGAACAATTTCTGGCTACTATCATACAAGTAATTTAGCAGCCTTTTCGTCTTCAAGATGATGTGTAGATATGATTTTTTGGGTATTTCAGCTGAAGTATGCGGAACTTTATTTCAAACTGAAAGAAGTTCTAGGAAATGAGATGTCTTTCAACAAAGGTAACTCTGATCCAGCCATTGGGAAATTGCTCTGGAGAAGAAATACTCATAGCAAAACATTTCGAGCACTTTTCTGTCATGATGAGAGTTTTGCCTCTCTTTTGCCTCTTGGCCATTCTCTGATCAGGGAATACCCATCCCATTTTTTGGAATGACCTTTTTTTTTTTTTTTTTTTTTTAAATGCCTTTATTTTGCCCTACTACAGTCCTTACCCTCATCTGAGAGGGACTCAGTTTCTCTTAATGCTCCCCTACACGATTCTCCAACATCCTCTTCATGTAGCAGCCTTAGGAGCTCAAGGTGGATTAGTGGCACAAGAAGAGCAAAGCCCTGCAGAACGTGGAGTTCTGCCCCAGTCCTGGGCTGCTTACCCAAGACAGAGATTGTTAGAGTGATAGGGTGTAATGGTCCGATCCTGTCAGAGAGACACAGTCTAACATAGTGTCCCACTTTATTCCTGTCCTACTTGTTAAATTCACAAATTCTTTGCAATAAAATGTCACAGTGCCCACGCATGCTGAACACGTACTGTTTTGTCTCAGTGGGTCTGTCTAGAAGACTTCTTGGTATCATTTTTCTGTACATGGATCACAAGTTCAGAAGTAGAGGCCAGGGATAATAACATGTTTGACAGGCAAAATCTTCAAGATATCTATGATTTTTGGTTTGTGCCAAAAAATATAGCAACACAAAAGGAGAGCCTTCTTTTATTCTTAACTTTATGATTAGTTTCTGTTAAAAGACTAGGTTCCTTCAGGCTGGATTCCCACTGAAAACAAGATTTAATCAATGATTGGATTGTTTACTCTACAGGCTTTGATTGATTGATACAGCCTTCCTCTAACTCATGTAACAAATGAGGTAAGGGTCATCTCTCATACGCAGGAGCAAGCAAACACATCAAGGAACAAATCAAAACCATAAGGGATCAGACCTTAAAATAAGGGGCAAGAAGTCACCATAATTCTGTCTGGCACTTGTATAGTATATAGTGGTTCCAGTGAGAAGGTCTAGCCCACGTAGAAATGCCTTCTGCTCGCCAGTTGCCTGAGTGTAACAGGCAGTTTTTGGAGTACTGATAAGAGTCACTGATTCAGGGCTAAGCCCTGCCCAGTCATCTTCTGCTGGGAGGCCTGGAAAGGCTGCTTTTGATTAGTTCTGAGAGTGGAAAAAGGCTTTATACTTGAAGATCAGAAGGTACTTTTGCTTTTTGCAATTTCAGCCTGTTGTCAGGACTTGATGGTCTTTGAGGAGGCTGTCTGCTTTTTACGTAGCACACTGGGAGACTCCTGTGGGAAGGAGATAAGTCTCAAGTAATGTACGAACAGAAGATCGGAAAAGAGAGGATTTGGGATGTGAAAAAATGAAGCTGGGGCCTAGCAGTGAGGTGTGGAGACAGCAGCCTCCATGCAGGCATTTTCACACTTTTCCTTACAATAGGTGTCAAGCAGAGCTGCAGATTCTGCAGCTTGCACTTGATCCAGGACCTGTGGTGGCACCTGGTTATGGAGTAAGGATAGGCAGCACCAGCAGGGCTTGAAGAATCATGTGTGTGCTGTGAGGAGGTGAGCTGGGTAGGGGTTTGTCCTGTGCCAGAAATCAACTCCACATGTGAACAGCTTTCCTTCCCCTCTATCCTGAAAACAGAGTGTCCTGGCAGCAGAAGAACCCGAAGCTTACTGGAATCGCATCATTAAACACCAATCGTCACCAGGTGAACCAACCACTTAACCTACCATCCAGTTCTTGATTCGAACCTCAGACACCTGTGTCAAGCACAGCGCAAAAACATCAGGTTGGGAAAGAAAATGTTTTCCTGCGGTCAGGAAAAAAAGCTGAAACATAAAAGCCAATGATCCAGTTTGATGTGCTCTCTGAAGAATTTCTTATTTTTTAATTCCTACAGAAAAGAATGATTCCAAGAGTGATTTTGTTCAAAGGGAGAATAGTATGTTGTAAACATACTTTTGCTTTTTCATTTCTCAGTGTAGTTACTTGTAACTTTTCATATTCCTTTTGGAGCAGGTGAGTGGTAGGAGACTCTAACCGCCATTTTCATCTTCTCCACTGATTGTTTTCCATCCCTGAACACATCTGCAAAACAACTCTTTGAACTGTACTTTGCCAGTTCGCTGTCTTTCTAACAAACTTTGTTCCTTTCTCTGGATTTTCCCTTACAGTCTTGTCTGTAAAACTAAAATCAGGTTGTTTCTGGACTCATTGCTGGACAATGTGGCAAGAGTCCACAGATGGCCCATAAACCCTGTACAGAACAGATCTTGCTGAGATAGGAAAGGGAAAGCAAATGCGTTTAGGTTCGCATAGGGACTATGAATTGTACTCAACATACAATAAATGTAGCATCTTAATAGAAAGATCCAACTCATTTTCCTAACAGGCTTTGTCCCTGTCTAACTGGAATAAATTCCACATATACATCATGGCTCTGTTTATTCTCAGTTATATTCCAAACAATAAATGGAGCATCTCTCTGTCCACTCTGGCCACCTAAGCTGCTGCCCATTTCTGTTCTCAGAGAGATTAGAATGTGGGAAGAAATATATCCTGCACTTTGCTCCATGTCTAAAATTGCTTTTAGGTTGAATGCATTATGTTAGAGGATATAAAAGCTCCTGCAATAGAGTGTCTCTTTTGACGTTGACCTCAGAAGCCACCAAGTGTAGGGGAGAGAGATGAGCTCTGTTAGCCTTTTCTGATCAAAAATGGGCAGTGAGGTCACCAGGGATGGCAAATAACTGCCCCAGAGTTTCAGGCATCTTACAGGACAGTGGTCTCTAGACCCAGAAATATTCATGGAGATGGCACTTACTTCTGTCAGTTGGATTCAGACAGCATTTTTGTCCTTTAGTTTCTCACAGCTCAGAGTTAGCCAGGCTGTGTATTCCATCTTGTCATGACACATGCTCCAATGAAGACAAGGTATATTTTCATTCAAAAAGATTCTCAGTTACTCTGCCATGGATCAGGTGTGTTATGTCCAAGGACACAGATCTGTGTTCAAACTGGAAAAAAATAAATGGACACTTTCCATGGCCTCACCTAGCAGTGACATCACTGTGTCAGCTCACAGTTGACTCTAATGGACACACAAGACATGCATGAACATGCAAGAACATCACACACAAGAGATATACAGCTGTCATGACACAGTTAGCAGTGCCCATGTCTGTTAGTTTTTAGGGTAAACAGGATCAATGCAGGGATCAATGAGGCTGCTCAGATATGTGGTAAGACATTCACTGGAGGATTTATATCTCCTAGTTTTAAATGCCTCTGATTACTTCTCTGTATGCTCCCTTCATAGTATCTGCAGAGAAGGAGTCACTTTCAGGCACTGTTCATCTGACCTATTGTATTTTCCCTGCTTTGGGACAAGAAGAGTGGTGTCTTGGGTTCTGATGTTTATACTGATGAGGGTGCCACTGACCACAGAGGGACACATATGCAGCCTGAAGAATCCTGTTCTCCGTTAAGGGCTGAATACAGGGGACATTAGACAGTGATAAATAGCTAGACAGATGGTTAGATTTTCACCACTTTCTGAGAGTTATTACTTCATATTTCAGCCGACAGCATAGGTTACACCTGCTTCACATCAGAGAGTGTTGTTTACAACCCTAATGGATTAAATTTTAGTTCCAAATCTGTTGGGTAAGAGCTACATCATGGCAACAGCCAGGAAATATTATTGAGCCATCAGCTGCATTGTTACCATGGCTGAAATGCAGCTACCCTTGGAGTACAGCGTGATGACTACTTTGACATTGTACAAAGCAGTGTTTTGGGAAGGAAATTAAAGAATAATTTTTCCTTAATAATGTCTTCAGTTCAGGATTTAGGGGAAATTATGTGATTTCAGTATAATTACCTTCACCAGAATTTGACCAGAACTTCAGGGCAAGAAAGCTAATTTTTCGAGAAAGCAGGACATTATCTTTCACTTCAAATGAAATTGTTGAGGGCCATTGCCAGTGGTAGTGGTAAAAGGAGAGGATTTTGGTCCCAGCACTGAAAATGATCCATACTGCAAGGGCAGTTCTGTAGAATCATCAACACTCACAAATGTCACACTGTCTGGAAGCCTGCAGCCAAATGATACCATCTCTGTACGGGATAGCACAACCAGCAGGAAGCAGGTGCACTTTGGACTCCAAAGTGCACAACAGGAGCAGGATGGCAATGATTGTTGGATGAAAGGGGTACAGGAAAAGTTAATTGTTATGAGGGTCCCCAAACACTGGGAAAGGCACACAAAGTTTTGTGGGATCTCCATTGGAGATATTGAGACAACAACATCACAAAGTCATGAGCAACCTCATATTGTGGGCACTGCTTTGGGTGGCAGCTGAACCAGAAACCTGCAGAGATTCCTTTTGACCTCATTTATTTTGTGATTCTGTAGGATCTGAGAAGAACCATGCATTCTCCCTGGCCTGAGGATTGGACCAAACATTTGTCAGGAAGACACAAAATACTCTGCAGTCACCAGAGAAGGTGATGTATAGCTAAGGGAACTGGCTAAGAGTGCTATACTAGAAGTGTGCAGAAGGACGGATGGTTCTGCAATAAAGCAGACCAACAGCTATCTGCTTGCACAGAGGAAAGCAGAAAAGCTGTGCATGTTTGCATGACAGGCCTTCACTTGCTCGCTGTCAGAGTGCTGTGGAACATTCTGAAAAGGTCACTGACTCATGATAGCCGGGAAAATCAGGGACCATTCAAAGCCAACCGTTTCACTTTCTGTTTGGATCAGTAGTTCAACTTCTATTTGTCCTTTTCCTGAGAGATCTCTCTGACAGCACAGGCTCCTGCCTGTTGTTGCAAGAGCAAACATATGTATAAGACCACTTTGGCTGGAGTTTGATCATTGCTTCTCCCTGGAAGGCTGTCAGGATGCTTGAACTTTGGATTGAGTGTAGTCTGCAGATCAACACTCTTCTTCAGTGCTTATCATCTTCCAGTAGTCTTTGAATATGGGGAACATAGTCAATGTATATCTGTATTAGTGTCTCTCAGGCCATTTTCACTAAATGACAAAGTCCAAGGAGTTAAATCTGTCTTCACTGGAGACCATCAATGTCACAATGGAGACATGGCATGTTCCGGTCAACTGTGGCGGTATCTCCTAACAATACAAGACTAGTTCAGGGCAACTATATGCCTAGCACTGTTCCAGATCTCGGTGAGAGAGTTTCATTCAGTTCCTGTTCTGTTGAATAATCAAGGATTTGAATTTAGATTCAAATACAGTTGCACAGTACGTCACTCCTGGCAATCAAACACAATGTTTAGTGCATTTCTTTTCTTTAAGGACTACTGTATGATTTATAGTGCTCAGTTTGTTCAAATAGGCCACCTATTCTGCATGCTCAAAGCTGCAGTCTCATTTAAATATACAAGCAGGACAACTCAGGACAGCAGAGCCAGATCACTTAAAAACTGACCTGCCGAGATCTTGGGGCAAGACCTCTCAGTCATGCTGCCATGCCTTTTTAATGCATGCAAAGGAGCTTCATTCCATCCGGTAAAGCAAGCAAACATGCTAATGCTAACTGACTTCTCTAATGAAGTGCTATTAGCATTGCCAGGTTTGTGTTTGCTGGACATTCATGTTCTCATTTTCCTGTTTATCACTGAGAGCCAGATGCTAAATCTATAGAAAAAGAGAGTAAAGCATAAAGAGATAGAATGGCTGTACAAGGTCATGCAAAAGTTCATTTACCCTAACACCCTGCCTCCCAATAAAAAACAGGATAAAAGTGTTGCTGTTTCCACTCTCCACAGATTTTCCTGTGAGATGGTGTAAGAAAAGACTTGAGAGAAGCAAGAGTTTACTTGCTCCCTGCACTGTTCCTCCCTGACCAACAGAGCAGTTGTATATTCCTTCTTGCCTCTCTTATGAGGCATAATGAGAGAAGCCCCAGCCCCATTTATCACTTTTTGTAAGGCAGTTATCTCCTCTGTTTCCTCCTAGGTCCCCAACTCTTTTCCCCGTCTACCTCCACCCTCCTGAACCTGTGGTAGTTTCATCTCATTTGCTTATTTCCATCCCAATGATATCTAATTCTCAGGCTCTGTCTGCTATTAATCTCACAATTTAGTGAGACCTCTCTTTCTCAGGATTTAGCTGGATGCTATGTCACCAGGGTCAAGAGCGAGAAGTGCAATAAATGTGAGACCTAATTCCTCTTCCTTCTCTGCTCATACTCCTAAGTAAGGTGCTATGGGCCAGTGTACACAGGCTCCCTTGATGCCTTTTGGGAGAGGTGAGTGGGGTAAGAGCTGCCCTAGCGATTTGTCTATCTCTGGTGCTCTTCTAGTCTATCTTTTAGCCTGTTGTCTCCATGCTATTTCTTTGTTTTTCTTAAGTTATCTGTTCTGAATTATCTGTTCATGTCTTTTCACCCTCTAGCTTTTCTGTTCCAGGTAAGACTTTGTGTGTTGATTAGTGTAAGCCTAGTGCCCAACATCAAAAGGAGAATTTTGAAATAACTCTTTTTTTTAGGTAGAACAGACAATGTCCCTCCATCTCTATTTGATATTTCTCACAGGTGAAGTTCCTCCTCTAAGTTATTCATAACCTTCTTCTGCATAAACATTCCTTCTTTGCTTCCCCTGCAGTGTTTCCTTTCTCTAGTTCTGATAGCCTCTTTCATTCACCTGCATTTCCAGAATTGCTTCTAGTTCTTTCTCATAGGAAGGTTTGTGATATCTTGCATTAAGGAGTTCCACTGCTTAACTACACATGTGAAGAAATTCCACCTTTTGTTTGTTCTATACCTTTCATTTGCACATTTTGTAAGATGCCTGACAGTTCCTGAATTAGCATTAGAAAGCGAGCAATTATTCTCTAGACACCTTCTCTAAGCTATTCAGGATTTTGTAGAACTATATTATATTCGCTTGAAGTCATCTGTACTTCTGGTTGGTATCTCAAAAACTATGCAGTTTTTCCTCATATAGAAGCCATTCCATGACCTTGTTCATCCCTGTTGTACTTTTTTTTTTTTTTTTGGATTTTTCAGCTGTCCTATACCTCCTCTTTCAGATGTAGAAACTGCATGCAGAACTACATGCAGTATTCTGGTGTAGATTTATCATGAATTTATCATTGGCTTTTTTTTTTTTTAATGTATCTGTTTTCTCTTGTCCTCTTAATTCCTAGAATTTCATCTTTTTCTTTTCTTTCTTTTTTTTTTTAAATATATGTAGTGAATGGATGTTTTCATAAAAATAGCTGTTAAAGTCTTACTCCCTCATTCCAGAATGACAGTAATCAACTAAAAGACCATCACTGGTGATGTATAATTAGTATTTTTCCCTATACATTTGAATTTACATTTGCTTACATCTTCCATTTTATTACATTGTACTTCTGGATTTTTTTTCTCATTAGTCTCCTGAGTAATGATGCATTGCTGGACAACTTTTCCCTAACTACTTGCACAGTTCTCCAGATTGTTCATGAGTAGCAAAGACCTACAGAGAACCAGACTGCTCTCTCCTGACCTCCCTTCATTGTGATGTTGTCCATTTACTTCTAACCTGTTTCCATTTCTTCAACCATCTATGTGAGGACCTTTGCCCTTTTCCCATGGTGACCTAATTTCTCTAAAAGTCTCTTACTTACAGCTTACCGAGTGTTTTCTAGAATATAAATAGACTGTATCAACCTGATATCCTTTAAAATGTGGTTGCGGAATCCTTCAGCAGAGTGTAACAGCCGCTTGACTTCCTTTAAGACACCTATATTGTCACTTTTCCAATATATTATCTTTAACCAATTCCTGATGGATGCCTGATGATTCTGGTCTTCAGAACAGTTTCTAGTCTACTACAGACATAAGACTTACTGGTCTGCAGTTAAACCAGTAAAACCTGAAAAAAAGTCTCTAATCCCATGTTGGTTTTAAGCCAACCAAGAGGTTGGCTATAACAGATATTCTGTCCTTGAATTCTTTTAGGATTCCTGGGTGAATGCTATTTGATTCTGGGAAGAGGTCTCTGTTCATTTTACATTCTCTTCTGCAGCCCCTCTAAGACAACATTATGGTCTCTTCAGATCCTCCTGGCCCTTGGCAGGTGATTAGCAGAGAACATCCTACTGCAGATATCAAAATGCAAGGCCACACCTGCTATGCCAGGCTACAGCAGCAGTTTCCATTCTATATGGCTCTGGTGCAGTAAAACCAGAGGTTCAGGGCCTGAAAATTACACTGACTCAGGGTTCAGGACTTGCAACAATCTGTGCTAGATAACAGCCAGAACAGCACAGCCAGGCTGTGAAAGAGCCCATGAAACTTTTATATTGCTGTAGCTTATGTTTCAGCATTACTAGATGCGAATTCTTTATCCTAGCAAAAAGCTCAGCCTCCATTTTCTTAGCTTTGTCTCTTAGTCCTGTTAGATTAAGAAATGCCAGGCTCATAAACTAGCCTTGAATTAATTTAATATTATGTGGAGACCCATAAAGACCTGACTCTCACTATGGGCTCCATATATCTCTCTGATGAATGGGGAGTTCCTACTCCAGAAGATTTCTCATCAAATCATATGGTGTGAAAACGCAAAAGTAGCAGGCAGCAGGCTTGTCATGGTCAGTGATTTTGTGACCAGAGGGATCTGAATGTTTTGTAATGTCTTCTGAGGGTGAGTTAGGAGATTTTATAGTATATAGTGACAGAAGGATTAATTCAGGAAGTAGTTAAAACAACTCTAAATAAACCAGTTGCAGGAAATTAAAGAGAAGAAAGAAGAAAAGAAGGAAAGAAGAAAAGAAGGAAAGAAAGAAAGAAGGAAAGAAAGAAAGAAGGAAAGAAAGAAAGAAAGAAAGAAAGAAAGAAAGAAAGAAAGAAAGAAAGAAAGAAAGAAAGAAAGAAAGAANAGAAAGAAAGAAAGAAAGAAAGAAAGAAAGAAAGAAAGAAAGAAAGAAAGAAAGAAAGAAAGAAAGAAAGAAAGAAAGAAAGAAAGAAAGAAAGATGAAGGGCCATGCTCAAAGATATGTTAATACTGCTCTCTGAAACTCCATGAGTGCCAGGTGAGAGAAGATAAGGAACTTGCAGAGCTCATGGGACAGAAATTGTAAAACTGGATAAAGCCAGTGTTCGTCTGATGACAGAGTGTTTCGTAACACATCCCTCATTAGGGGTGGTAATGAATGAAGGGAATTGAAAAGGTAATGGAAAAAAGCGTACAGCTGAAGAGAGAACCAGACAGAAAAAAAAAAGAGCAGATGTCAAAGGCTCAGTACAACCAATGGTGGCAGGAATCTGCAACATCAATCACAAAATATAAGAACAAGTTAAAAGTTTCCAGTTGCTCTGCCCAGGAGTCAGCAAGGCAAGTTTCAGCTTTGGTTGTTGGTGAATATGTCTGAGTACAAGGAAACAGCCATAATGTGTCTATCTTTTCCATGCAACATTTAAATTACATGTTGAGGTCTCAACTTGACAGCTGAGTGAGGTGCCAGGAAGGTATGTTCAGTATTTTGAATCAATGCACTGCTTGTGTCTTACATTCATGCCCCTCTCCCACCCAAGTTTTCTTATCTGCCAAGATCTGTGGTCATGTTGAAATGTCTATGCTGCGCGACTTCATTTATGTTTGTGTGACCTGACAGCCAAAGGCAGGGTCAGATCTGAAGGAAGATTCACCTTGCTCTGTACAGCTGCTCACAAACTCTCCACAAGAGCCACAAGTCTTTTTTCCCATGCAGGGTAAAAGGTCCAGCAGCCTGTGGGGAAATATATTCAGTGGTTAGAATGCACAGACATAAAGAGAAAAGGTGGTCAAGCAGCAATCATCTTGCTGGCCCTGTTGCTCTTCGCATTAAATCTTATTGTAGAGGAAATCTGTGAAACAGATAAAGGCTCCTTGGGGACACACACTATCACACTGGACAAGAAAAGAGCTATTAGGGAGAAGTAAGAAGGTAAAATCCCAGATGGAAACTTCCATCAGAACACCTGTGAATAAATCAAAACAACACTTAGCACTTTGTGTTCAAGGAATCATCCTTAAAATCTTCTTGCTGATTAGTCCACCTGGGGTAACCTGTCGAGGAGGTATTTGATGGGTTGTGACCTAGTGAAAAATGTCTGTGGTTCTGCCCTTCATCAGCTGGCTATTCACCAACTTGTCTTCATTGCCAAATATTCCAGACTTAACCACATAACCCTTTTCTACTCTGTTTTCCTTTATCCTCTGCTGCCTAGTCACAATGTCAGGAGAGTCTGGATGAGCAAAGACAGCTAAAATGTCTGAAGCGGGGAAGTTAATATATTTCCTTTGTGTTAGCTTGTTTGCTGCCTTCCTTAATTAATTAACTTAACTAACTCAGAGACCTCACGGGAGAAAACAGAAGTAATTGGACAGTTTCTAGGAATTGCTTTCTAGGAATTGTGCATTGATTGAAAAAAAACCCAAACCTTTTTAAAACTATTGGTCGGAATAGGATAGATTTCCTTGATAGAAACAATTGAACTGCAGTAGCTCCTATGTGCCAACCTGCATGACTAGGTAGGCTCTTGCCACAGTGAGTGACAAACAGTGACAGTGAGTAGAGCCAAACCGAACTGTTCCTTGTAAAGCAAACGCTGAACTACCCTGAGCAACACCAAATGAGACTTTGAATCATTTGTATCTCTCCTTTTCCTCTCGTGTAGATAATAGAGAAACTTGCATTCAGCTTCTCTAGTATCTCTTAAGAAGCTCACCTGGATGTCCTGTCCCAGGCACAACAGCCTACAGTCCTGTTATGGGAACAGGAACTGGGATCTTATGCCACTAGATATGTTCCTGACTGCCCTTGTTACTTAGAGGGAAATACTTTTACTGTGAAAGTAAGTTCTCCTTAACCTTTGCTTAGTGGGAGTCCATGAATTTCCTTCATGATAATCTTTCTGCGACAGGGTTGCTTCTTCTGGAATGGATCAACCAAGGAAGTGTTAGTGCTAAAATACTGTGTGTGTGTTACAATGAGTCCTTTGAGAACTGAGTTCTGTTCTCAAATCGCTCGCTTAATGTTCTAGATGGAACTATTTGGGGAGCCCAGGGTATAATTCAATTAATTTAGAAGGATTTTGCCACCTCCTCCCAAACAGGGAGTGGATCCTTCTATAGTTTCAATGCCTGCATCTTTTGGGGTACAC
Source organism: Nothocercus julius (assembly GCA_013398735.1). Lineage (NCBI taxonomy): Eukaryota > Metazoa > Chordata > Aves > Tinamiformes > Tinamidae > Nothocercus > Nothocercus julius. The sequence continues at coordinate 72,560 of VZSV01000395.1, forward strand.
TTTGAGTCTCCAGGTCAGAATAGCTCTTCCAGGCAGAAGTCAAAATAACCATGTGTGGTATGTCATGAGAAGTGCTGGATGAAATATTCCCTGGAGATTTCCAGACAAGAAGGCAGAATATGTGCAGGGGATGATCAGAGATGTTCCTGCATTTGTTTTGCTACATAGGCAACATTCATATTTCCTGTCTTGATTTCATCTTACAAAGGTAAGACCTCATCTGGGGCAATAAGAACTTTTTTTTTTTTGGTAAATGGGATAAAATAAAAAGGATTATTCATGGCTTTTTACAGAGTTCAGGTGTCTGACAGCTGTTCATAGCATCTCCACCTTTTAAAAGCTCTCAAAGCTAGACTTTGCACAGTTTACAAAGCAATTCCTGGAGTTCATCCAAGATATAACACAGTCCTGAAAGAAGAGTTGACCAGGTCCAGCACTTGGCATATGACTCAGAAGTGGTCCCTCATGTCTTTGAACCTGGAATTCCTCTCCTCTTTTTTTTTTTTTTTGAGCTTTTATGAAGGACTTACTATCTGCTGCTGTTGCCACCTGCACGATCTTACTATCTCTGTCACCCATAGGTCAGCCTGAACAAAGTGACTAAGCACAGCTATAGTTGTAGTAGAGTGTAAAAGCCCACAAAGATGGATCTGCTAAAAAGAAAACACCTTAAATACAGGGATGGAAAGAAAAGAAAATAATAGAGGTGACAGTGAAGAAAAATGAATGAAGACAGTTAGAACTTTATAATAATAAAACAAGCTCCCTGAAAGGTGACATTTGGAGTTGCTGACTCTTCAATTTGTCCTTGCTGCATTAAGGTTATAATATAGAAATCCACCCAAAATGCAGTTTTGAAAATGTCAGAACAAGCTGCCCCAAATATGCAAAAATGATATCCTGAACTTCCCTGGGGAGAACAGAGAGAGCAAAAAGTAACTTAGGAGAAGGCAGAGAAAGAGCTCTGTAAATATTCCTCTAGCAGGTAGCAATTCTCTTGTTCCCCAACTTTTTGCCATCTTCACAGATTTCTCAGCTAATCCATCTGTGCTGACCAACCTAACACACTCTGTGTGAACTCCCACCTTCCTGTTACCTTCAGGGCACCTTGCTGGGCTGCAACACGACCCAGGTCTCTCGCTGCCAGGGGCACCGTGGTGCTGATGATGCTATGTTTTGTCTGTATGAATGATTGAGGTCCCATTACCATAGGTACTAGATCACTGCACGAGATAGACAAGATCACAACAGAGCAAAGAAGAGGGAGACTTCAAAGCTCTGTAGTGTGGAAAGTGAGTTGTCAGCTGACTGTGTTATTGCTGCTGCTCCATGTCTTGTCAGACATTGGATGGAGTTAGCTGTGATACTTAGCTAAGATAAATAAAGCTGCCTAAAATGGGCAGGAAAACGCAGTGTGATGGTTGCAGTAAGAAAACAGAATGGAAGGCTCCAGGCTACAAGGATCTTGTCCCCTAGTGCATTGTAGACCTTTTCTCTTGACTCTTTTCAAGCCTTTAGAGACATCAGTGTCTCACAAGGCATCTACTCTCTTGTCTCCATATTATTTTTCCTAATATTGTTGATCCACATTGGCAAGGATGTTCCTTAGGCCCTATCTCTGTGCTTTATTTTTCAAAACAATTATAAGATAGGATTATAGGGCATTTCCAGTCTTTTTCACAAATGCACAGTGCACATTAAGAAACAAGTCTGAAGAAGCCCATACTTCCAGTAGTGAACAGGCAAAATAAATGCTGCATAGGCCTGAAATATATGCCTGATTATTTTAACTGCAACTGAATTAATGGGGAACTCAAGAGTTCAGTGGATAAGCAGACAGGTAATAATCAACAGGAGTGATGATTGTAATTCTTCAAAGGACAATGAGAACATGCAAAAGACACCTGAGATACTGTATGGTGAAAGATATGCAGGACAGAAAATACCTAAATATAGCTTCTCGAAGTAGGCAGGATGAACAGATCTGACAATGACTACAACATAATTGCGTGTTCAGTATATGGATAAAATCATCAAGCAATTAAAGAGAGCATCATGACCCATGACAAATGATAATAGCCATTATGAATGCATAATTCAATATGTAAAGAACTGATAGATTATTCCTAAGGAAAAGTCTTAGCTCAGTTTCTTTGGATTTAAGCTGTTGGAATGTTGGACCACACTATGCACTGTCTCCTCACTGACACACTGACTGATCAAGGGTCTTGCTGAAGACAACCTCGTTGTTACAACAAATGCTAGAATGAGTATAAATCAACAATGTGCTTTTACTTCGATTAAAGCAAACTGCATTTTGGGCTATGTTAGAAGTGTGGCCGCCAGGATGCTGGAATGTGTTATGCCCCTTTACTTAGTACTGGGGAGAGAGTACTCCTTGTACAAGAGAGATACAGAGAAACTGGAGAGGAAACGCTGGAGGCCTAAAAGGATGGTCCAGATTTTTAGAACACATGTCCTACAAATAGATATTGAGGAGCTAGGCTGGTCCCATTGAATGAAGAGAGTATGCAGAGGTGATCTAATAGCACTGTACAACAACGTGAAGCAGAATTAAAGAGATAATGGAGCCAAATTCTTCTTGGTGATCATATAGCAAGGGACAAGAGTCATAAACTGTGGCTTGAGAGGTTAAAGTTGGAAATTAGGAAAAGAATTACTCTATGGGATAGCTATGCAACCCTTGGAGAAGATCACCAGAGAGGATCTCCATTCCTGGAGATTACAAGATCTAACTAGAGAAAGTCAAGGCCAACCTGACTTAGTGGTAATCCTACTAATGGAAGTCTTGCTCCAAATAGGATGTTACACTAGACACTCATGATGGCCTTTCCCACAAATTCTTCTGTGTTTTCTATGCCCACAAGATTTGTTGCTGAGGGATATACAGAGATAGAAGAGAGTTATAGGAATGCTTTTTATTTCTTAACTCTTAACCCATGTGCAGTGTCCTCTCTATCTTCTCTCAGGACCTATATTAATGGATTTTCTTTAAAATGTATAAACTGCCTGTAGTGACAACCCAAAACTCTGTGAAATGCATAAGCAGTAGCTAGTGGATATATATTCATCAACTTAACATATGCAGGAGAGTTTTTATTACAGCCATTGGTGCAAAGATAAAAGGTTAAAAGTAGAAATATGTCATGGAGTGCAACTGTACTATATGCAAGTCAGCTCTGTTTATAGTTATTTGTGCAATGGAAAACAGTGACTTTGGGGGACTATGGGAGACTACAGAATCCTCCCATCTATTTCTTCCTCCTTCCCACTTCCTCCTGATTAGCAGTAGGCATAGACAGACACACTTGTCAGAGCCAGGCATCTGTAATGAATCAGCTGTCCTAGAGATATTACTAGGTGCTTTGGCTGAGGAAGGTCAGCTGATGTTCTTTCCCCAAGCCATGAAGCTTTGTTTTGTTGTTTGTTGTGATTTTTGTCAATATGCAAGGTACGATCCCAAGTCTAGATGGTCCATGGGCTGTGAGTGCCAGTATAGTAACATAACAGCTGAGACTTGGCTCAAGTCCTCTTTGTGTGAAAACAGTTGAGTCATTTGATGGCTACTCCCATCATCTAGACTTCAAATGGCTCTGTTCCATGACCCTGAATGAACTGCTCAACTACCTTCTGCTACTGCTTATAGGGGATTCCTTGAGTTGCAAACATTTTTCTTCACCTCCTTTCCTGTTCTGATCTTAGCACAGTATAACCAGCACTGGATCTCCTCTCTCTGCCTGTGGCAGCTCAAAGATAGGACCTGAGATGTCTAGTGTTCTGCCTTTTTGCAGAGAAGAAACAAAGTAAAATAACAAACAGGAAGAGTGTTTGGGAAAAACGAAAATAAACCATCACGTGCAGAAGAGCAGCAGGAATAGTGGGAGCGAGTCACAACAAGGCCAGAGGGCCAAATATTGAAATGGATGTTGACAGCCTGTGGTCCTGAGGTTCCCACAGCAGACAGCTGGCTGGATTATGTAAGGCACTGGGGGTTCCTGAGGCTTGCCTGAGCATGTTCTGCACCAGAAGAATCACCGCAGGGGTTCCCTGCATGCTACTGGGATGCTACTTACTCACTCTCCCTGCCAGCAGCCTAAGGGGGCAGTGAGTGGTGACAGCCATCCTCTTTGGATGGAAGCTTGTTCTGCTCCAGATGTTCAGTGTGGCATTACAGCTCCTGTCAGACCACAGGTCTGAATGTGGGAAATTAGAGATCCACAGGGAAGAAGCTATAGACTGGCAGTGTAAACACTGCCATGACTCCTCCTTTTCCTAGAAACAATTCCCAATGGCCAGTGGAGGGGCTGTAATTCCAGGCAGTGAAGCACTGTACAACCGTGCAGGTTTCCTTTAGCATGCTAATATATTTCTTCATTCTCCAGAAGCTTGTTCTGCAGCTTGTGAATATGGCTTGCTGGTTGTGAGTAATTTATGTATTTATTATGCCCTTTGGCAGTGCTGTTTTACTAAAGCTGTCCCTTTTTTTATGTTGCTCTTTTATCCCTCTGGGAATGGGGCTTATATATCTTTAAAGAAAGCAGAATTATTTCATATTTCTTAAATGGGATTTTAAGTGGAGTAATGCAGATGAAGGGGAGCATAGCAACACAATAATGCTTTGTATCTTAAATAAAAAAATATGTTTCTCAGGAAGGCATGCAGTGGTGATTTTTCTCACAGGCTTTCCACAAAGTGCTAGCTGTTAAAGGACTTTTCTATATGTCTCTAACCAATTCAAAGCACATTTTTCCTACATAGTTCTGCTCTGTACTGAAGAGGAAGGTTTTTATGAAACATCTTTTGTGTGTCCAGATGGCTTCTCTAGGTGCTAAACTAAACTTAAGAAGATGCTGGAATTGCTTTAGATAAAAAGGGAGTGAGAGGGAAGCAAGGATGCTCTTGCAGAGAATAATTCTGGGAAAGTTAGAGAAAAAATCAGATTCATCTTAAACTTAGGGAGGATCATATCGCCCCTGGTCACTCAGCAGCCTAGCCCCACTTCTTCTCCTCAGGCTTTAAGCTTTCCCCTTGGCAATTGCAGGAATACACAAACAGTAGTCCAGGAATTTTGTTGCTATGTAGTTTATAATGCCTATGTAACAAATGCAGATTGCTTTGCAGCTCTCACTAAAATTGCTGCCGCTCTGTACAGAGCAAAGAGAAACCGTTTTTATAAAGTGACATGACAAGCTAGGGGTGCTGCAGGGATCAGAGTTCTGGAGCCCCCCTGCCCTCCAGCCTTGGCTGTGTAGGGTGGCTTGGCTCCTGCCTCAGCGAGGGGTCTCCTCCCAGCTCTCACAGGTCTCTTGGGGTTTGGCTAGTGCCAGCTTCTTGGGAACAGGCATGGGGAATTCTGATCTCTACTGGGCTGAAATAGGACCGTACCAGGATGCTCCTCTATGAGGAACAGGGTTTGCAAACATGAAGCTTCTTCCAATTTTCTGAATAAGGCTTTGCCTACTTTTTCCTGACCAGGTATTCTAAAGAAGACACCCACAACAGTGTGAGCCATATAGTCCTGATCCCTAAATCTGACCATAAGCTCTCAGTTGACTTCTCACCCCTGCCTAGGCAGTTTCATGAATTCACATTACTGTGTCACATAATGGACAACTTCCCCCCTCCCCTTCCCAGCCTGCTCTCCCTGAAAAACCAGCACCCATCCATTACAGCATTCCAGTCACATGAGCTATCCCATTACATCTCTTTGATCCCAATGAGATCATGGTCCTGTAACTGCACAAAGATTGCTAATTCTTCCTGTGTTCCTCATGCTGTGTGCATGAGTGTACAGGCACTTCAGAGAGGGGCTGATCCTGGCCTGGCATGGTGTCTTTTTCTTTCTACTTCACCGTGAGAAACATCCTGGACGGGCTCATAGTGGTTTGTCCCTTCAGCCTGCAAGGCAGAAAGGAAGAGCATGGCAATAAAGCATCAGGCTACCCACAGCTGACAGGAATTGTGGGAGTCACAGTGGCCATTGTGGGCTTATGGTGGAATGGTTTAGGATGGCTGGATGCTGAGCGGCGTAGCCACCAGACCACACAGTCACCACGTTCAGATCTGCAACAGCTGAGGCCAGCTTGCTGTATAACTCACAGCAGGGCTGGTAATTGCATTTTAGACAGGATGGTATTATCCTCTCAGTGGTGAGAACAATACTGAGCTGTACAGGACCAAAACAAAATGAAGATGGAGAACCAATATCAAAGCACCCAGAACTGTTTTGCTCGAGTGAGACTGCACCCAGGGGCTCTAGTTGCAATCAGAGCACTGAAATCTTGTTTCAAGCACATCTGATGTTAAACATCAACACCGCAATAATACAAACCCATCCTTTTGATCAAGCTGCTGCCCTCAATATTCACATTTGTCAGCACAGGGACCGCAGTGAGAGGGACTGGCTGTGCCTGTTGTAACCATGGCAATGCATGAGCCCAGCCCACCTCCCTCCTCTGAGTGCATCTGCCAAAGCAATGACCTGAGTGCCAGTGCTGGGAACAAAGACAAGGAGCACGCAGAGACTCCAGCACTTTCGTGAACGACCACTGCACTGCTCCTCACCCTCACAATGGCTGTGAGTAGGCAGGCAGTGGAAGTCCAGCACTGTGAACCCTTGAAGGTGACTCCCCAGTACTAATCCTGCTCTCTGCTTTTTCTAGGCCCTTCCTAGAGTGATCACTGCCTTACTTTGTCCCTTTGTCTCAGCCATGCAGAACTAGCCTCTTCCCTGCTCCTGGTCCTGCTTCAGTCAGTTGGAGATATGTCCATGGACATGGGTAATATGCTCCATCTATACCAGCTGCAGCATTCAGTAAGGAGAGTATGAAGCTCATTTTCACCTATCTCTCATTTCATTGACTTAAACCGGGGTTTATCAGTCTCACACAGCTCCTGACACTATCCATAGAACCTGAGCTTTGCATATTTCCGGTAAGCATAAGGGTTGAAAGAGAGGGATGAAGAGAGGAGAAATGGAGGTAGCTGAAAATTGAGGAGTTTTCCAGTGTTGAGGATGCTTGTTATGGCCGTAATTTCATACTACCACAGTGTCCCCAGAGTTATTTGCCATCATCATCATCTGTTTCACATTTGCCTATGCGGCCATTGCAAAAAACCCTGGGTAGTCATAACATCAATGCTCTGATGCTCTTTGACATAATAAGAAATGAAGTTGTAGACAACATTTAGGTTCACCAAGAATCCAGCTTTTCACACTATCAGTAGATCTTTCTGACTTGGGACTTTTCTGTCCAGGATGAACTAAAACCAGGGGAATGACTCTTGGTGGTCCAAGTCTCTGTTGGTGGTGTCCTGGGTCTTGCTTTTAGTCCAGTGGGCTAAACAGCCTGAGCCAGTGGCCATCACATTAGTCAAGGCTCTCTGTCATGTCCTCCTACGCAGACAGCTCTGTGATGGAAGCATTTTAACACCTGGTCATTTCTGAACCCATTACAGAGTTGTTATTGCTGACACTGGTAAAAGCAGTGGGACTGGAGGATCAGACCTAAAGTAATGACATGTTCAGTTATGGCACAAAACTCAAAGGATCACAAGCAGACTCCCAGGGAGAATGACACAGAGTGGGAGATGCAGCACTGAACAAGCATGCGGCTTTCCCTGCTGGAGAGCAAGTTCCAGGTCACTGGCCTACAGTCTTCTCTTGGATATGTTCCCATAATTTATCACCCTGGTAAGCAAGACTAAATCTGAGCTACAGCAACGCTTAGCTCCTTACTAGTGTCTTCAATCAGAGAGCTCAGTGCTCTGGGTAGCACACAATTAACATTTTAGTTACTAAAGCAAATCACAACATAGTGAAAAGAACAAATCAGACCCTTGTCTCTAAAAAATAAGACTTGGATTTTATCCTCTTGCTTATATTCAATTTGACTACACTTTTGTTTCAGTTGAGCTAGTTAGGGAATAACAATATAGAGAAGGATATGGACAAAAGCTAGAGTCTTGCAGCCCAGTTTGCAGGACATTTGGAAGAGAATGAGCAAGTCTGGGGCTGCTGCTTGCTCTTGGGTATACCTCTGCCTTCCTCTCTCTCGATAAGTAGAGGGATCACCATGTCCTTCCCTTTCTGCAGCTCTTTAGAAAGTAAGCTGGGATCATGCTTGGGCCCTCAAGGTGTCAGATCTCTCCAGTTAAATAAACTGCTTAATTTTTAACGAGTACACATATAGTGTACGCATAGCATATACATACATATCCATGTGCATGTACGCATATGTGAACATATATGGCAAAAGAATCATTTTTATCTCCCTCCACTCCCATGCTTCCTTTAGATTTCTTTTATCAAATTCCAGATCATTAAGTGTACTCACTATCAGCATCTGCATTTTGTGGGAAGGGGGGGAGCAATGGCACATTATAGAGCTGGAGGGCCCCTTCATCACTTCTCTGACTCATGGACAGACAAAGTTGATTCTACAGGAATTTCATTCAAGGCAGTGTTTCTAGAACATTTGATATGCACTGTCTGAGTTGTGTGTTTATACATACAATTAACTATATATATATGATTAATTATACATACAATTAATTGTATAAGAACGCATTGGATCAAGCGCTTCACTTTGCACATTCATTCTGCTTCTTCCCTCCCTCTCAACTATTTATGGTTAAGGATATCGAAGTTCCAGTTCAGCACTGCCTTAGTCTAACTTTACATTGTTTTATGTTTAAAACATGTATAAATGGCATCACAACAGCATAACAGAACAGTGAATTCGACCCAGTGAGTTACCGCTCTCTGCACTTCTTTCACATGCTTTGGTATCACTGATTTAGTTTTCCTGGTTACTTCTGGCTTGCTGGTTTGCTGCTTTAAGAGCAAACTCCTCCTTTCAACACCATTCCTCAGAAACAACGCCATTAACTAAAAGTAATCCATCTGCTCTCATGGACTCTACTTCAGTGCAAATACAAAGAGTGGAAAAGAAGATTCCCAGTAGTTACCAGGCAGATGTGAGACAGTCACAGTGCATCCGTGCACCATTCACATATATTTTAATGGTTCTTCTCAGCACTAGGATTCCCATAGACAGAACTGTTTCTACCAACCAAGGGATCATCTTCCTCCTGCAATGAATTTATTCTGAAATGATCAAAAGAGCTAAAAATTAAAGGATTTATTTCTTTACACATTTGCAAGCATTGGAATTTTCAAATCTTTCTTTCTTTCTTTCTTTCTTTCTTTCTTTCTTTCTTTCTTTCTTTCTTTCTTTCTTTCTTTCTTTCTTTCTTTCTTTCTTTCTTTCTTTCT
>VZSV01000395.1:81862-97973 GCA_013398735.1 Nothocercus julius
TTTCTTTCTTTCTTTCTTTCTTTCTTTCTTTCTTTCTTTCTTTCTTTCTTTCTTTCCTCACTCTATAAAATGATTTACTGAAAGTCAAGGACAACATTGATATCTGTGTACAGACCTGAGTCAGGCTGCAAATATGGTATAGGACCCCATGTGGAGCCCCTGATCTAACATACAACATGTCAAGTGTGGCATTTCTGAGCAAGAAGTGGACAGAAATGCAATGCGCAAAATCCAGACATGGAGCACACAGAAGGGTGTTGCAAGAGAAAATATCATTTGCAGACTTCGGCATAATTCCTAGATTCTCAAAGGCAGACTGTTGTCTTTTGCAAACATAGAGCCTAGCAAATTTTATTAATCTGTTTTTAACTCTATCTAATGCAACAGAGGCAGATACTTCTGTGCTGCTTCAGTGGTGTAAAGGGAGATGCAAAATAACATGAAACAGGACTGGAACAGCTGCCTCGTGGTATTTACCACATCCTCTGTCACAGGTGATAACTCTGTCACTGTTGGTGCAAACCTTTACAGAAAAACATCTGGTGATAAAGGAAACATCATTTCACAAAGGAAAATCTATTCTCATAATCTGCACTCTCTCTCTCGCAATTCGAAGCTTTAGTTAATATCTAGCCTATATACATCATTGCTGCAATTCCACTCCTTTCTTTCTTGTCCTAATCATAAATGACAGTATAGTCTTTCATCTCTGCTGCTACCTTTAGTACAATTACAGCTGCTATCGTGCCTCCCTTCAGTCATCTTTTTACTGTGAGTGACCATAATTCTTCCAGACTTCCTTCAAAGATCTTGTCTTTTAAACTAATTATTGGTCCCTTTCTGGCCTCCAAATATGTCTATCTCCTTGAATAGCAACAACCACATTAAGACTCAGTTTTCCAGGTGAGGCCTCATGTGTGTTGAGCAAAGAAGCAATTAGTGTCATCAGAATTGGAGACCCATGGACAACAGTATCTGCCTTTTCTCACAATAATGTGATATTGTTGACTCTTCATTGCTTAGCTCATGACTGGCTGTGACACTCTAATAGTTTTCTGCAGTGTTTGTTGCTCCCTATCCTGTCCCTGGGCAGCTGATTTTTCCTCCTCACTGAAATCACAGTATATGACATCCATCACTGCTCACCTGAGCATAAGTCCTGCTATGCTGCCATGTAAGGATATTAAATTGGTTTTATGAGACTAGTTCTTGACAAATCAAACTTGGCTGTAATTCCCTGGCTTGTTATCTCCCAGGTGCTCAGAAGTGGTTTGTCTGATAATATGTTCCCGTTCTTTTCCAGGTAGTGTAGGCAGCTGACTGGCTGATAGATCCTCATTTCATCCTTCCCTTTTTTAAAGATGGGCTTTGCATTCATCTTCCTAGATCTCCAAAATTTTATCCATTTTCCACACACTCTCAAAGATAAAAAGGCAGCTGGTCTGAGATTGATTTAGCATTCTTTAAGCATCATACAGTGAATTTTGGCAGGCCCAGGCAATTTGAAATCCTCTAATGTATCTCAGTGTTCTCTTACCCTTTCATTCTCTGTTGCAGAGTAAATTCTTACCCCTTTGTCACCAAAGCCATTTGAGTTAACTATACTCCTGTTATTAACTCTTTTAGGAAAGGCTAAAACAACATCATTAAAAATTTGTTCATCTGGGGCATCATCAATCAAGACTTACCCATCCCTTTGGAGTAGCAGTGAGCTAGGGAAGAATGTCTTTTGCCTTTTTCTCTATTACTTTTTGTCATTATAGAAAGTTTCCTCATTAGTCTTTGTGTTCCTCTCTAGTTATATTTCCTTTTGTGCCTTTGCTGTTTTGATTCCTCCCTCCTCCATCTGTTCTCCTCTTTTATATCTGCCCTTAATAATGTGACTGAGGTCAGCTCTGCGAAAAGACTTCCTCCTGGAAAGCTGAAGCTTACAAGACATCCTCAGCATGTACAAAGTGAATAACTCCCAATGCTACAGTATGTGCAATCCTCAATGACAGAAACCTGCTGCTCTCAGATGATTCCCCAGCAGTACGTGGCTCACTGCGAAGTCTCGGCTGGAGACATTAAAGCTGCCTCCAGGTTGATGGGCATGATGTCTTAGCAGGACTGCCTTGTAAAGCCACCAGTGTGATGAACTTGTGCACAGTCCAAATGGAAGCGGTTTCATTGGAGTGAATTCCTAAATTATTCCTCCTTGGTATCTCATCTTCTTGATTGCTTTATCTGTCTATCAGCTCCTCCTGGGCAGGTTATTATGTGCAAGCCTGAACTCTCCATCTCCTTTTGGATACAAACTGAGCAAAACTCCTTTCCTCCATGATCATGAGTTTCCTGCTGCTGGGGCAGCACATTTCTTCTGTGTTTCTTTGTCAGGATTCATCAGTGTCATATTTAGGTGTAGTTTTGTGCCCACTCAGTGTATACATATGGAAAGGGCCCATGAACTTGGTCTATATAAAGCCATGTCTCCGCATGAAAGATGTGCTGCAATGAATAGCAATTTAAACCAGCACAGGTAAACTCATGTCAGTCCCAGGGTAGATGTTCTTATTTTGATTAGCACATGCTCAAGCAAGACACTCATAAGTTGCTCTTACACTGAAATGAGAGGATCCTCTGAAGGCTTGACCTAGGCATAAGAACAATGTTAAACTTTTCACAGGCTGGTGGTGGCAGTGCAAGTGTATAATCTGTGTTGCAAACAAAGTCCAAGCTAATCCCTGCAAACTGCACTCTGGCTCCAGGAGGCTATGAGTTAGCCTAGGGATATGCTGATTTTTTATTTTTTTCATAGCAGAGGTCTGAGGATCCATCTCTGCACGAAGTTTCTGTGCTCTGCACCACTATCAATCACCACTCTAGTTAATTATTTATTGGCCCCTCTAAGTTGTATTCTGTCATGCTGGGCTGGAGCTGCTTGTGCTCCCAGACAAGCTGTCATGTACGTGGCTATCTTTGGAGTTCAACCCCATCTTCACAACTCTAAAGAGATTAAAGACACTTGGCATGCTAGAGCCATTGCAGCCCAGAGCCTGGGTCTCTGCAGCACTTTCAGGGAAGAGGACAAAAAGTAGAGCATCTATGGGCTTAAAAGTCATTGACTCCTTTTGTTCCTGGCAGGTTAAAAGATGGAAAAACAGGAAATGGGAGCAACTGGTCCCAGACTATTAACTAGTGGCACATTAATAGGCCTGTAACATCAATTAATTTTAAAATGATAATTTGCTTTTAAGGCCATGTGTTGGTCTGCCACTTGAGCCTGTATTTCTTTTTTCTCATCTGTCACCCTACAATAGAAAAGGAACAAGCCACAAAGGATGTCAGCAGCCTGTCTGTGATATAACATGTCAATATGCAGACAAATGACCCTTCAGCGTTTTCCAGGATGAACGCCCTGGAGGCACCCAGGAGACAGTGGGCAACACCAGCCTTGGCACAGGCTAATCACAGTAATGAAAGAACACATATTGTACAACCTTTTGTTATTCATATCTGAGATCCCCTTGTGTCCCATCCCCTCTTAATGACTTCATGATGGTGATGTGGTCATTAAAGATGGTAACTCGCTCAGGGCTCCTGTATATAAATTACAAGAGTAAAACATTAAACAGAGAGATTCAGAGCCCTTACAGAGCCATCAGCTTTTCATGATTGCTAATTAATCCAGGGTATGATTAACTAGAAGCAGCAACACTGGCGGCTGCTCCTTTTAGAGGTGAATTAGGAAGTGGGCTGAGGAGAGGGTTAATGCATTCTCAGCCTAGAAACATATCATGCTCTGCGTGAGCACCACCTGCTCTGTGGTCCTTGGGCAGTAACTTGTAGTGGTCCTACATGTCGTAGTTATATGATATAATCTATAGAAAGAGCTGTTGGGCTCAATGCCAGCACTGACCAGCATCCCTGCCAGCTAACCCTGCACTAAGTCCTCCCTCACCAAGGATTATGGTTGCTGTGAACTGGCACTGCTCCAGTCCTCTCTTTAAATCCCTAACAAGCCCTATTTTGACATTACAATGTTACAGTGCATGTCTCAACTGTAGAGGACCTTGCTGGCTGCCAGGATCAACTTGCATTTGTTTGTTCTGATAGGATGCACCTGCCTTGTTTCTTAATGCCCTGTATCCCCTTTTGAAGAGGAGAGAGATATAATATGAATATGACGAGAAGATGCCCAGATGTCTACTCCTATGGATCTAAGAGGCAGAACTTTTTAGAACTTCCCCAGATCCTGCTAAGGGCTAGCTGCAACCCCACAGCATGGAGAGTACCTGCATCTTCTCAGTATTCATGCTGATGCAGCATTACACCAGCATAGACAGGGCTTCACCCAGTGCAGTAGATGAAATGTGATGTATCTCCATCATCTTATCTGTGACTGAGATGAGGCTAATCGATCTGTCATTCCCTGTTTCCTTCTTCTTGCTCTTCTCAGGGACTGGAGTAACATTTGCTCTCTTCTAGTCCTCAAGAATCTTCCCAAGCCACAGTGACATTTCAAAGCCAAATGAGAGTGAGTTCTCATTGACAGCAGCCAGATCCTCTGCACTTGCTCATATCTCCCACCAGGACTCATGGACTGTTGTAAATCCATTTTGTGTATCACATATATTGATCCTCTTTTGATTTTTTTTTTTGCTTTTCCTATAGAAAATGTCAATTTTCTTTTAGTCAAAAATATCTAGAAAATAATGTTGATTTAAATGCCACCTCTTCTCCTCCTTCCTCCTCCAAATGTTGGCTTCCATTTCTCTAGGAAATGCATTTTTTCATGGAAATACTGGTAAGCTGGAAAGAATACCAATTTATCCAAAATAACTGGAACCTTTCCATACTGAAAAAAGGTGCTAATAAGCTTCTCAGAAACTCTGTACTTTTGTAAGCAAAGCCTCCAGGATTCCTGGACTGAACTGATGTTTCTTCACTCAACCTGTAGCATGAAACCAAAACCAATGGCCTGAGGTACCTTACTTATGCTGGCTTGCACCTTATTTACTATCAGTTTATATTAGTAGCCAGAGCTTCACCTTCCCTTGAGTATTTCAGTGAGAGAGTTCCTAGAAACTGAGGAGTTTGTCATGAAAATGTTGGAGATAAGCAGCACTATTTATTATGTTTTTTATATAGCATAAACATTTCTGTAGCAGCCACTGTGCTCCCAAACCCAAGGACTGTGATCCTTGTTGTTATGGGAGGCTTTTAAACTTTTGAATGAATCTTTTAAGACACTTTCTACAGAGTTTAGCCTCTGCTGTAGGTGTGATGTTCATCCCACCCTTACAGGGGGCTTTCCCCAAATCAGCATGCTGGATGCTGCACACATTGCTTCTGTCCTTTACTTTTGCAGCTCTGAAAGCAGCTTGGAGCAGGACTGAGTGCAACAAGCATGGCTCAGAGGCCTGACTTTCACAGTTTTAAATGCAATCCAAAAATAAGCCATCCATTTTTCCATGTCTGATATACTCTCTTGCAATTCTGTTGGGAGAAACTCCTTACACACATTGCTGTCTTCACAATTAAGAAAAGGCAGTGTTGAAAAATCAGTTGTCTATGGAGTTGCTGATTTGCTGAGGAATCAGATAGAGAAAAGTCAGTGCCTGCTCCCAGTTTGCTTGAGCCACTCTCCTGCTTGTGCTCTTTGCTGGGCTGGGCCACCCCCACAGAGCAGTTTCCTGCGTGCAGCTCCACTGAAGGGTATAATCACAGCAAAGGTGCTGGTGGTACCTGCTCAGCAACCTCTGGCCACAGGCCAGTAGGATAATAATAATAATAATGGCATCATTTGCATTGCCCGATGCCTTTCATGGAGGATATCAAAGTGCTTGATAAACACCTCAGAACAGATCTGGGGATTTTGTTTCAAAGGCAAAAAAGAAAAAAACAATACTTTTGCACATTTTCCTCTTGCATTCTGCCTGCCTCCTTGTAGACTTAGTTTCTGCATGCATGATGTCCTGGGCAGGGAGGTTTTCAGGGACCTGAATTACAGGGGTAGCTTTTCACCACCCAGCCCTGCTCATCCTTCTCAAATATAGGGAAGTGGGGAAAGGACAGGGCATCATTAGCCAGAGTGACAGTTTCTCTTGCATGTCTTGGGAAAAGTGTCATTCTCTCCCAACATACACCAGTTCATGACAGGCTGACTCGCCAGCGTGGCAGGGATACCACTACCAGGGTGGGCGTTGTGGGAATAAAGCTCATCTGCAGCCCCTTCACCTCTCCATCCCTGCAGGTGTCATGAAGATAGCATGCCCAGCTCTGGCAAGAGAGCTGGTAGGAGTAGAGGCAGGGGCAGATCATCCAGAGAAGGGTTGGCTGGATACTCTGACAGCTGTTTTGGCTCTAGAACCACAGTCTAGAGTCTCCAATTGCCTATCAGATGAGTAACCAAGACTTGTTTGGTCAAGCTGGCAGGAAATCTTGCTGGTCTAGAGCTTCAGCAAAGTTGGGCAACTCCAATGAAATGCTGAAAATAGTGGGTCCACATTCACTCAGGAAGCTCATGAGCTCATAAACTGTTCCATAGTGTTTGCCCAGTTTGTTCTTTCATTTAGTGCGGGATTTTATAGAGGTCAGAACTGTATTCAAACTCTCCGAGTTTTGGGATATAACTGGGCAGCTACATCCATGCTCTAGCCTATTCACTTCAATGCAACAACAGTCCTGCCCTCTTCTTTTCCTTTGAAAGGATAATCTTTGCTTACGATGTGGTATGCATACGCTCAGGTTGCCTGCCATCTGATTTTTGAAAACCTCTCTGCTGTGCCAGCAGCACAGGATGCCCTGGAAATCAAAGATGCCCAGTGACTTCCCAGCAATGTGGTGCCTCGACATGCATCCTTCACCCTGCAAGGAGGACTGCATTAACTGTGTCCTGTCAGGAGATGAGCAAGGCAGATGGCTGTTGTAAGTCCTGTCACCCCTGCTCACCTGCTGTTTTCTTTGTATAAACCTCTCTGCTACTTTTATGGCCAATATATTCTTTAGTGTCCACATGGTGTAGATGTACATAAACAGCTTGGGAGGAAAAGAATTAATCCTGTCCCAGCCTCTCTCAGACATGCTCTGGGAACCAAGAGCCTTCAAGGTACTGGTTCCAGAGAAGTTAAATATTCCTGAGAAGTTAGCTTTAAAAAGCTTCCCTGCAATTATTAATGGAATGGAATGGAATGGAACATGGAATATAGCAAATTAATTCAAACAATATAATACAAATATTTAATGAAAAATATGGATATGATTTCTAGACTTTTTTTTTAAGAAAGATGAGTTTTAAAATTGAAATTCCTGAAGGCCACTTATGTCTGTTTCCACAAGCACTGATGGCAGGGTCTTAGTAAGGAGACACAGCAAATCTCCAGCAAATGCCTGCTCTTGTTTCACCCGTGAAATGGGACCAGTTGGGTAGGGGGTTGGCAGGGTACAAGGGCACAACTGCCACCAGTGCAGCAGCCAGATGCTGTGACAGCAGTGGGACCAGGGTCCCCTCACTGAAGTCTGTGCTTAATAGGAATCTGGTCTCTGTAGGCAGGAAATGATTATTAGAAAAGACAAAGCTTGGCCCACTTCATGTGCCCCTTCTGGAAGGATGAAATGTGTTTCTGAAACTAATCTTTAACATCTATTTGATTGTGCACTGGTTAAGTCCAGAGGAATACAGCCACATCAACTTTGCTATATAAAAGTAATTTATGAATTTATCCACTTCTTAACTTTCCATGTGCTGTCACATTTTTATTTTATATACAAATAAAAATATATTGGTGAGGAATGAAGTGCAATAGCTTTAGAATGGATGAAAACAATTTCACCAGCAGAGAATGAAGTGCAGGGGCTCAGCTGCAAGTGGGAATCCTTGGTCTCCCGTTAGTCAGCAAAGAAATGAATCCTTCACTCTAACTAAATAAATAAAGAGACCAACTGCCTTGAAAAGAATAGCATGTTGTATGTCAAAATATATTTGAATGGGCCCATGCCAGCATCAAGCTATAAAACACAGTGTATGGGAGCTTAACCATTCCTGTCTTCAGAAGCTTTCCTATTTTTCTGGTCCTCAAAAATATTCCTTAAATAGGTAAATAGTGAAAATGAGCTTTAGAGAACTGAGTGTATAGCTCTGTTCCTTAAAACAGTGAGAGCTCAGGAAAGGCTGACAGGGAGTGATAGAGTCCATGAGGGAAATACTATATGGAGACAAGGTGGTAAAGAATGAACAGGATTGATGGGTGGAGCAGGAGAAGAGGATAAATCTTAGAGACTCTATTTCAGCTACAGCCAAGAAGTGGGGCTGCAGCTCTTAAAAACACATGCAAGCAAGGGTCCAAGTCTGTAGCACAGATATTGAGGACTGTGCATTTTTTTTGCTCCACGCAGGCCAGTGTGGGATATAAAAGCCCACCTTAGACACACTGCAGCTGGTGACCTGCAATGAATCATATCACCCCAGAGCTGTGCATACAGATGGGATTGCAAAGACCACGGCAGAGGGCCTGAAAGGAAAGAAATCTGAAGAGTATGCCCAAGTTCGATGTTTTCTCCACAGGTTAGAGGGATAATTTTGATCTGGGATTTCTATGCTGGCTGTACAAAGAGGCTAGACAATTATCTTGTATTCTGGGGCATTTGCCTAAATTATAAACCAGTCTGAGCTGGGCAGAAGACGAAAAGAAGAGTGTACAGATTACAGTCCAAATGGTTATTAAAGGGGTTCAAAGCTCTTACAGCTGATAAGCCAGGAGGCACAGCCGACAGGGATCCTGGCTGCTAAATGAAAGGGGGATAGAAATTGGATAATCTGCACCAGATGCTTATATTTTCACAAGCTCATTCACTTCAGAAGAAAGCCTTGCAGGCTGGAAGGTGGCCAGCATATACTACTAGAGGGAGCATCTGGATGCAGTCCCAGCTGGACACCGACTGAGGATCTTCCCTGCTTCCTTCCTTCCCTTGTTGTGAAGCAAACTCGTTCTAAAATGAATGCAAGGCAAGCTACTTCTGATGCTTTGAGGAACAAGCTACTCAAGATGTGAGCAATAATTCTTATAGTAAATGATTATCTAAGAAGACCTTCTGAGGGTTTCCAGGGCTGAGTCTCCAACAGAGCACATTGCCTTCAAGAAGAACCTTAAAAACATTTACAAAGTTTGCAAAATAAAGAAAAAATTAAAAAAAACCTCTGTGACTTCTCTTTTGGAAGAGAAAGCTTCAATTTTCTTGATGTATTTTTATCTTTCTGACCTATTCTGATGGGTCCTGCATTTGTTTGGTGGTTTTATTGTGAAAATTTAAGTGTTTGGTATGGATTAATGCACATTTTAACATTTACTGGCTGACCAAACACTGAGGGATGAAGTTCCTACATCTTCCACATTCCCCATGAAGGAAGGGATTTTTTCAAGTAATCATAACTCATAAATTGGACCAATTATAAAAAAAAAAAAAAAAAAAGGCAAAAATCCCCCAAATCCCCAACAAATTCTGGGCCTGAAAGTCATCACTTGCAAATGCTTACAGAAATACAGGTTATGTAGTGAGCTAAAGAATGCCCTCAGCATCCAAAAGCACCAGACAACAAATGAGACTCCTCAGTAGCAACTGAAATACTTGAAATCATTTACAATTGACCCCAATGGCTTTGAACATTTTACCAGAGCAGGTTATCCAGAGATTGTGAAGTTTCCATCCTTGGAGATATTCAAGACCAGGCTCGATAAAGCCAAGAGCAACCTGGTCTGACTTCATGGCTGACCCTGCTTTGAGCAAGTGGTATGACTAGAGACTTCCTGAGATTCTTTCCTCAGTAAATTGTTATATGGTCCTATGACTATGGTCCTATTCTACAGTCCTATTATCCTTACTGTTAGAAATGCTTCCCTAATGGCTATATTTTATTTTATTTTATTTTATTTTATTTTATTTTATTTTATTTTATTTTATTTTATTTTATTTTATGAAATGCCATTGCTTTTGTCTTTGTGAAAAAGACAAAATTCCACTCTAGAGCTCCACTCATTCCCCACATGCTCTTGGCTATAGGAATCAGCAACTCTGAGACTCCTCAGGGACCTTCCTGAAATACTCTGGGCTGGATTTTGTCAGATTCAGATAATATAAGAAACATAAGATTATGTAACTCCTCACTACTTCATTCTTTCTCTCTTTCAGCCTGATTTCCACTATTTTGCCACTTGTTAGCTGCCTGAACAGCCTGACTTTTTGTAAAGACAGAGAAAAAGCATTAAGAGCTTTACTTTGTGTTGTCTCTTGAGAGCTTTCCCTGCCCACTTTTTCCCTGACCAGCCTTTTCTCTTTTCTTCCTCTTACTGTTCATGTGCAGAATCATTTCTTAACACTCTTACAGATTCTTACAGATTCTTACAGAATCGTTTCTTAACACTCTTTATATCCCTTGGTGATTGTTTCTCTTTTTTTGCCCTGCCCCTACTTTTTACATCTATAAATGTTCATGCCATTGTTTTTACATTTTTCATTACATTTCCTTTCCAGGTTGACATGGTTTTCATTTTCTCTACTTTTCAGTGAGTACCTTCTCTTCATGGGTATGGTTTGCCTAATACACTTAATACAATTCACTTAAGGTGCTACCAAGTTTCTTGAGTGTCTATTTCCTTAGGTATTTTTTCCCAGGAAGATTTACTTATTAGGCTTACTTTAAGATTACTGTCCTAGGCCACTGTTGCTCCTCCCTATCTTCCTGGGAATGCCTATCATTTCATAACCATATGGGAATTTCTTTTAACAAATAGCCTGTGCGGACATTGAAGATCATTCACTTTGCTTATACTGCTTGATAGGAGATGTAATACCCTCCATCTAATACCAGTTTCAATTTCTGAGTATGCGTAGTGGAACTTTTTAAAGAGGAAAATAGAGGACTATAAATTACCAACAGCAACATATGAATTGCAAATAACGAATAAGGAAAAGCAAATATTTGGTCAGGCTACACACGACCCAGTTCATGAATGGATAAAAGCAAACAGCCACTCCCAAAATATCTGAGCAAACAGAGACTTGCTGACATAAATATTTGCAAACAGCATATCAGCAGCTGAACCAGTGGGTTTTGCAAGCTCTGCCTGAGAAGTCTCCACAAAGTCGGAGAGCCCTGGATTCAGCTTTAATCCCTAGTACTCCTGTCAATGGGCTCATCCTTTCTCCTCATTCTTCCCTCATTCTTCATTCCAGGAAAATTAATGACATTCTCTATTCCTCTTTGCTTGACTCTGTGAAAAACAAATTCTCTTTGTAGTCCCTATTGCTAAGCTTTAGGAGAAAAAAAAGGCAGAAGGAAGTGGTTATCAAGAGCTTTCATGGGAACGCAAAAAGCTGGTCAAAACCTCCCATGACTGCTGTGTATACTGGAATTTTCCCAGTAAAAAATGCATTTTTTTTTTCATAATTAAGTTTCTATTGTCAAAATGCCTATGTTCATTTTTCAGCTTAATACACAGCAAATAGGATGCCATGCAGATACTGCTTAGTCAGCAACATTGAATGATTAGCTTCCTGTCAGCCTGTTTATTCTGGCTGCCTGTGCTTCAGCCTTCACACATTATAGCCCTGAGTGGCCTTTTTTAAAAACAACTCAAGGCATCCTTGCTGTTGAATGCCTCATTTCTTAGTGTTTTCTTTCTGCATTTGATATAGCCGGGTAAAGTCACTGGGAAAGTGACTATTCGAAATAACATTTCTGGGCTGATGCCCACTTGGATGCCTGAAACTGGCAGAAATTCTCTGGGAGTTGAAAAAAGTCCTTCCTTGCATCCATGGCATTGCCAGGGTTCACAGAGATGTCTCAGTGAGTTCAAAGGATTGACAGTGTTGTCTCAGTGAGTCCAAAGCTCGCTTGGAGGATAAATCACTCCAGTCTTAATGAAGACAAGCATACTTGCCTCAGCCCCATTGCACCTCTGGGTATACAGAGCCTGCCACCAATGTAATGGCTGCAGGTAGCACCATATGGGATGTGTAAGGTCAAAATTTTCTGCTGAGGCTGCCTTGATAAGCACATAGCAACAGCCAGCAAAACTGGACACCAGACATACCATGGCTATAGGTCATGCCAAAAGGAGGTGGCAACTCAAAGGACCTCGTCACTGCCTGGACCCCAGTGGTTTTGGATAGCTCTCTAGATACATTCCTCTTCATTTTACATTTTCCCTTTGGTACTTTGTGTTAGTCTCAAAGCTTTCATACTGGAAGGAATGTCTAAATGGGAAGAAACGGGATGAGAAGGCTGGAAAATTTAGACAGTAGATGAAAAACATCTCAGGAAGAGCCTATGAATTCTTTTGTGTCTCATCTGACCCAGACTGCATTGAAAAGCCCTAGCGGCTGCCTCCTGAACTGTAAAATTCATGTATGGATTGAAACAAATCTTTACAGGATAGTGAGCTACACAGTGGCAAGATGCAAATTAAGAAGCAAAATATATTTCCAAAAAAAGTTAAAAAATTAAAGAAGTAAAACTTGTTTCATCTTGGTCTATGCTGGGAAAAAGGACTATCATATGCAAGGAACAATGCAGAGCCCACACATTGCTGGAAAGGGAGATCTGGGAAAAGAAAATGAGTTTATACTGTTTGGAGGCACTTACCAATAAATAGAAATGCAAAATGACAGCTTAGGAATTCAGGTCTTAGCAAAACCCTTCTCCATCAAGCCTACATTTTATATTCCTTAATTGCAGAGTATTGCAGAGAATTTTGAAGAGTTCCTGTGGGCTAGCGCAGTTCATCTCAGAGCATCCCATATGTGGCAGTACCATTGAATAAGGGAAGCAAGTCACAGAGAGAGTGTCTTACACCACAACTGTATTCCATTCCATCCACTCCATGGCTAAAAGAAGGCTCAAGGACAGAGGTTTTGCCTCCTGTGCATGTCCGGGGACAGGCTTGGCAGGCAAGCACCCTGCTTCAACAAGAGCATCTCAGCCTCTTCTTTCAGCCCAGATTTAGGGAAACACCACTGGCAAGGCAGAACATCACCATGTCCTGTCTAATACACATCTTCCTATGTCCTTTTTCAGCAATAATCCCTACTCTTCCTTCCTCTGCCTGATCTCACTCCCAAGTGGAAGGATTTTTGAAAGTGTTGTGGATTCTGCAAGGCAAACATCAGAGCTGGGCAATCTGCAAGACACCATCTACCCACACCAAAAGCTGTCTAAATAGATAAATGCTGGCAGACAAATTGTCTAATGTCTGTTATACAAGAACCAGGAACACGTTGCAGATTCTCCTAAAAAGGTGGTTGTCATTATTATTTGTTCTGGAGATGAAAAAACTCAGATAAACAGAGGTTTGGTGGCTCAGTGCTCTTTGTACTTTTTAGAATCTTTATATCTGCTGGCTAAACTGTCCGAGGATTTCAAGCAGTGTGAATGGCACAAGTGGAATACAAAAAGAAGTAAAATAAAATGTTCACAGCAAAGGAAGTTAGTCAGAATTTCTTCCAGCTTGTGGAGAGCCCATGAGCTTCTTGCAAATTCTCTTTCAGTAAAAAAATCTGCTAGTTCTCTGTGGGTGGTATTGAAGCAGTAATTCTCACTCCTCTCCTCTTCCTATCCCCAAAGAAAATGATTTTGGAGAGCAAATTTGAGTTTCAGAAGCCTAAAATTCTGTTTTGAATTTCCACATTTCCCATTTGAATTTTATCTCATTTTTTTAAGCTTTTCATTTTAATGCTATTAGTTTATATGATTCCTTGACAGAGAAGTAATAAAATGTCATAATATGTATGACTGTTGGTGTTACACAGAATAGCTGAATAAAATCCTTGAAATTCTGTATGATTTCATCTGTTTTTATTTTATTTTCAGAACAATGGAGAACTGAATGAATCATCTTATGGTCTTTCCCAAGGGAAGGTGTCTCTCAGTCATTCAAATAAGAGGTTCTGAAAATGGCAAGGTGGTCTTAGGCGTCATCATTTGGGCTCAGTTCCTCTCCGTCTAGCATATAATAACATCTCTTTTATTCTTCCCTTCTTACCACAAGCTCTTTTATTTCTCTCATTAACTTTGCAGCTTTAGGCTGTCTCATTCTCATTTTAATGAAATCTTTCTTCTGTGCAAGAGTAAATCTGTATACATCATCAGGTTCAGGAGAGTCTGGTCTAAACCTCCTTGATATGGGGTTGACTTCTAAACAATGCTGCTTGCCCTAAGAATGGCAATATATCTTTGGGAATATCACCCAATGTGAGTAACACAGTTCTCTTGGAACAAGGCCAGCATCTCTCTGACTTTCACTTAGGAGTCTGTACCAAAACATTCAGTAAGGTACTTTTAGGTCTACTGTTATGCCAGGATACTTTTCTTTTAAAATTTACATTACTTCACCTTGACAGTTACTTCAACCACAGCGCACTATTATATATATGTAAACACTGGCTGTGCATAAAGACACAACTGTGGGAACGGGGGAATTTTTCATAATGATTTTCTCTCGCTGCTCTTCACGTCCTCTGAAGGCTGCTAGTAACAGCTCTATAATAAAGAGAGAGCCATGTGATGGCAAGCTGCCAATTTAACTCCAAAACTGAATCTCACTGAATAAATTCCTCCAGCTGGCTCTCACCTGAAATGAAGACTTTCATCTTCGATGATAGCTGTAGGTGCATTGGAAAAAAAAAAAAGAAAAGAAAACAACAACAACAAACAGTATTCTGGAGTGCCTGTGGTACAATGGTCAGGAGAGGAGGAGATCAAGCAGAAGATACGCATAACATGAGGGAGGGCTGGCATCCCTTGGGGTGCCTGTCCCCTAGCCTGCAGCTTTGCACAAGCTCTGTGAGGCAGTGGTACAGCTCTGCAAACATCAATTACAAGCCAGGATTAAAAGACTGTATGAGAATTCATCATGGGAGACTGCATCAAGACAAGCCATTCGAAAAAAACAGATTTATGGAATCTTTTGGTCTCACTCTATCCCGACCGCTAGTTATTTCATTAGAAAGTAATCATATTTGTCTGACATGATTTACTCCTCACAAACTCAACCTGACTCACACCTAGTCGAAAAGTACTTTTCTAAATGTATCCTGAAGTTATCCAAAGATAGTAGTTTCTAGTATTACTTTTTTTTTCCACAAAGGCTTGGCAGTGTGAATGTAACTTGCATTTTCCAGTAGGACTGATTATGTATTGGAACTATATGCAATGTTATTGGTACCTTCAGTATCAAATATTCCTAAAATATCATAAGCATTAATTAATATCTCTTTGATTCCTAACTTTGTATCTCATTTAGGGATGGGATCTGTAAATCTGTTGTTCATTTATTCTCTTGTTCTGTGAATGTAATAGCGGTTAGTATTTGCTGTAACAGATGCAAATGTGAGTAAAGTATTCATTCAGTACTTCACATGTTGCTTTTTCAGTAACAAGTAAATTCTTACTTTCTTGCCTTTCAACAATTCTAATACTAGTTTTCTCCTTAAGCTCACTAGATTATGACTCTGATTTAATGTATTACACTGTTGATAATAATAAACAGTACTTTGAATCATTAGATGTTGAACCATTTCCTCCAAAGTGGGCAACACACTCAATTTTAAACAAAACTGAGACATGTCATAAAGGTAATGACAGACAAGGGATGATGCTGCAGAATAACTGAAGGATGTGGAGTCAAAACCAAAGTTCAGTGTTGGCTGCTTCATTAATTGCTTACTCTTTACCAGGATTAGTCAGGGTCATGGTCTCATTGCAATGTCCACTGAATGAATACATGGTCAGATACAACCTGTGTTCCATAGTGACTACATGTCCAGTTTGAGACAAAATAAAGGAGAGAGGTATGTGGTGACAGTGCTTGAGGGGCAATAACACTGCACAGCTCCATGGATAAGTATTCATGACTTAGCATCTAGCACTCATATTTAGAACTGTCCCTCTTAGTGATGCTTACCAAAAGTATCATAGTTGTTTTCAGAGAGCCTTTTGAAGGGTAGTTTTACAGATTTTGTTTTCAAAACAAGAAAAAAGAAAAAGAAAAAAGAGAAGAGAAGAGAAGAGAAGAGAAGAGAAGAGAAGAGAAGAGAAGAGAAGAGAAGAGAAGAGAAGAGAAGAGAAGAGAAGAGA
>VZSV01000395.1:98063-148155 GCA_013398735.1 Nothocercus julius
AAGAGAAGAGAAGAGAAGAGAAGAGAAGAGAAGAGAAGAAAAGAAAAGAAAAGAAAAGAAAAGAAAAGAAAAGAAAAGAAAAGAAAAGAAAAGAAAAGAAAAGAAAAGAAAAGAAAAGAAAAAGGAAAAAAAGCCCTTTCCCTCTCTCCTTCCCCTCATGCACACACCTGTCTCAAATGGAGAAGAAAGAAGATCCTTGAAGGAAAAGTGTGAAGGCTTTTCTGTAAAAACAGATTCCACTGGATGTTTCCCAAAAGACGATTGTCCCTTGTTGATAACTTTGACAAGACACATTTCTGGTAGTCTCATGTGCTCTGCATTTCCCATGGCTCTCCCTGATGAGTGTCTCGGATGCTCTGCATCATGTTAGGAAACACTTAACAATCCTCTTGAGCAAAAAGACAATTCAGCCATGGTCCAGAGTCCCATTACCAGTCACAATGATCAGAAGTTACACATTCCCCCAAATCTATAGTATTTCTGGACACTAGCTCTTCTGGGAATAATGGAACTGCTCTAGTGTCTAGTACAAACTATTAAATAAACAAGGGAGGGTGAAACGACCAGACACAAAGATAGACAAATGGAAGCCATTTATTCTGGGGACATATATCCATGCTTTGCATGAGAGGTAAGTCAGCTATGCCCAATGACACATCCTGCTATACGCTTGCTACCTGGCCATTAACTCACTGGCCAAGTCTTTGTTTCCAGACCAAAGAATTTCAGACTTCTTGAGCAGCTGTAATGGAGGAAGAAGAAGGACCCCATCAGACAAATGGATCACTTAATCTTCATGTTAATTAGCATCATCTGGGACATGAGCAATGTTTTTCTGCATGGGGAAGAATTTTATCAGAAAAAGGCCACTTCTGACTTTTCTGGGGTGAATCAATCACTGCAATTGGACCTTCCGATATATATTAGAAAACAAACAAATGAAGAGAGAGAGAGAGAGATATGCTTTCAAGCACAAAACACCTTTTTTTCCCCCATCCTAACCCCAAAATGGCTTAGTTTTTTCCCATCTGCACTGTTTGTCTACTGGAAACTGTAGCCTCTCTTTGCACCTTAGGCCTCTTGGCAATCCTATTATATCTACAATGACATTGTTTATACAAATATTTAAATGTGTCTTCTTGTGTTTCAGTCTTGTATATCTTTATGCTTTCTTTTTTTTTTTTTTTGTCTCCTCATGTTTTTCCATTGCTTGTGCTTGTGTAACACTACTCTGCTGACATCATCATAGTCATCACCATAATAGCTTCAGCAAATGTTTTCTCTTTAAGTAAAGAACCGGAGAGAAGAAAACATGAACTCCACTGGAAGGTCCACTAGAAAGAAATAACACACCCAGTGAGTAGGGTCAAGGTTAACAACAAAACACCCCCATTTCAGGAAGACACCTTGGGAAATGTGCTCAGTGATTTCAAATAATGGATAAACAAGCGAGTTAAGTGCATGCTTGGGGCTCTAGTCTTAATGGTAGTTAAAGGGAGTTATTTTATAGCCCTTGATAGTTCTGTATTAGCTCATGCTGTCCACTGATATTGCTAAACAATGTGAGCTGACCCAGAGAAAGCTTTAAAGATGAAATTTTGCAAGGGAGACAGGAATGCCATTGAGTTTCATCTTCATAAAAGCTGTGAAGCTGAACATTCATTTTATGAAAAAATGAGCTGGAAAGTTCAACAAAACCAAATGGTCTTATGAGACTTGTAGTAGGATGTTTGAAATCATAATGACATCTTAGAAGAACATGGGGGCTCTTACAAGAAACCTAGAAGATATGAGGGAATATGAATGGCAGAGAATGGGGGAATATCCATGGAATTTTTAGGACACTAGAAGGACTCCACTCAGGTTACAGGGATTGGAAAGGAAGTGATGGAAAAGAAGGGCCCAAAAAGTAGAAAAATATAAGGTGATTTGTCTAGCCCTAGCTGATTCACTTCGCACATTGCTTGTCTGTATGACAACTCCTGCAGCTACCAGGTGTGCCTCCATGATCTTCTTTATGAAGCAGGATCTTAAACATTCCCAGTCTCCAATGCGAACAAGGTGCAAGTCAAACTGGCTGCAGTCTGCAACCTTTATATATCCTAGAGAGGTGGGGATAAACTAGTCTTATGTGGACTGTGTGTCTCTGCTCTTGTCTTCTTAGCCCGACACTGTTACTGCTGCTGTCCCAAACGAACAGAAGGGAGAGGTTGTATGTGCATATCTGTGCAGGAGAAAGCCCTGAAGCAGAAGGGAAAGGATATGTGTCTTTCAGAGCTCTCCTCTAGCTCAGACTCCCCCCTCACAGTCTTCCTAGATTCCTATGCCCTACAGCAGAAAGTAGGACAAGTCTTGGCCCTGGAGCTCTAGGAGGTTTTCTAGAAGGAATGTTATTAAGGGAGAGGCATGAGTACAGGGGTAAAATGAAATGACCTAATCATCAGAGGATGCGAAGGGGAAAAAAGAGAAAGTGGTAGCAGGTCAGGTGGGTGACTAGAAGGCAAGAGGACAGCTTTTTAGCACTCCTGAGCTCTTCCTAGGCTTGTTGCCTCAAACCCTATTGACCCTTTATTTTTCTGAAAGATCTGATGGATCACATTCTAAAAGTTCTTTTTCTCCACTGGAATAATGGAGAAAAGGGTATCCAGGGTGACTTTGTACGATATCTGCCTGTTGATTCTTTTCTCTTTCACTGTGATCTACTGCAGTACAGAAAACATGACTTTTTCATCTAGCAAGGATTTAGTTAACATGTGTCTTCATATTTTTCTACTGGAAGAAATGGTGCAGGAATTAATTTTAAATATGAATTTGGAAAGAGGTGCAAATGCCACCAAGGAAAAAGACCTCATAGGCTGGTACCAGAGAAGTGTAGAAATATGGAGAGAAAATAAAATCATCGTCATCATCTATAATGCAAATACATCAATTTGCAGAATAACTGGCCAAAGATTAAAGGATTCATTGTGAGGAAAGAGCTTGAATATCTTGAAATCTAAAACTGAGACTGTGGGTCAAGTCAGATGTGCAAGCCAGATGTGCAAGACAGGAATGGACAAACCTGGGGTATTTCTGAGCTTCACCCAAGAGGCTTGGCAGCAAGAGGTGGAAGGTGGATGGACCCTCACAAGACTCCATCTGAAAAGTACTGCTCAGAATTGGGAATCTGCTTAGTAAAAAGATATGGACAAATTGTCGAGAATTCGCAGAAGAGCGATGAACATACCCAGACATGGGGGAAGGAGAGACAAAGAAAATAATGTGTCTGGCTTGGTGAACAGATTAGACTGAGAGCTGGGCAGAGAGGGAGGAGAAATCCACTGCTGAAAGAAAAGAATTCATTCTGCTCACTCACAGAGGTTTACAGGACATGGATGGAAAAAATATATTCTTTTACTGAGAAAAAAAAAAGTATATTGAATAGCATCATTTTCCTGTGATATACAGATGTGGCTGTAGATCAGTTTGTTTGTCATTTCTCTAAGAAAAATACTAGGGTGAGCTTCTGTGTATTATGGTGCCTCAGGCTGTAGGCTTCATTTTGGAAAGAAGGGCAGGTTATTCCATCACCTGGAACATTTGTAGCTAGCCTGAACAAAGCACAAACATACATATCATCAGGATCAGCCTGTTCAGGCCCTTTAAAGAGGACTGTATCATTTAATGGACTTTTTCTTTATCCTTGTTATGGTACTGCAGGAATGGCTGTTATTTTACTTGCAGATGTCTCCACCAGATTTCTTTTTGCACATGAAGCGATTCATGTGAGGCAAGCTGGCTGTGTGGGCTGGAAATTTATTTTACACATAAACAGCTAATGTTTTGTCTGTATAAATTTCCACGGGAACAGGCAATAAAGCATCTGGGATGTCCCCTAAATAATGGCAAGAGTGTTTCTGGGTGTCCAGGGACTTCATTGAACAGATGTGTCAGGAGAAGAATAATTTGTAAATGGGATGATAATAATCAGTGTCTGGTTATTCTCTATGATACTCAAGACTGTCTGTGGACAGAAAGTTCAGGTGAGCAGCAAGAAATCAAAAACAATTCCTGTCGCTGAGTAAAAATACCTTTCTAGCTAAAGGAGCTGATCTAGTGAGATTATGAGGTGAAACTATAGCACATTTCTGAGTCATTCTCTCCCTGATCACTATTGTAGTCTATAGGTGGGTGTGATGACCCTGCATCTTCTAGTTTTAGGTCTTGCTCTCCCTTACAGATACTGCCTGTATGATGGGCATCTTCTTTTCTGACTTTCTCCACTCCAGGTGTGCTCCCCAGAGCATTGCACATTGTCCTCCTCCAGATCAGGAATTGGATGACAAATATTTATGTGTTCCTGACTGCCAATGCCCTTATTGATGTCTAAGAAAGAAGAAAAAAGCATTTTGGTTTCACTCACACTGGTGTTAGTCAAAGCTAGACCCTAAAGAGCAAGTACATATCAGGTAGCCTGTACCCTGACTCTGGTGGCGATCTGGTCTCTATGTTCAGAGGGGCTCCTGGAGATACTGTGCATATGTAGGTGGCAGAGGTCTGTGAGCAGTGCAGGCTGTGTACATGGGTCCAGAGGGGTGTTGGTACATGGCTCTTTGTGTGAGAGCGACAATGACAACCAGTCATTCACAAAATTTAGCCTTGGGCCCTATAGAAGAGCAGGGGAAATGTAGTCTTTGACTCTATAAAGAGTGACACAGAGGGCCTTTGAAGAGAATCTTTACCAGAGGAGCAGGAAGATGAAGTGGTTACAACAGACTTCTGCAATAAGGATATCTGGTACTCATTCCTGGAGGCACCAGGTTCTCAATATGCCCTTGGACAAAGACAGCTTCTTACAGGGTCGCAAAAGCCTTCCCTGTTCCTCTGGGCCTGTGTGATGTGATATATGCAGTGATGTTTGTGAGGAATTACAGGCAACAGGGAACAAAAATGAAAATCCCAGAATGTGTGTGGTGCAGGGCACTATGAAGGCAGGGCCATTCGGACCCAGATCTAACTGGTCTCCACTTACTTCTTTTACATTGGCTCAGAAATCACCAAGAATGAGGAAGAGTCATCATTTCCTAGGAAAAAGGAATAAAATCTTACAAGGTAATATAAACCCAGCAGGAGTAATTTAGTTATGCTTTGGCAAAGATTGATTTTGCTGTAAAAATCTGTCACACTATTTTTGTAAATAAGAGGTTCTGCCTGGGAAATGCCTGTATCTCCCATCTCACAAATGCAATCAACAAGACCATGCTGGTTTCTCTCCTGCTCCTACTGTGCTGGGGTCCTCATCAACGGAAGTAGTGCCATGGACAGCAATGCTCCCTGCTCCATGAACTGTATTTTTCTTTAGAGGTAACATTACTGCTTCATCAGGGAACCAAAACACTTCTATTTACAAAGCAGGGATATCTGATACTGATTTTTCATTTAATCCACATATACCTGATTACACAATGTAGAATGGAAATTAATTTTCTTTTTATTTCCTATACTGGGAAAATATTTGGATCAGGCAGTTTATTTTGATAAAAGTGCTTCATTCCTTTTTTAGCTTTTTACTCCTTTTTAGATAATTATTGTAGAAAAAACTTTGGAAAAATAAAACAATATGTTCTGTTCTGAACACATGAAAATATTTTGTTTTTGTCCATTTTGTTTCAGAGTTAAAAGTTCCAATCTTCCACAAATCTTGGCTTTCAAGACAAACAGGTCTAAGGGGGCAATGGAGTCCTTTTGAAAATTTCTAGATAGTGATATTAGTAATTTATCTCTAGTATTGATCATGAATTAACCACACTGAATTATTCACAGTATCTCTAAATACAGTAAGAATGAGACTGCGACTTCACAACCTGAAACTCAGCTCAGGAGTCTTTACCCTGTTTCCAGATAGGGCACTACTAAACTTGAAGGATTTACACTAATTTGTTCACAGCTCCTGCGATACCAGTTCTTAAGCAACATCTAGGAGGTAATCTTCTGTGTAGGTGATTTTATACACACCCACTTTCCTTCTGTACTTACCATTGTGAATGAGCCATTTTACACAACTTCATAAAGGTGGACCACTTAGATTGCCCTCAGGGCAGTAAAGGCAAGGCTGATGGATCCCTACAGCACCCAAGCAAGTAGCAGAGGGCACAAGTGACAAAATGGCTAGAAAGAAGATATGCAGCTTAGGTGGGCTGAAGTAGAGCTATGGACAGAATTATTATCCAGTCAAAGCTGTGGTTAATCTGAGGGATGTTTGTTGCTCTTACCATAAAGGCTAAGTGTCCCTTCTCATCTCAGCACTGAAAATCCAGCTCAAAGCTCCTGGTGTGGCCAGTGATATCACATCAGAAGACACTCAGCTCCACTGAGCTGGTTCTCCTCAGCGTTTCTCACCATCTCCGGAAGCACTGATCGCATGAGAGAGGAGTCAAACATATGCAGGAGCTCTAAGAAAGGCAGACACATTCCCACTCCTCCTTCAGTCAATATGACTTCAGTGCCTTGCTTTACCCAGCAAGAGCAGAACTGGGTAACTTCACAGATGTTACTACTGCTGTGGCTCCCTCTAACTTAAATTTTCTTGCTGCTTCTTCTCTAGCTCCTCATAGAGAATTTCAGTTTCTTCATGTATATCTAAAAGGAGATCCCTGGGCAAAGAACTGAAGAAAGATGTCAATAACATTTTTTTGCTATGCAAAAGGAACTCTAAACGTCCTGTTTTGTTGATGACTCACTCTGCAAACTTGCGATTGCCTGGTCAATAGCTACTAGCAACAGTTTTAATATCTTTTCTGGTCAGTCTGGGCAAATATACATCTAGTCTGGGCTGTAGGTTGGATTTAGGTTGAAGGTTAGAGGTTTGAGTGACAGATCCCAAATTATTAGAATTCACGGAGATACAGAGTATCAAAGATCATTGTACTGAAATATTACCTTTTCTTTGCTCTCCCCCTTGCAGACAACTGCTGTTGACCTTCCCTTTTTGACCTATACTGCCTATCATTGAGGGTTTGTTCACACCTTCCAAAAATGAAGTGCAGGCGCAGACACTTGAAAGGGCAGTATCTCAGAGATGTTTAAGGATTGTTTCCCTTCTATCCCGCAGTTTTCTCACTCACCCAGTGCACCACCAGAGTGGCCAATAGCAACTGGAGTGCCTAGTTGAACGAGGTTCAAAGGTGAAAAGATGCTGTGTATAAAGGATGCACGCTGTAATTAGTGCATGACTATCACATCA
Source organism: Nothocercus julius (assembly GCA_013398735.1). Lineage (NCBI taxonomy): Eukaryota > Metazoa > Chordata > Aves > Tinamiformes > Tinamidae > Nothocercus > Nothocercus julius. The sequence continues at coordinate 105,286 of VZSV01000395.1, forward strand.
TGAAAACTCCAGGCGACCTCTGGGATATTATCTTTGAGAAATCAAACCATAAAAAATTGCTTAGCAGCAATTAGGACCACAGAGTGAGGAAGACATAGATGTCTGTGACTTTGTAGTTTGAGAATAGGAGGTGTTAAGACAATGAGCAGATCAACCCACATGAAAAATCAGGTTATCCAAACAACCAAAACAATAAAGAAGATATCAGACTTAGTAAGTCAAAGGAGAAAATTATACCCTATAGGAGAACAGGAGGAGATTTTCCTTTGAACTGAGCATTCATCAGTTAGTGATACTGGAAGGGGGAAGAGATCAGCATCAGTATGCACTGGTTAGTCCTAGTATAACTATGGATGCACAATGGGATGAAGCTGTGAAAATAGCCCCTGTAATTCTGGGATAGTTCAGGGGAGGTATTTTCAGAAGAATTAAATAACTGTGGGTGCTATATACAAAGTATTAATAAAAATTTTCTTGACTTGTTTGATATGGGTTTGGTCCAAAAATTAGTTCTATATTGAATCCAGAGAAGAGCAGGTCTATTGAATCAGACAGTTTGGAGGAGTGAAGTACCTATCTTAGAATAATACACTTTGAAAGCTTCACTTTACCAGTGTAACAAAATGACTTTGAAGGGTTAGGTGATAATTCTTTATAAATACATCTGGGGGATAATATCAAGTGGGGAATAGTTATTAAGAGATAATAGAGAAATAGATCAAAGAGATATAAACTAGTCACGGGTATAGTGAAAATGGAAATTAAAAGATTTCTAACTACCCAAAGAGTGAAATTCTGGAACAGTTTCTAAAACATACTTGTCTGTATGGAGATGAGGAGGGGCAGACAGGAAGCAGGAGGCATTAATTGTATAAAGAAGGAACTGTTGAAAGGAATTGTCTGATACAGTAGAAATGATTCTGTGGCTGGAAGTTAAAGGTCTTAGACCTATGATTTATTGCTGTTCCAATAGACGGAAATTTGATCACTGCATGCTAAATGGCTGCACTATATTTATATCGCATTAATCCAAGATTTCAGACTTCTGCTGGTCACTTGCATGGTCTAGGAAGGCTCGTTTACCCTTTGATTCACAATTTATCTTCTGGCCCTATTTTAGTCTTCCTCTGAATTGCTGCAAGTGCTATCCCCAAAGGGTGGTTGAGAGCAGTGCAGACCTGCGTTTCTTGTATTAAAGCCTTCTGAATGAATGGTGATTATATCTTGCTTGCTCACCTGGGACTACAGTGATCCTCATCTCTGGGACTAGGAAGGAGGTGTTTGGTTTTTTTTTTTTTTTTTTTTTTTTTTGGCAAAAGCAGGGGTTATCGGGGTTTCTGTTCTAATTCCATAGAAAGAAATGGCTCCTTTTTTAGTATAACCTGATCACTTCTGAGTAATTAATCTAAATGAGTTCACTGCTATTTCTGGAATCCAGGAGATTGGTAATGACTTGGCTTCTGCTGGGAAGTATGATAGACATTGATTAGCCCTCTTACACTACATTCATAATCTCTAGGGCACTGCTGGGGGATGGTTTGTTGGCCCTGGTGAGTGCAGGCATATGAAAAGATGTTTTGTGGCCCCTTTTGGACTGATAATCTATTTCAGGATTCTCTGTGATTGCAGAACATGGGAGTAACACAAGGTGGCATCTCTCAGTCTCATGTTTCTATTAAAGTTTATCCATAGCTAGTATGCTCTTAAGGCATCAGTTTCTAGATGCAGACCTGGGTCCTTGGTTAAAAACCTGGCCATATTAGACTCTATGTGCAGGAGGCCCAAGTAGTGTCATTTTGCAATGCATGTTCATGGACAGGGTGACTCTTCAACATGTGCGCAGCGGGATCATATCCCTTCCTCCTGGCTTGCTCATCTTCCTTGCTGGGAAATGGTCATTGCAGACAGTCTACAGGTGGAGCATTCTGTGAGGAATCCATGTCTTTTTGACTAGGCTGGCTTGAAGCAGCAAACTGACTTCCAGGTCCTTGTAATCCTGCTTTCAAGTTGTCTGAGAACCAGCTTATCTTTCCAAGCCCTGAATGGAATATTTAGATTTCTACAGCTATTTCACTCCCATTCTTCCAGTCTGATTTGTTTATACAAGTAGTAGTCTAGAGAGAAAGGAAAGAGGAGAAATGGTTTAAATAAGCTAAGGTAGCATCAAGCCTGTTTGGCCTTCTCCTGAATTCTTTAAAGAAAGATGAATTAAGTTTATACAGGTGAGATTACCTCTGTATGTTATACCCTTTTCTCACAGAGTATAAGAGCACCTCAGAGGCACCATATAATTAAGGAGTAACTGATCAAACAAGATGGACCTGTCATCTATGAATTTCATGCCCTTTCTCCTCCAGTACTTGAAGAACTGGACACCCACATGCAGTATGCCCTCTCTGGGATTCTCTTAATCAAATATGAATGGAGCATCCTTCTCCTGCTGTCTCAGCAAAGGAGTAATCACTCCTTGTCAGCTAGCAATGATTGCATTTTACAGATATATTCTTGTTAGAAAGTGAGTGGCGGAGAGGCAAAGCTGTATTTGTGATCTGAGGGTGGGGAATTGGAAGGCTGGGGAAAGCAGAAAAAAGTACAGGGACAACCTAGCAACCTGGAACTATTTCCCCCAAACCATCAATAGATGACGATAAAACCCCTTTTAGGTTTTGTTTATTCCCATTTATCCTAGGAAGAGATCAATAGGACAATGTCATGTGTTCTCCTGGCCCAGTACAAGCAGAACCATAACTCTGGATGTTCTACCCATTATTGTATGAGTGTTAGATAACCTGTCCCATTTGCTGAGTTCCTTCAAGAGCAAGATGTTGCCAAAGCTTCTGCCAATTTCTCTATGTTTATCTTCCTTCATGCACAGCTCCCTTTGAATTAGACATTTGCTAGTCCTAGCTTGGACCTTGCCTGCTAATACTCCATCTTCTCCTACATCTCAGCCACTATAAATCTAAAACAACTTAATTTTATCTGAACTGAAAGCCATTGAGCAAGACTCTGGGTGAGACCATCTTAGCTGTCCCATCACCTTACAGACATTTGTGAGCTCTTTCCCAGCTTTTTGTAGAATCCCACGTGATACGTCTTTGCATAGGGGAAAGCAGTAGATGAACAAGGTCAGAAAGATGAGGTACAACTCCAAACTCCACCAGACAGTGTAGGAAATGTTCAGGAGCCAAACTACTCTCTGAAACATAGCCAACTCCTTTGATAAAGCTTTTTTCTGTCTCAAAGTTTATCTGTAACTTGCTTATTTACCCTTTAAATGATTTGTCTAAAAATCTATTCTGTGTTTGCATTAACACAGTAGGATCCAGCAATGGTTTTATTTTCACTGTAGTAATGAATAATGAAGCAAATGAAGTCAATGAGATACCTGCCTTATGGTTTTGTAAAAGCCTAGAAATGCCTTATGTCTAAAATCTTCCTCTGTCTCCATTAATGTCTTAGTTTTCTGAAGTTTAGGCTTTGGCCCTGAGTCCTCTTTGTGCTTTGCCCTAAAGGATGCTGACTATGCCTTCCTTTATTTCCAGAATGGAATATTTTTCCTGTTCGTAAGTGGGTCCTACCCTTTGATGCCCAAGTTTTCCCTGCCACAATGTAGATAGGTCTGCAAATTTGTGTGGACCTCGGCTTTGCACTTTCTTTTATCTTTCTGGCACTCACACTATGAGTGTTGGGTGTTAGTCCAGAAGGAGTAGGGGAATATGATTTCAACGGGATCTGATATACTAGGCTACCCCCTCATGACACCATCTGATATACCAACAGTATGATACAGTCCTGGCTAATTCAGACCCACTCAGGATATTTTTAATGTGATTCAGAGTGGCTCATCTGTCTCCTAATTGAAACAACTATTATTTCTGAGTGTAGCACAACAATAAAAACAAACCCATGACTCTCAAGCGGATTTCAATTACTCCCATTTTCCAGTGGGAATATACTTATTTTGCACACTAGTATCAGTAATGAGCTGAAAAAAATTATAGCAAAGAAAATTTCCCAGCTCTATGAATTATATTGTGATGATATATTGCAAACCTGCGCTACCAAACAATTGGCTTAGTTGTTTTACATTTATGGCAAAGATGATTTAGATCTCAAGTGGGAAATAAAATCTGGAGATGTGATGTTTATTATGGAAATATACATTAAGAACCCATCTTTCAGGTGGGCAGGTGGGGGACATGAAAATCTATTGGTGATAGCTATTTCAGCTGTCTTAAAACTCCAGAGTTATCATTTTACCAGTTTAGCTAAGAATGTCTGTCAGATATCTGGGAAGCTGAAATGCTGACCTCTAAACTGAACTTGCTTTAAAAATATGTTAGTTGTCCGTCATTCCCATGAGCTGCCAAGGTCTGTGTGGGAATTCACTGTATATAGTCTGCAGTGTACAAGGCTTTGCTAGACTCAAAACCAATAATACATGTGTGGTCAAACAGCATTGACAAAATATAGTATGGGAGGCAAGAAGTTTTATTATTTGAAAAGATAGAAAATAAGTATCTTCTGGTAAAAAATTATCACAAAAGGAAGAAAAAAATCCCCTAGTTACATTCAATAGCAAATTTTGAACTTCTAGTGAAGATCTGGAAAAAGAAATATTTGGTTAGTAGTATATTTTTCCTCTGAAATGACATTTTAGGCGTGTGCTTCAGTCTGTCAGTCTCATGTTCATGGAAACATTAGTCTCCCACCTTCAGCACTGTATGATGACATTCACATGGTTTCAGCAGCAGGACAAGTGGTGTGAGGAGCTGTGACCACAGGAGGTTATGGGGACATGAAGAAGCAATTACAGCTCAATATTTTGGCAGTGAGGAGCTCAGGAAAAAAAAAACAAAAAAGCTTCAATGGAGCATATGCACATTTCACACATACAAACACACTCACACACACACAAAATATTTACATAAATTCCAAAGTTTCCTTCAAAATATATTTTTTCACCAGTATTTCTTGTATCATCTGAAACTGCAGTGCCTTTTCTTTTTGTCTTTGCCTGCCTGCTAAGCCTGCAGCCATTTTCTTCTTGTAGTGGATACTCCTTTTTGCAGAGGACATAAAACACTGTGCTGTCATTTTCTCTATTCAATTCTCAGTCCTCTTAGTCTTCCTTCTTATTTATTTTTTAACAGCAAAGAAAAACAATAATGGAACGTACTGCTTTAGCTTTTTGTATATGGAAAATAAGCTAAAAATCTGTTGTGCAGAGGTACAGATCTTGTATGCATCTTAGGTGACACAAAATCTGCAGTGTCAAAGCATAGTACTTTGCAAGTACTTCTATTGTCTATTAAAATCACTTATGAGCATTAGTAGCACCAGTCAAGGAGAGTTTACTTCATAAATTACCTCTACTCCTCTTTGACAGAAACCACAAATAGAAAAAATGAAAACAGCTTGTGTACTATAAAGGCCAACTTGAGGGAGGTTGCTCTTGGAATTGGTTGACTGCTAGATGAGTCGCTAATTTATATTACTGTGCATTTTTAAAACAGGTCATGTTCATGCATCTATTTTAAGTTGCTAATTTAGGTGTTGCTGTACCCAAAACACATGCACCTTGACCAGCAGAGCGATTCAGAGCTGGTGGCAATGGCTCTCTCAAGTGTGGAAGACAACAGCTCAATCTCCTCTGTTTGATTGTGTGCTCCAGAGGAGCCTAGCTTCTTGTTCACTTCAGTGGCTAATATATCTCTGAACAGGAAATCTCCCAAAATAAAGGTGCAAACAGGAATGAAGTCAAGATCCCCCCCAAAACGCAACATCCTTCCTCCATACTCCCACTTCCCAGCTTAGGAGATTTCCAGCATCAGTGCTGCCATGCTGACCTTCCAGAGCAGTTTGTCTGTCCACCAAGAAGACTATGTCTTCTTGCAAAACTCGATGCATTATGTGGGAATTTTTTCCTGCCGTGAAGTCTTTAAAGTGGATCATGGGGCATCTAGATCCTTTTCTCTTTAATCATGTTGAGAACGCCTGGTAAACCTTGGTATATTGGCAGCTGCCCTTAGCCCTGTCACCTCAGACTCTAACAGTTTGCACTTCTGAATTTGGGCTAAGCAACCAGAGTGCTATTCTTTTCTGAGCTTTCATGGCTCCTCCACAAGCTCAACCCTGACCTGTGTATCCTCGAGCACTTCTATCACAAGTTAATCTCTATACCTTAAAGTATGGATTCTCACACTACAGTGTGCTGGACAGTTTCTCAGGAGGTCTGTTTCTCAACAGGAGATAAATTAGCTTTTCATTCATGCCCTGAAGTTTCAAAAGAAATAGCTCTTTGGGGTCTTCACATTAGAAGACAGGAGGAAGAAGAGCAGCAGGAATCAAAGGGTTTACAGAGCAGGCAAAGATGGGGTAAAAAGAAACTCTGCTTGTGCTATGATAGGCAACTTGGTAATGACATTAGCAGTACCTAACTTCTCTCCTTCTGTGATTTAAGGATGCTGGGCTCCCATCTCACTCTTTCAGGACTTAGAATTTGCCAAGTTTCTCAAGTAGAGTGACGGAATATGACTCAGTAACTGTGGAGATAGGCAGGTTTTTTTGGTGCCACCCATCCAACATTTCCCATTATACAATAGAGACACGGTCAATAAGACCCACTTGTAGTCACTTTGTGGGAAAATTTCAGTTTATAGTTTTCTGATCTTTGGAGTACAAATCAGGATTGTTTTGTCTCTTTCCATTTGGTAATACTGCACTCATTGTCTTACACATTATTTGAGCACTTCTAACTTATGAGCAAGTAAATTTTGGCTTTATTGGTGTGCTACATTTTGTTCCATTATAACTGTGGTGAATTGGCCCTAATAGATGTATTTTTTCCTTATCAGTGATGTTATTAGATTGATATGATAATAAATTACTTTTCAGTGGCCTATCTGATTTTTAAGAAAAAAATAAATTGAACAAAATCAAAGCCTCTTCTGACTATTATCAACCAACAAAGTCATGAAAACTTCCTATATAGCTTAAATATCTCATTTACCTAGTTAATTACTATGAGAATATCCAGTTAATTACTATGAGAAGGCCCCAAATATCATCAGATGTTGATGATTACCTGGGTATTTCCTGGAAAGTGAGCCTGAGATCAACACTTTATGATCCCACAAGTTCTTTTCCAAACCCCATAGGAAGCTCTGCTGTAGAAGGATCAGTATGAAACTCTTTATTGAGCAGCCTAATGCCTCAACCCACTCTCTTCCTGGGGACGCATTTCTGGGCAGACCTGCTAGGCAACATGCAGACTACGGACTCCATGAGTCATGGAGCAGTCTTGATTGCTGAATCTCCAATTGTGCATCCAATTGTGCAAGTGTGGGGCAGGATCTCACCATTCACTTTCATAGACCAGTGGGGAAAAATATTTTAAATGGTTCTTATCAAGAATGATCAGCAGGAAAAGGCAAGGACCTTACTATTGATATGACCTTCCTGGTACTCTGAGGCAACAAGTAAAATGTGCCAGAAGAAGCTCACACATTCTGCTTTCCATATTTCTTTCAGTTTGTCAGAAGGTGTAGTAGTGGTGGAAGGTAAGATATTTCTGTGGGTAGTAGGCAGAGTACTTGAGGTCTAGAGATCAGTTTCCTTTCTCCAGGGGCCTTAAACCCCATTTAGCTGTTGAGTGGCCTCTGACATATTTCTTCAGTTTCCAGGGCTGATCCCTTGTGGACAGTAAGAAGCTGTAGGTAGAAAGTCTCTGAGCTAAAGCATCAGGACTGCCAGCTTACACAAATGTTTTCATAAATGTGAATACACTGAAAAAGAGAAGAGGAGAGAACCTGGAAAATAAGTAACTGGGGAGACACAGCAGCATATAAAATTGTCAGTGGCTTAGAGAATCGAGAGAAATTGTTCCTCACAATATAACATCTGGGGGACACTGAACAAGATGAATAGGAGGCAATTCGAGAGCAAACAAAAGGGAATGCTTCTCTATCCCACATGCAGTAAATGGCAGAGACATCTGCTGAAAGAGGATGCTGGAGGACAAATGTTCAAGTGGCCTCACAAAAAGGATTAGGGAGCTCTATAAAGGACGATCCACCAGCACTGCAAACTAAACTATCCAGAAATGCCAAGTTCTGGAATTGCTGAGCTGTTAGTTGCCAGAATCTGGGATAATGCAGCATAAGGGGGATTGCTTTACAACCACTCTATTTTACCTCATGTATTACCTCTGCACCTGACATTGATTAATGGTTGAAGAACAGACCTGAGAAAAACAAGATCTTAGAACTAAGAAAGGCATCTTTTCCATAGAGAAAGGATTTTCTGTTTCAGGACATTTAGTCTCTGGCTATCTCAGGCACTGAATTATATAATTCCCATCACAAATATCCCTTTTGTGATCAAGTTTCATCTCAAAACTGGAAAACTGGTTGGACTCTTTTTTTTTTTTTTTTTTTCCCCCATCTGTGAGGCTATTCCAGAGCCTAATTACTCCAGCTATTTAGGATCCCTCTTCCAATTTCAAACTTAAATTTATGTCTGGTCACATTATAGCCACATATTCTTGTAATAATATTGCTTTTAATTTAAATGGCTGTCTTCCACCTTGGAGTTTCCCCCAGTGAATTTACAGAGAACAATATCACTCCTGGCTAGGCTAGATGAAAACCAAACAAAACCTGCACCCCCTTCTCCCCCGCCAAACTCTTCTAATTCCTTACTATGTGATACACTTTCTTCCTTTAGTGCTTATCATTCGAGAAACATCTGCTAAAATCCGAGCCCTTTCTCTCGAACGTGAGTGACCAGTGAGAGCACAATGAGAGGCAGAGATTGCAAGAGACATGCTACCCCTTCTCTGGTGGAATTAGTCTCCTGATTTATTCTGGAACAGCATTTAAACACTGGCTACATGCATAACATCTTCATTCCATGATCAGCTAGTATATCAAGATCCATTTCCTCAGTCATTTCTTGCTAATGAGCACCAGAGAGAGCAGTTTGTAGCACACACAGCATCCCTGCAGCAGATGTGTGGCACGTGCCTGCCGCACAGCAACCAGGAAAAGTCCTGCTGTCCCCGCAAAGGCATTCTCCCCTTTCTAGGATGACACTGGGAGCAAATAGGATTGCTGATCCACTCAGAGCAGGTGCTAGAAGAACGTATCAGGGAAATAACACTTTTACAGCATACACAGTCCTTGCTCTTTCCTCCCTCACACTTTTCTCTTTCCAGCTGCCCACTATCTATTACCGTTTCAGCAGATGTGGGGATGCAGATGTAAGGATTACCCCCTTATTGCTTTCTCCATCCAGATGGGGGAATTCATAATGCAGGAAGACATCCTTCAAAGAGGATGTCTTTGAAGATTTGATAGTCATCCTGGCAAGGGGTTCTCCCAAGGACAGTATTCACAGAGAAATGAGGATGTAAGTTTTCTAGTGGTGACCTTGGGGAGCTGGTTTTGATGGGGAGGATGAGTGTGGCCAAGAGTATGCTGAAGCTCATCTGGGATTAAAGACACTGGGGTATTCCCATCAATCTGCCACTTACACACTTTGTGTGCTTGAGGAGATTATTGGTTTTGTAGGCAAGTCTAGCCATAGCAGAAATGGTTTCTTGCTCGGTAAATCTATGTTGAAACAGGGGAGTCTTGATCTCTAATTCTCACAGTAGGGAAAAAGGATTTTCCCTTATGAAGCCTGGATATTTATGTCACATGTTTACTCATATCTACCAGAGCCTCTTACACCCTCTCCTTGTATTATTGTCTCCTTGGGTAGGAGGAAATCCTTATTTGGATTTACACATTTGATTTCTCTTAAGTGCCTCACTTTACATTTATCTCTGATTATTTTTTTTTTGCTATTCATTTTTCAACGTTTCTCTAATTTATTGAGGTTAGTTTTGAATTTCAGCCCTATTCTTGAAAGTGCTTGCTCCTTTCAGATAAGGATCATCCACAATTTTTTTAAGCGCATTCTCTAGTCCATCATCCATGCCATTAATAAAAATACCGAACAGAACCTGACCCCTGCAGGGCTCCACTTGAAGTGTCCAGCCAGCTTGACAGCACACCCATGGTAACTGCTCTTGGAGTGTTCATTTTTGAGCATTGCTTCTGCCCGTTTGTCTCCTCTACCCAGTGTTCCCCACTTTTTTGTTTAGTTTCATTGTCAGGGCATGTTCCCCTCTGGCCTTTGTATTTATAATCTGCCTTTACTGAGTGCTCTCCCTGAGCAGATGTGCAGGCAGCCACAGGAAATCTGTGCAACACAGTGTTCAAATAGTCAGCTTAATAAATCACAGGTGCTATGAAACAATCCGTCTCCTAAGAACTGGATGCAGAAGGAGACATAGCCACATCAGGGGGATGAAGAGACATGGAGGAGACTTTTAGAGATGTGCAGAACACTGCAGAGGTTTTTCATGTCTTGAAAATGGCACAGTGATTGGCAGCATGGGAACTGTCCTCAGCTTCGTGGTGCCATGAGCAAAGGAGTATGAGGACCTGTCCCACAGAAACAGTACCAAGTCTCTTGATTTTTCTCCCCAGCGTCTCTGCAAAGTTCTTTATTCCCCAGCAGTGCCATGCTGTCCATGTGGGAAGTAGTGCTTTCTGTTTCCTATCCCATCAGTACTACCCCAACAGTAGTGCTTTCTGTTACATAACTGCTGTTCTGGTTAGATGGACAATGTCATGAGCTGGAGAAAACAAAAGCACAGTAGCAGCTTGGGCACATGGTCTGGGCAGCAGCATGTGCCACTTGGGGGGCCGGTTCCCTCACGGTTCATATCTAGGCACACACAGAGCCTGGGGCTTCTTGCAGCTCCAACCGACCTCAGTAAGAGCAATACCTCAGATCCATTCAGGGTTTGGCTGTATGTAGCCCCACAACACTGGGCTCTGCAAGCATCTACATCATAGCTGCAGGGACAGGAGAATGTAAAAGAAAATACAGAAGTGGAGAGTGGACAAGTCTTCAAAAGTGCTTATAATCTTCAGCCAGCATCTATGGGCTTGATACAAGATCTCTGCAGCAGGACTCTGGCTGGTTCCAGTATGAAGTCAAATTCATGATAGGCATCACAGCAGCATCTCTAAACATCCTGGAAGCAAAATCAGGGTGACTGGGCAGCAGCAACATCGCAGCACTGCTCTGTGCCCAGATTCCTGGATGCTGCTGTGACAAGAGCCCTTTCTGCTAGGCTAGCAAGAAGAGAGTTGATGCCGCGGTTTCTCTGCTCCAGCAGTGGGGAAGGGGAGGCACTGAGGGGTGGGCAAGCTTCTTTTCCCCAGTTGCTAGAGCTCCTGCTTCCCCAGAAAAGTAACAGAGCAATCCTGACGTTTACAGTGACACTGGGAGGGGTCTGTGAGTCCCTGGTGGGTACGGTGCTGGGGAAGGTGATGTCCTACTCCATGGTGATAGGCAGAGGAAGTCAGCAGTAGGAAGGGGAAGACTCAGATTTTGGCTAGGGTACACCGCTCTGCTCTAGAGATTTGCTTACATTTCAATTCCAGCTCTCTCCAGGGAGCACTCCAGTTACACAGACTTGAAAACCTGCATTTGTGCTAGATCAGAGGAAGAGCTGATGCAGGTGAATTCTCTTAATGAGCCATGTGCAGGACAGATCTTAATAGTTCTCTCTGGAACTGGCTGCAGCAGCAAAGAAAGAAAAGGAGGAGGTAAGGGAGTCATCAAAAATGAGTACCAGAAAGACTCCAGAGTAACCTGTCTGTGCAGGGAAGAAGGCCTGAAAATTTAGGCTCTGTCTCTGAAATCTAGATGAAAGCGTTGGGATACACAAGCAGTGGTAGGAAGCACAAAATGACTTTTTGCTCCCCCCCCAAATTTGGCACTTCTTCCTTCTCATTCTCCCATTCAGGATTGTTCACCTCCCAACTCCCCGCCTAATTATAGAATCATAGAATAATTATGGTTGGAAAAAGTCTTCAAGATTATGGGCGAGTTATATGTGAGCCATGCTGTGAACAAGATCTATGAAATAAAACAGACAAACTGAAAGGAAAGGGGTGGATTTGCATCCAGATGAGAAGTGAGGCTGATTCACTAACCCTTGGGCTACCTCTGCACATCCAGTCCTAAATCCTGACCCCGCCAGGCCATGAACCGTCATTCTTTCTGCTTCTTACTCCTGGGTCTCAGCAACAATGCAGCTCAGCACTGCGTTCCCAACTGAGTGCTCAAAGCCAAGGAGGTTTTTAACCAGCAAATCTATTCCTTCCCTTCTCCAAACTTCTAGTCTGGCTCAGCCTTGATTCTTCAGCATGCAGACAGTCAGAAGTTTGAATTTCCCACTTTAAAAGGCTCAGTGCCTGAGCTAAATAAGCCTGATGCATTTTCTGCATTGAGCTGTCCCACATATCTCAGTTCCCATCACCAGCAGTGCCCACAGAGCCTTCTCAAGCCCACGCCTGTCGTTCCCCAGGCCCCCGGGCTGCCTGCCTCTAGAGCTCTATGCACTGTGATTGATCTATGGCAGTCTTTGTCAGAGGGCTGCTGTGTCACATAGATCAGTGACAGTGCACACGATGTGTGGGTGTTTGCTTTGTCAGTAATGCTTCATCATCTTTAAATTCATTAAATACGTTTGTCATTCATCTCTATTAGAGGTTGACACTGCTGCTGTTTGCTCTGCCCTGTGTCAGTGTGCTTGTAAATTTATACACTAACCAACAGAAATTCACATTTGTCTTTTGGGGGATTTAGAAAATGTGCTTTAGGAGAGGCGTTTCTCTGCTCCATGTATTCCCACAGCTTGTAGCCTTCCAGCTCCCTCATTTCCACTACACACCTCCCAGCTCTAGTCATATATTTCTTGGTCTCATTCCACTCTATTTTGTTATGTCTCACAGTCCTCCAGGCCTCATATTTTAATCCCAGGCCTCCTGCATCCTTCATACATGTTCCCTCTTGACCAGTCTTTGAATGTTGTTTCCTCCCTCCATCTTCCTATGCACCACGGGACAACCATGGGTACCTGCAACTGGCTTTTCTTTTAGAACACTTCTCTTCTGAACGTAATGGGATTTTCTCTCCCATCTCACTACAGGGCATTGGATGTGTAGTGCTGTTCCCAGAACCAAGACCAAGTGGGTGTGTATATGCATTTGTGTATGCATGTGTGTGTGTGTGTATGGACTACATAATATTGTTGCCATCAGCACTTCCTGCCCTTTTATAGCAGTGATGGGATTACAGCTGAAGTGTTTTCAGTTAGGGGCTTTCCAGTAGAAAAAAAGACAGACATACTGGAGTGAGTCCAGTGGAGGCCACTGAACACACGACATGTGAGGAGAGACGAACAGGACTATGTTTGTTCATCTTGGAGAAGACAAAGAGAAAATCTTATTGCTACCTTCACGTATCTAATTGGAGAGTGCAGAAAGAACAGACAAGAGACAATGGGTACAGGTTGGAACATGAGAAATTTCAACTAGGTACCAGAAAAAAAAATCCTATGATGAAGAAGGTCAAATGCTGGAAAAGGAGCCCAGAAAGGCTGTGCAATCCCCATTCCTGGAGATGGCTGAAAATCAGCCAGAAAAAGCCTGAGTAACTAGCACTGGTTGGACATGCATTGGGTGGGAGGGTTGGGCCAGAAACCTTCTGAAGTCCCTTTGAGCATCAATTACTCTATGATGCTTCCTTATCTTTCTGTATCCATTTCATCCATTTCTCTAAAACCCTCTTGCATCTGCCTAGGGGGAAATTTCTCTGTCCTTCCACCTGGCAGCTCTAAGGCAGGACCAGGAGGTAGTCAGTCAGAGCCTGTTTCTTAAAGCCCTCCCTAGTCTGGGCTCATGGACAGGCAGCAAATAGGCCTGGTGGATTGGCTGCTGAGTAGGGGTTGAGCCAGGGGATTGTGTGGTTTGAGCCAGTAGCTGAAGAATGGTGAAGGGAGCAGATACTGTGGCTGGACCATGCGGCCTGAGAACATCCTGTGTTTTGACGCATGTTTTCTTAATGATACATCTGCACTCATCAGCTCTTGAGACCCAAGCGTCTCATTGAGAACACAGCTCGCTTTGCCTTGGATTATGTCAGCTAATTAGGAAACACAGCTCTTCGTCTGCGTCCTTAAAAGATGTGTTTGCTTTTGTTAAATGGCACCATGTTCAGCTTACACTTCTGTATTAATCCCTAAATACTGTAACACTGTATTGCAGATAGAGATTTGTCAAGGCTAATTCTATTACAGAGCAGTGTTTGCTTTAAGCTTCTATTGATTAAAGAATGATATCTACTTGCAGAAGGGATTTCAGGAGGACCAGCAAACCCAGAAAGTACCTCAGTCACAGAAAAAAAAAAAAAAAATACACACATACACACACACACACAGAAAAAGTCCAGGAATGAGGGCTGCAGAGAGAATGTTCCTATTGAAGCTAAGCATTTCTCTGGAAGCAGAAGTAGATTTAACTCCTCATAGATGTGAAGGACGAATGTCTCTAAAGTAGATGAAGAGCAGCCTGAAGATTAGAATTGGATTCACTCAGGTAAGGTGATAAAAAGTTCAGATATAGATTTTTGCCACATGTCTCACACCTGGCATAGAAACAGATCCTTTGGGAGATTTGCATGGCTTTGATCCGAATATTTGCCTTTCCAGTCTGTGTCTTCCACCTCCAGCTCTATCTGTTTTACCCACCTACACTTTCCACTACATCAGCCCTGTCTGCAAGAAGTGGCACGGGGATTCTGGCTGATTTTGTTGGATATCTTTTTTTATGGATAAGTGGTAGAGGATAAATAAATCCTGTGCATTAACAAAATTTTGTGTATACGAACTGCTAGAAACATCAAATATCTAAGTAAGTATGCCTCTCTATTTGCAGATGCTGCATTTTTAACTATAAAGGAAAGTCTCAAAGAATAAGAGCAGACATTTTAAGCTTCAGGCATGAGCAGCGTTTTTTAATGCACTGAATTGTCAGAGGTCTACTTTTAATCCAACCTCCTCTTTCTACGCAGGTATATTTGGGGCACCTCCCATGAGCTGTGGATAGCACTTAGAAGCATAATGAGTCATACAATAAGGTCTGTATCTTTTAAAATAAACAGAAGTCTTCAAAAGGGAAAGCAAAGCTTGAAGATCCACATAAGCTTGCATAGGAATGGGTCCTATATATAAAATACCTTCCCCCAAACTAACTACATCTGAGTGAGATTCTGCTCTCTTCTGATTCTTGTGCTGTCATCTTCACCTTGATGTCTGTGCAATGTTGCTGACCAGAAAGAGAAAGCAGCTGGAGATGACAGTGTAACTAATTGTTAACATTTGTCGGCAGGTTTTCTTGAAAGGTTCAGTTTAGGAATACAACTGGAATATTTGTATTTTTTAAAATAATTAGCATGCAGGAGTCTCACAAATAATCTCATTGCTATGTTGGAACTGAGACCTGCCACACTACACGGGAGCTAGAATTAAAGTAAGTCACCTTTTTGGTATCCAGAAAGTGAGGAATGTCCATCCTCTCACCAGAACAACTCCTAAATACGCTCCAAGGCCTTCTAGCTGAATTTGGATGCTGCTTCCAATGTCCCCTCACTGACTCCCAGAAGTGCTCAACTCCCTGAATACTTCTGCTTGGGCAATTGTCCAGCTCTGCTAGTACTGATGATGCACAAGTGACAAAATAAAATAGAAATTATAAATTTCAAGCTCTGCTGGTAGTAGGGAAAAGAAAATCAATCCTTGGCAAATTGATTCAGGAGCAATCGGAAGAAAAGAGAGGCTCTTTCCTAGCACCAGTAGCTGATCTGCCATGATGGAGGGGGTGAGTATAACAAAGAATACTTAACTGCTGCTGTTTCAGCTGCTATATTTTAGAGCTGTTTTTCTTTTCTTTTCTTTTTCTTTTTTTTTTATATTAATGGCAAAATAAGTTACCTGTTTGTTTAAGCACTAACACAAGTCTTGTTGACATTGCACCTGCTCCCTGTTGCTCCCAGAGTTGGAGCGAGTTGAGCTACATGCAGAGGGGAGAGAAGCGTGCTGTTTCCACAGGACTTGCACCTCTTCTTGTTTGCTGTCAGGTGGCAGAGCATCTGCAGGTGCAGGATGCAGAGCTGGTGCCAGTTCTTTGCCTACATGCTTGCTCATGTGTGTGCACGATGGAGCTCTCTTGTGTCAGAGCTAATCCCCCTGTAATTGACATGCAGAATGAATGAGTGCTGCGCAGCAAAACCAACAGGAAGAGAAAGCACCCAGAATACCAAGTACTTCAATTAAAGCCAAGGCTCAGTGAAGCACTACAGTATTTGAAGGAACTCATCAAATTTACAAGCACCAGCAGTGCAACAGGGGCTGGTAGTCAGATACAAAGGTTCAAAGTCAAATGTTCAAGAGCTTAGCTCTGATTTAGAGACCCAAATAAAGGGCAAAAGTTTGAAAGAGCTTTGTGTCTCATAGCTGTCTCTGTAATGTTGTAACATGATCTTAAAAAGACTGGGGGTCTGCAGCTGCAGAGCATATCAAGAGTGAGAAAAGGCTGGTGAAACTCTACCCTGAAAGGAGTTAAAATAGATAAGGAAATATTTTTACAGAAAACAGATGAATATGGATAGTGTCTTAACTATCTGTAAAACAACAAGGTACAGAAAACTCCTCCTTTGACCCATGATATAGGCACAAGTGTATTTTCAATTAAAGTGAAAGGTGGCAAATCCAGAACTGAGGAAAGGACATCCTCATTTGCACAGTAAACCTCTGCTGGCAGGAGACAACACCAAAACAAAGCCATCTGCACCAGAAATGGTTATTTTAGGCTCTTCTTTAAGACAGCAGGAGAATATAGGACACTTTCACTGAACAATTCATCTGACCAAATACAAATATCCATTTGAGGAAGAGGTAGCTCATGCCTCATGCTCTGCTGACTGTATTGACTACACCTCTACTGATAATAAGACTGACTAGGAAGGGTAGCACAGATTAGACACCTGCCTAGTCAGATGAATTCTGCCTTGGAATATTAAACTGTGGAACTCATTTCCACAAGAGGCTGTTGAAGGCAAAAGATAAACTATGTTCAAAACCAGGGCTAGAAGGAATACAAAAAATAAGGATAGCCACAGTTATCACAGATGGTGTTAAAAGCATTTTGGAATGGATAAAAGAACTGCTTGCTTCAAAGCTTAAACCCATTTTAAACTCTTAGGATTAGGATTAAGATCATCACATGGGACATCTTATTTCATATCTACCTGCTGTGTGATCAAAGGCAGGCTGCTAAGCTGGATGGACCATGAATCTACTTCACCTGTCAATGTTTTTACCTGCACACAGTGTCCCAAGCTTTTCTGAAAATCCAGCAGCTTGTACTGAATTTTAAGTAGTGTGAAATTGGGACTTTAATAGAGTAGAACAGCTAAGAACAGAATATAGAATATTAGTGTAGAATAAGTCAGGAGAGAACTAGAAAATTAAAACAGATACAAATGCATAGGAGAAAAAAAGTCCATCAAAAAGGATTCTTTGAATACAAACCCTGACTTCTTTGCAGGGCAAATATTCAGGTGGGGAGGTAGCTGACTCTCTTGTTTCACAGTTGTTTTTTGTCATACAGTTGGAGCTACTGTGGGATCAAATTAATGGCTGGACTGTGCAACCTTTCTGCAGACCAGTGATCAGTTTTATGAATACTCCTAATGGAATCAGCATAGCTAGTTACATATGAAATATGCTTAGCGGCACGTCAGTCTGAGCCTTAGGAAAGCTGCTTTCAAAAGTGACTAGGCAAGATGCAGCACTGAATAGAAGACAATACATAGATGGGAGATGCCGTTACTGTAACAGACTCAGGGAATCAGGGTAAGCAACGGTGAAGTTCAGAGCCCATGAACAAATTGTCTTGGTTTTATGAACTAGAAGTAGTGGTGACTTGTCTTGGAAAAGAAAAACAGAGAGAGAGAAAGAGAGAGGCAGAGAAGTGCCCCTGTAGTGATGACAGTAACAGCTTGAGATTGACTGTGCACCAGGAGGTACCACCTGCAGGAAGAGCAGAGGAAAGATCTGCTAGAATGGAGGGGACAGGAGAGAGAACAAGCTGTGGCCATTGCATGCTGCTGAAGAAGAGCTGCAGGCATTTCACTTAATCACTAATACAGACCAGCATCTCTACAGTAGTGATAAGTGGACATACCGCATCTGTTGCCATCATGCAGAGCAGATCAGATGTAAACCTTCTCTATGCTATGATTACCTAGAGCAGTCAGATTTTTGTCCTGTAGTTAGTTCTTGCTGTGAAAAGTTCATTCCTCCACAACCACCCACCTGTAATAATTTTTTTTGATTAAATTTCTTCAACTTTGGGTTAACCTAGGAAAGCCTAATCTGAGATAGGCTCAGACTGACAAAACATTATGCAGAAAGATTTATAGAAATATTCTAGCATTATTCCGCATCTGCTAGTTCCTCTGCATATTTCTTACTTCTTCTTCAGGTCGGGAGGTATCTTTCTATTTTGTGATTGTACAGCACTTATTGCAACAGAATTTTGGCTCATGGCTCCTGGGTGCTACCAAAGGTCTGTGGACTGAATTAGATGTCCACGTTTAAAAAAAAATCTGGTAGTTTTCCTAAGCGAGGGTTTTGGGGGGCTAGTTTTGCTATAACTATTCTTATCTTTTTAAACATGCATAGGATAAGCATAAAGAGAACAAGCGATAAAGACCTTGGCTACAGTCCAAGGAAAGGGGTTGGAGACCATCATTCAGGAAGTCAGATAACTGGCCACGGTCCAAAGCAAAATGAGAGAGATTGGCAGTAAGAGATGACCAACCAAGGCAGTAGGTGTTGTCTTGCACTGTAGCACCAGAGACATGGACAGCAGGTAGAGAGGGAAATGTTACTATAAAGCCCAGTCTGTTAGTTTCAAAAAATAGCTTGTTAGATGAGCTTCTCATCACTGTAAGGTAGAAATGAGCACAAGAAACAGCATGCTGGTGTAAATTACATTTGTCCAAATACTACTAGGATGGGAGATTGGCATGTATTTCACCTACCTGATGACAAGATTAGGACCAACTTTCATTACCATGATATCTTCACTCTTGGAAGTATACATCTTTTTCTAAGTCAAATTATAATTTCATAGTATAATTAGAGAAGCATAATATAAGAATGGTTCAAGACTCATATGTGTGAGATGTAAATAAGACTAGAAAGATTTGAGGCAGGCATTGATTTTGAGCCATTTGATATTGGTGTACTTGGAGTGTGAGCCTTCATGGTTCAAGCCAGAGTAGAAAGAAGGCATTTGTGGGATAATGTAACATTGTTCAGCAGAAAACCTGAATACTATAAAAAACAAACTTTTTATGAAAGAGAGAGGGCTTAGCCTGCTCCCTTAACTGATAGGGGGAAGGGAAAATGGTTGTAAAGAAGACAGTAACACCCACAAGTCTAAGGTTTGACCAGTATTTTTTAACAGAGGTAAAAATTGATGTGGTAGAAAGTCTGGCAGGGGAGCGAGGGATCTGTTTTTACTAGCTATGAAATACCTTAAACCACAGCAGTAATCAAGATAAAGATAGATCGTGTCATATTAGAAGCAAAATAAATACCCAATTGAGTATAAGTAGGAAAATGGGGCAGTGAGTCATTTTAACTGGATGACTTGAAATGTGACTTGAAATGCAGCATAACTTGGCTTGACAGCCTGACCATGTGCTGCCAGGTGAAGAAGGATTCTGAAAACAGCAGGCTGTATTTGAGGGAAAGACTCAAAGTTCTGAACACTTCTTTAGCTTCAAAACAGGAGAGTGTTCTCATCCATCTTGGAAGTGGACTGGAGTTAAAAGCAGAAGAGAGAAAACTGAGAGAGAAAGTGGGAGAGTAGCAGGGACCTAGCAACGATGTGACCACATCGAGACTTGGCAACATGTCTGCAAAAGCAGCTTTTATCCCATAGTTAGCTGTTGCTAATTTTCTCTAGCCCCAAAACTGCCACGGACGCCTCGGTCTCTTCCTTTGCTCTGGGCTGCATGGCAGGGACACCAAGGGAATGGCTCATGAAGGTGATTGGGGTCAGAATCAGGTCCTGAGTCTTGCCCACAAAGGGAGTAAAGGAAGAGAGCTCACCCCAGGATCTCTTCCCACAAGACAGGCCAGCTCTTAGTTTCTCTAGTAGTCACTGCATTCATCATTAATAAACTTTGCATGTTTTAAAGTCCTCTGTAAACATGCTGACAAGCAATGGGGCTGCTGTTGGTGGTAACAGCCATCTGGGCTGTCTCATTTTTGTGCCAGTATATTCTGTTTTGAAGACCATCATTGGTTTCCAAAGTAACCTGCTGCTTGGTATGGAAGATGCTTAAAGTGCCGAGACTAGATCTGTTCTGTTATGGCTTTTCTCGACAGAAGCTCTTGTGAGATGCTAATACGTTGCATTACACATGCACCTTCCTGACAACTAATAGCTTAATACCCAGTGCAATGCCTACCTCACAGAGCAGTAGAGGAACCACTTTTCTCCTTTTGTGCAGGCAGATGAATGTTGCTTTAATGCATTCATATTTAGCTTGGGGTCCCCAGAAGGCTGCTGCTTTATCTCACCTCCTAGGCTTCCTATTTGGTGCTGATATTGTGTGTCAGAGAGCAGAAGGGAAGGATTTGTTGCACCTTATCTCCATTCAGATGATAGTGACACTCCCTGATAACTTGCTAATCCACAGAGATAAGAACACTGCAAGCAGATTTTGCAGCCTTTAGGATGGAATGTGTTCAGGGATTTGTGTTATTCTTGCAAATACCAAAATCACACATTTTGCTGTGTGAGCCACAAACTTCATGTCGCTACACTAATTAGCTCCTGGGATCAGGCTTATTTCAAACAGCATTAACCAGACGAGCAGACAATGTGATATAATAAAGTGAAAAATAAGATCAGATGAGCAAGACACTTAAGGTAAAATCACTTATAACATTGCAAAATATTACCCAAAGAAACAGAACTAGAAGATAAAATGTATTGCCTTTTTTTTATCAGGACTGAGCAATGATTCAGTAGAAAGAGCCAGAGTTGGCTGGTGGATATAACCTCCACTCTGCCCCTGCACCCAGCCATCCTCTGGCTCATTTAATATTCTGCATTGCAACCTTGAAGGAGTCTTGCTCATTGTCTGCCACAGTCATTGCTTCCTTGGGTTACTTTTATCCAGTCTCATTTTTATACTAGCTCCTTGGTTTTGTGTCGGCTGTCTGTTGACACAGACTTTCTCTGTGATGCTGTTCCATATTTCATCTCCCATGAGCTGTCCGAAATGTACGTTCGGCGGACGGGTTAGTTTTTCTTGGCTGACAGATATACCTCAGAGCTGGCTCTGTCTCGGAGAAGGATGTACAGCTCCAGCATGTGTGGGTTCAGGGTGTATATCCTGTTACAGAGATGGGGTTCTGTGTGGCTGTTGTTTACATTGTGAGAGATGGATCTCAGATTCCTGTTCAGTTGTTCCCAGTGAACAAGTTGAGTAGATTTTCTGAGAAAATAGGACCTGTGAAAGGGACCTTCCTTGGAGCCTTGAGAACTGGCCAGCCCCTGGTCATTGATTAGCTATATTTAGGCATACCATAGTGGCTATGAAGGCTGGTGTTGGATGAAGGAGGTTGCACTATTGTTGCCACGCATTCTGCAAAGCCAGACATTCCACTTGGGCAAATCCTAGGGTATCAAAACCCAGTAAGGTCAAGGAATTTTGTGGTGAGGGGACAGGAGAAGAAAGTATTTACACTCCCCAGAGCATGGAAAACAAACAAACAAACAAAAGAGCCTGAAATAGCATTATCTGATCCAAAACTGCTTCCTAGCCAGATCCCAAAGTAAGGTATACCCCATAACCAGCTGCAGGAAACTACATCTTAAAGTGCCTCTCATAAAACCAGATGAGAATAGTTGCTGTAAAGATATCATACAATGGTGGACAGCTATACCACAGCTATTTAAATTCTTGGCTGTTAGAGATTTCTGAGCAGCACCTGATGCCAAGAATATGACAACATCAAGGAAATCTGTAAGTGAAAGAACAGAACTCTTACGATCTCCTTAAAACTGAAACTATCCATAACTAGAAAGAGAGGTAAAACTCAGTAGAGATTCATCAGAGGTAGTTTCTGACAGTATAACTTTTTTTTTTTTTTTCTGACAGTGTGAGCAGGGGTTAATTAGTAAACAATTGTAAAGCTTGAAAAATACTGCACTCCATTTGAAAATAAACAATTGGAGTAGCATGGGAAAAAAAAGAAAAACAGAAACTGAGATTTAGAATAAATTGGGAGTGGAATACTCACTTACGGGAATGTGAGCAGATGTGCCAGGTCTAGAACAGATCTTTGGATTGGCAGATTGAGTGTGCAAAACAGAGGAATCCATGCATTCCCTGCAATATCTAGAAGTGTCAAGCACTCTGAACATACAGGTGTACCTGTAAATATCAGATAGACAAGGAAAGAGAAATGCAGCAGAATGGCACGAGACCTAGCAACTTGTACAAGTGGAATCACTCCTATCAAGGTCTCTCGTGGATGCTGAGACTAACTTTAGCATGAATAAGTGATTTAAAAACTGAAACAGGTGGGTTGAATCGTTGTCCTCCACCTCCCATGCTCACACAGTTTTCGAAAGTGTCATGGCCTCTGAAAAGGTGTCATGTCAGGTGAAAAACATCCCTATAGACTAAAAACTAAGCTTTTTTTTATATCTTACATCTGAAATGCTTTCAGTCCCTAACAAGCATCATTTTTGGCATGGGAGTGTTCTTCATGCAGCTAAACACATAGCACTTGTGGAAGAGTTTTAGGGTTTGGGCAGGAGCCAGGAGGTTGAACAACTGTGTTCAATTGCTTTGTGTTACACGGCCTCCAGATGACCTTTTAGCATCCATGATAAATTTTAAACATAGGATGGGAAAATGTCCCAAAGGTCTCACTAACCTAGACCTGTAGGTGGATGCAGATACCGCATTGCAGCATGCTCTACCTAAAGGGCAAAGCCCAAAGAGGCCAGTGCCCAGTAGGCAGATATTTTTGGCAGTAATTTGCTGAAAGAATTACTCTGAAGTTCAGCATTGAGCTAACTGTGCTCCCAGTTACTATCTGGACCTAAGAAACATTAATAGCTCCAGAAGAGGCCTGACTGTTTCCTATCTGTGAGAAGGAGAAGAACCTTTGAAAATGCTCCCCAAATCCCCTATGTCTTTTTTTTTTTTTTTTTCTGTCACTGAAAAATTGATGGACTGATTCCCTTATGCATTCTAGAAAAGTTGCTTAGAGGATGTTTGAAAAGATGCCTCCTAGAAGAGATCCCCATGTAAATAGAAACACTGTGATCGCCTGGCTAAAATAGAAAGGGAGACAAATGGTATTAAAAGCAGCAGTCCAGTAAGAGGATAGAGAGCTTTGTG
This sequence comes from Nothocercus julius, assembly GCA_013398735.1. NCBI lineage: Eukaryota > Metazoa > Chordata > Aves > Tinamiformes > Tinamidae > Nothocercus > Nothocercus julius. The sequence goes on from VZSV01000395.1 coordinate 128,698, forward strand.
AATTAGTTATTTGACTGTTTTTGACCTAAATCTCTCTTCTAATAAAGTAAATTCTTTCCACGGGGTGCTCTTTAAAGTCCTTTAACAGAAGGTTTTTCCAGCTTGAGCAGGGGCTTAGCAGAGGACATGGCTTAGCAAGTCTAGCAGCCAGCAAGGGAAAGCGTGGTCGATCACAGTCTAATCTTGCCCACCCAGTTCTTCATCATCGTCGGTAGCACTGCTCAGTTAAGTGTATGACTATTCAATTGCAAACACCTTCAAACGAACATGCATAAGGGAAAGGGTTAAAGCTACGAGGCTGGGACCAGGCATTCGTCTTCCAGAGAGGACAAAGAAGGGCAGAACTTCCAGCCTGTTGTGGAAGCATGGCAAAAGGAAGGGGCTGCTGGGGTGAGGGTTTCACATTAACCCATTCCTGCACCCCTCATCTACTTCATTGGGAGTCAGTCCTTGTTTATGATGAGTGCTCTGGCTCCTCACATGCTGGTGAGAATTGAGACACTAAGGATGTTCTGAACTGGACTCCAGAACGGATTTCTCCTCTTCACTTTGGTGCTACTAGATGCACTGGGACAACACTCTGACTCATTGTGCTTGGTCTGCTAGGACAGCATGTTCTTGAATAGAGGTCTCTGGTGTTTTTCTTTACATGTTATAGAGTAAGTTCACCTGGGTAACTTCTGCATGAATGAAAAAAAAAGGATAATTTCCCTGTAAATGAGCAGACAGTTTGCTGCTGTGAGCTAATCCAAATCCCCCCTAGCAGCAGGGAATATTTCTGCACTCCAGGGTCTTCGACTGCTCTGGGGCAGACAGTGGTAAAGTATACATGCGATTTGTAACAGCCTGGGCACACTCCTCCACTGATGATTTACTGAAGCTCTCTGGCTGCAAGGGTGGGCTTATCTGACAGTGCTTTCAGTTCCCTTTCCCTCTGATCAGTGCCAGAGTCCTGCTTCATTGAAATGGATTGCACTGATTTCAGAGGGGCCAAGGTTTTCTTCCCAGACTTTCACGAGCACTCTCAATATCATCACCACACTTGTATTCTCAACAAGGAGGAACCTAGTGGATGCTAGTTTATAAATAGGGTTTAATAATGGTTAAAGTCCAGCCAACAATGTGCTTGTGTGCTAGTTAATGCTTCTGAGTCAGTGCTGTGCAGGACACTGCAGTGCATTGACCCTTGGTTATGGAAATGCAGTCTCTGCTTTCATGTATTTATTCAGCTGTTGCTCAGCTGATACAATCGAGTGGAATGATTTCTCCTTTGAAATATGTCCCCCATCTCAGGGAAAAAAAAATCAATAAAATAAAGCATGGGGAAATCTCCAGAAATGTGGAGTGAGCAGATTAGATCCTATTCAGGAACCAATTCAAGTCTTTTGTAGTGAGTACAGACTGAGTAGCACACAGTTTGGAAGGGATGTCATTGAGATCTGGAAATCCTTTCTCCAGATCTCTGAACTTCCCAGCTCTACCACTTCCCTAAACACTTCTGTCCAACAAGGTATAAAGTTGTCAGTGACAGCACTAGTGAGATCTCTGGCCCAGTTTCCTACATCCATCAAATCCTGAAAAATCTCCAAACCTGATGGCTGGAATGACTGAATTTCCCTGACCCCTGCAAGCAGCTGCAGCATCCCCTGGAACTCACCTCTGACTTGCACACTGGAGAGCAAACTCAGCTGCTCCAGGCTTTGAGGGGTTCTGGCAGCTTTAATTTACTCTCTGTGTTTAGGGTGAGAGGAGGGTTAGCTTTAGCCTTATAAATAAAAAGAAAATCCAGAGCCTGTCGAATTAAAGGCTAAGCACTCGCTTCTCTAATCACTCTGTATAGTCCCTGGGATCTTCCCTCATTTAGAGAGCGATTTTTCACTTTAACTTACTGCACAAGCCTGATTTCAATTAATCCTTCTCTGCCCAAGTCCTCTAGGCATATGGCCCAGGAGATTCCTGGTATGGAGCAGGTCACTCTGAGACCTCCTAATCCAACATTTGCCAGCTGATAAGTCTCTATGCTCTTTTGAACAGCCCAGTAATAACTTTAATCACTCCAGACTGTTCCAGCTCCCTTGCGTGATTCTTTGCTCCTTCCAGCACGGAAGGCTGATTTAATGCCTGATGCTGCTGGAGGAGGGAGGATTTGGAGCTGCTTGTGAGAGGACAGCTGGAGGATGCACTGTCACCAGCCAGGACACCGAGACACAGGTTCCCTGGGGGAAGGAAAGTGCCTAGTATGCAGTGCTGCCCTGCTGAGTGAGCAGCCCACGGGCTGTCTGCAGGATGCAATGAGATATCTGTGCTGAATAATAAACAGCAGAACACCCTTGGTTATAAGCTGTCTGTGGAGTCCAGGAATTGGGCTGAAAAGGCCCCAAAATATGAGGTGACGTTCTGGATTTCAGGCCATCGGTGCTCTATGGCCCAGACTCAGGATTCCTGAGCGATACTGTGTTCAAAAAGGAGCTTGTGATTCCAGGCCTGAGGAACTGTGTGCATTGCAAGGTCACCCTCCAGCCTGAAGGAACATGTAGCAGTGAAGACACAAACTTTGCATCCTGAAATATACTGGTTGGGGCTTTCATCTGCAGGAGTGCGCAGAACATTATTCTACATGGCGGCACCACAGCTTTCTGTGAATAATCTGGTTTTGGAAAATGGTTAAACCTAGTCTCTCCTTTTGGCTTTGTATAAAAGAGAAGCATTCTCACCACAAGCACAGGGAGGATCTTGAGACTCCAGCTCAGAATTGTGGAGAGATGTGTGACTCCCCCTCCCTGCTACTGGGAACCTGCAGCTGTCTTGTGCTATGCAGAGAAAACAACCAAAAGAAATGTCCCTCCTGTTTTTTATAAATCTCAAGTCTGCACTCATCCCAGGTAGTGTCTACGCAGTTAAACTTAAATTTCTCTACAGGTTGATAGGTAGGGGAATTCACTAAACTCTTTCCTTTGTTCAGTAGCTGAGTCCTGTCACGAAGAGGAAATAAAAAATATTTACCTGGATACATGAATGATCACAGCAAGGGACAATTTCAGGGAGACATTGCACCTTGAATGGAAAAAAAGAATAAAAGCACATGTATATGGATGTGTATGAGGCCTGGAGGAGATGGGAGAAGAACATCAGGCATCACTCTCAGAGCAGGGCCCAGTGCTGGTAGACACATTACTATGGGGTAAGCAGAGTAATCTGCATCTTGTCTATTTATTTGAGTGCAGTATAGTGAAAGAACCTGAAGACCTTGGTGTTTTCCAGCTTTTGCTTGATATGATAACTTCATTCAAATGCTATAAAATCACAAATGACACCTTGGATCCATCCAGGGGCATTCAGAAGACAAAAGGAGCTGTTCTTGATGGGGTCCTGCTTGAAATATATCCTGCACAGTGAGGAAGCTGCATTTTCTATTGAATCCGTTAGTCCAGTCAGTTTCTTCTACAGTCACTGAATGTCTTTATAATACTGGACATCATACAAAATCACAGAATAATAGACCCAGAATGTCTTACAAGAACTGTGTGCACTTGTGTACTCTGATTTGCCAGCACTAGTTGGGCTCATTTGCTTCAGTTTCTGGAAAGATTTAAACCACAGCCCAGTAGTGATGTGTGACTAAATCACCTATTTCACTTTCTCTGGGGTCTCTCTTGCTAACAGTGTTTCCCAAAGGCTTGGTATATGAGGATTTAATTGGGATCATTTTACAGGAACTGGTAAGCAGGCATTTTTAGATCCACAAGTTACAGCTAATTTTCAAGGTGGCTCTGTATTGGAAATCTCTTTTTCTCTCTGCAGATGAGATTAATAATGCAGCTTCTTATTACTTAATGTCAGTGATGCTGTCTCAGCAGCATCAAGTCCACCAGGTGCTGCGAAGTCACATGCCTGTAAGGGAAGCGCTGGAGTGGACACAGATAGCCTTGCTCAGGCCCTGTCTCCAGCAGCTCAATTAAATAAAAAAAGTAAACCAAAAAGCTGCTGGAGATTGATGTCCCTGACAGATGGAGGCACTTCAGGAGAAGTGACACCTGTTCTGAACAGGATGCATTATTACTGCAAGGAAGGGACCCCTGTGACTGTGATGGGAATGGGTTTCCTTCCTGCACAGAGGCTGAGGCCAGCCCAGCACAAGGCAGCAGGTCCTGTGCCCACAGAACAGAGTGGTGAACCCAGGACATCACAGCTAATGCTCTCATTCTGGCTGTCCTCACAACCCTGGTTTGCCTGAGGCTTCTCTCTCCAGTGCTAAGGTGTGCCCAGAGCAGGGTCCTCGCTGCTATGACCACCTTGCTTGCTCTTTTCAACACAATGAATTTCTCTGGATGTGAGCAAGTTATGTTAGCAGTGCGACAGGAAGGATGAAAAGTAAGGAAGTGGCTCAGATTAAGGACTGAGTGGTAGCGACCACATTGGGGTTGAGGCATTGCTCTGGAGGTCTTCTGTTCTACCCTGCCCTGAGGTTGCTACCTGGAAGGGAGGTTCAGACACTGAAGTTGTAGGCCTAAGCACATGAGCAACTGCTCTTTTCCAAAAGCCTCACCCTGACAAAGCAAAGCAGGACTGTCTGCCTGTGTGCGAGGATGAACTACCAGCAAACACTCTTGGAGTCTTCTCTTTGCTAGAAAGATCTAGGCAAGGCAATGCTACAATGAGTGCAGGCAGATGGCTCAAGAACAAGGACTGGGGTAGCAGGACACAGCTTACAACACAAGTAAAGGAGAACTGCAAGATAGGTTCATATGTCTAACCAGGCTGGGAGTAACAGCCAGGTCCAAGGAGACAAGTGCTATCAATTCCCATTGAGAGTCTGAGGATGCTTTTGAGAGGGATTTTGGTAGGACTGCAGGAATATCTCATTCCAAATTGAAGGCACTCTCATATTTTCTGGCTCTTAAAGGTGTTTTTCAGATATCATAATGCTTCCTGCTGATAAAACAACCCAAATTAACTGCCTCCCTTCTAGAAGTATTTGCTATAAGCCCATTCTTCTTGCCCTTGAATAATCATAAAAAAGTTTGCACTGCAGTTTTAGCCCAAAGGGTTATTCTCTTAGATGGAGAACTTTGATCTGCTAACCAGTTCTTAATGTCTACTGAAAAGTGCATGTCGTTCACTGTGCTTTCAACATCCATCCTTTTCATGTCTCCCCATCTCTGCTAAACTACTTCTGTGATTCTTTTGGACCCACCGTGGGTGTGGGCTGATTCAGTTGCTGTTTGTGCCTGAAGAGATACTGAAGAGGAAGAAAGGTGTTGCAGATGCAATCTGTGGATTGAATAGAAAGGAGCTACCTTGTGTAGGAGCAATTGGAATAGTTTTACAGAACACTCCTGGGAACAGCAGGAAACTTTCCTGAGGATAATTCAAAAAGCTCCAAAGATACACTTCTAGAACATGACTGATTTGTTTGGTTGGGTCATCCTTTGGGGATGTTTAGTAGAGGGGAGGTAAGAAGCTTGACGCTGAAAGATTTAGGAGGCTCGTCTGCTAGGAGGCCAGGTCAAAAAAAGCTTTCAGGTGGATGTGTCTGAACATTTTCCTTCAACTGAGCACACGTAAAACACCAAAAGTCTTTTAAACTTAAGTGCAGAAAACTCAAATAATTCACAGCAACCAATTATCAACTGTCTCCCAAGCTGCAGAACTGCACTCTATTCACCTGTTTCTGGCACAAAAGACATTTGGAACCTTTCATCATTTTTGTTGCCACTTCTACATTTTTTCTTCTAGTTTTATAGGAGCTTTTCTGAGATAAGGGAGGTGGGTGGATCAAGATTGCACAAAATATTCAAGAAGCAGAATGGATAGGACACAAACTTACACAGTGGCACGAAGTTGTTCTCCATAGTGCTCTCTAGGTACTCTCTGAGTATTTTTCCGCAACATTTCCTTTTTTTGCACTGCTAACAGGGGTAAAGTCCCTATATTTAATCCATGTTTCAGTGGATTCTTCTCCTGAAACATTCTTCAGTGACTGTCACCAGGAAGAAGCCCTACCCTGTGAGTCTTGCTCCTTGGCTCTGCTCAGGATAATGCAATGGTTATCCAACACATACTATCAATTTATTTATTAGTGCCACTTTGACTTGAGAAAGATTCATGTGATGATTTACAAGATCCATATCTAAAAACCAAAGGACAATCAAACACAAGGCTGTTGAATATCTGTGCTACTAAAGTGTATTTTTTTCCATCTTATTCCTCTACATATTTAAAGCACTGTGGCTACAATATTAGATTCCTGTCCTACAGTTTTCCCTGCAGAGACCCACACAAGTTAATATGAGGAACATTTACAATTATCATAGTGTAATTATCTGTAGCAAAGATACATTTTTAGATGGAAGAGAGATGACTAGTTAGTGGCACAAATCTATAGCAATTAGAGTTAAATTCTGAAAATATTTGATTCTCCTCAGCAGCCTGCTCATTGATCTCCTGCCTGTGTCATTTTTAATATTTTTATTGTCAACATTCTTTTGTGAGGTTTTGATATTTTTAATTTCAAATGGAACTTTTCATCCTTTCTCCTCTGTACACTATGGAGCACTTATAGGCCTTAAGTATTATAACCAGCAGTTCAAAATCTGCATTTTGTATCAAGACTTATTCTTCTTTATTTTTACCTGTTACCTAGGAACATTCTTAATGACTGAAAATAACCGGTATTTTTCATCACTAGATTTTGTATTATTTTTCTGCAATGTGGAAATCAGGTGCTCATATGATAAAGAGCACTTTCGTCAAGTCTTACCTATAAACATGATGTGATGATTTGTCCAGCCTATTCCATACACTGGAATCTGTTTTGAGGATTTTGCTGTTGTCAGGCAGTGAAGAGATGCGGCTTGAGCCACACATCTGAATTTGAGAGAATCTGGGTTCTGACCTCAGTTTTTAAATGGAGAATTATCTATATGGAGGGACGTAGCTCCAAGTAAGTGTAGTTATTGGGTTGTATTGGGTTGTTATGTAGTTATTGGGTTGAGTCCAGAAACATCTTGGAAATGAAGCCTGTTGTGAACAGTGTATATGCTTTTTGAAAAAAGGACCAATACTTCAAGATTTTTTTTCTCTCTGCTGGAATAAATCTCAATAATGCATTTCCAGCTGCAGTGAGGAAGCAGTATTTTATACTAAAGTAAGGCATCACTGCAACATTTAGATTCTTTGGGATAGATTATCTTGATGAATTTACTTGTGGGTTCATGCATCTCAATAGCACCCACAGAAAGCTTTAGACTTTGTGAAATTGCATTAAATTAGTAGTTAAGTGTTTGGAGACTTAGTTTCTTAATATTGTTTAGCCAGCCATACCATACAGATTGTGAAAAAAGCTTTAATCTGCAACATATAGGACTTCCCGAGGGATTAGCAGCAGCCCTGATATGTTAATACTGCAAAAATGGATGATCCAATTAAGCTCTGCAAAACCACTGCAGAATGTAAGGTACATATGTTCACTTATCCTTACGGTTTGCGCATTAGTACAGAGTTGCTAGGCAGGCTGCTCTGTTCAGTGGAATCCGAGGCCACATCAGGGCTGGTAGAGTTGAGGCTCCTTGAGTTACTGATGAGTTGTTTTCTTTTTTCCTCTTCTTTCAGTGTCACAGGGCAGTTTTCTAAGAAGAGAAGCATCTTGCACCAGTGTTGTGACTAGCTCATTCTCTGCCTACAGCCCTGGGAGGCAAAAGCATTCCCTCTATGCTTCTGGGACCAAGCATTGGTCCTAAAGGGTACGTAGGTCTGGAGAATTTTTTTCATCAGCACGTGGAAAAGGCCTTTGATAAGTTCAGGACAGGGCATCACATATTTCTTTTCATCTGTCTTCTCATCCAGGCTTAGTGCAAAAGACTAAACTGCTAGTAGACAGGAAATACAATTGATATGATAACCCAGGTCTGCACGGGAGCCCTGTTCATGTCTCCAGAAAGGCCCGTGGAAAATTTACTTCTGTGAGCTACTCGATAAGACATATATTTTTGATGTGCTATTTGCACTGCCTAAGTATCTGTGTTCAAGACATACATCAACAAAAACCACTTGACAAAGAACCATACAAATGTGCTCCCTGCCCACAATCCCTGTTTTTCTGTTGCTTCCATGGGAGATGTCATTCCTGGACTCTAGCAGCAACCTAGGTTTGAATGATCACTTTTCTGGGTTGAGATGGGAGAAGTAGAGTCCTTCAAGATTCTTCTAAGGGGAGGTTCTGCTCTCTGCTATAAATCCTGTCCTGCTGCCCATCCTGTGCGCTCTGTTGTTGAAAAGATTCCTGTAGTGAGAACACCTGGAGATCAGATGAGGAGTCATTGACTCACAAAGCACGTGGTTGCAGGCCCAGCATGTGAAACTACACACTGACCAAATTCTTGCTAGAGAGAGACAGGCATACTCCCTTTTGTCAACAATGTCCAGCTTCTTCCCGGGCAGCAGCTACTCAAAGTCAGCACAGCTGAGATGAGAAAATACTTCTAGTAGATTTAAGGAGCCCTTACGATGCAACAAGGGGAGTCCTGTCTTCATGTCCGACCAACGTATCTGAACCATGCCGCCAGCTGTCTCCCATCAGCGATCCCTCCGCATGGTTCCCGGGGCTGCCCATGCAGCTTGGAGTGTAAGTCCTTTATTAAATCTATCCTGTTTAACGCCTCACAGCCTCTGAGTGTTTCTCTTCACTGGTGTCCAGTCCTCTCTTGCTTCCCTTGAGATCACAGCTCCCTTTTGAACAACTGCTCACAGCATCTCCTTCAGTTTGTTAATTCTTCTGAAGAGAGACTGGGAACTGACAGAGCCCCTAAAGGCATTCCTGCAGAAGGTCTTCCATTCCTAGTCAAAATTATACCCTGAGCAGCTTCAGTTGGTTGAGTAAGGGCTGCTCAGATGAGGAAGGAACTGTAAAATCTCTCTTATGAGGAAAGGCTGGAAGAGATGGCTGGAATAGATGATCTGCACAGGTTCATTCCCACCTTAACTTTTCTGTGATTCAGTGATTCTTTAAGTTGGTCCTGTGGAGGGGGTTGGATCAGAGATCTCTGGAGATCCCTTCCAACTTTTTTCATTCTCTATGCACAGGATTTCCAAAGGCCACCTTGTCTCTTCTTCCTTGGAGCTGTATTCCAGGCACTGCTAGCTGATACTGGCTCTTATGCCATTCACTGCGTTTGGTCATCACAGTAGAAGAGGATTTGCTGCTGCGGTTATTTGTGAGACTGCATGAGGCAAACACACAGCGCCCTCAAAGATGATGTCTAAGTGATGTGGTGGGGTTGCCTGATGTATGCCGTACACCACTGGTGAGAACTGTGCAATCCTGTGGAAAAACAAGTTTGTCTCGTATAAGATATAGGACACTTCTACATTGATGTACTTGGTCCCTTTAAGACTAAGCTGCCAATACACTGCGATAACTTTGCTCTTCTTTAAGAACAACTCTCTTACCCTCTGCATGAACTAGGAAAAAAAGACAGTGGTTACACCCACAGTTACTCATTTCGTATTGTACTGAGAATGATGCATCATATCTTCTTGATGCAGAGAACTAGGTCAGGTTACTCCTTCTTAGAGATAGAGATACATTGAAATTTGTTGGTGCAACTCTGGAGGCTTCTCATTTTTTTGTTCTCATTTGTTTTTATTACAGTATCTTTACTCCATATTTCCAGCCATTCTTCTCAATTACAGATTTTTTTTCCCCCCACTCAGATCAGGGCAATATTTGCATACTTTAGCTATATGGTTATATTTCAGAAGCTCTGCCTTTGGGTTTGTTCCACCTACCTTGAACATGTATTTATTGCTTTGCTAATTAACTTTAAGAAAGGACACTTCTGTTGTCTCTTTATTGTCCTTGGAATTCCTGGCTAAGGGTATAGTTCATAATGGAAGTCATGATTTTGTCGTCTTTCTTTACTAATAGTTCAAGGCATTTTGTGTTTGCAGAAGTTCAGAAGTTCATTAAGTAACAGGGTGGTTCTCTTTGCTTGCTACAAAGGACCTTGGGTAGAATTAGAAGTTGAAAACAATTTTAAAGTATTATAGACACTCTTTTCCCTTCCTTATCAACTCTTTAATGTTCATGCACTTAAATTAAAATGCTAAGATAGATATATATTTTAATTGCAATCTTTCTGCTAATGTACCAGGTTCTCCCAATTTCTGGAAAGATGTCTTGAGGACATTTAGAAATGGAAACCATGGAGGAATGGGGCTATTTTCTAGTTAGAAAGTCATCTTTTACACTCAGTCCTGTTGAGATGGGTGCTGAACATTACTTGATTTTAAATTAAACTATGGGTTATAGCTTTGCACCCATGAGAGGTAAGACATTTCAGGGGAAGAACAAGACCTCTCCCATTCTTGGTGAATGTATTTGGGCACAAAGGACTACACAAAGTTGCGACCATGTTTGTGAACCTCTCTTTTTATTTTCTTTGCTTTTTCTTTCAAGTGCGCAAAATGAATCATTTCATTTGGGATCGTATGAAATATTTCATATTGAACGGAACAAGGTTTTCTGGTTTTGCAAGAAAAACAATATTCCAGTGTGATCCAAGCAAAACATTTTCTCCACTTGATTTTTCAATTTTGCTGTCAAACTGAAAAATCAGCTATTCCCTCAGACCAATAACAGGGAGCTCTATTCTCCTGCACAGAACAGCAGTGTCCTGATGCTGAACAAAAGAATATTTCTTGGCAGCATCATTTGTCGAAGGTCTTAAAAGATACTCTGATCACAAAGAATAAAGTGGAGCAGGGACTCCAGCTTTTCCTCAAAAATAGCACAGCTGAGCAATTTCAAGTGGCAGCAGTAGGCCAGTTCTTTTCCCTGCCTCAAAAACTTCAAAACACCTTGGAGAAAAGTAATTTTATTCCTATTTGCAGGTCACAGGCTTTTAAAACAAAGGCTTTTCCCTTCAACAACACCAGAGGAAGTGTTTTCAAACCTAAAAAACAGAAAGGGTCATTCATTGAACCATGTTGGTATCATGGGGACTGTCTAGTGCCATCTAGTAGAGACTCCAACGGAGAGAATAGGCTAGAATTGTGCAGAACAAAATGAACTGCTTCAGCAAGAATCATCTGGAGGTCTGGTCCTAGACCGTTTGGTGCAAGAGAACATGTCTGGCCCTGATTATAAGTAGTTGCTAAGGCAACCCCTGTAGTCAGCAGCTGAGACCTGTTGTCTTTCTCCGTGTTGCTCTTGGCTCTGCGTTTGGAGGTATGGTGGCACAGCAATGCCAGCTGGGAGTATGAAAACCTCAGACTTCAGCTAACACAGCTGTGATAGAAGAAATGTGGCATGGATGCAGCTATTCCACCAAAAACATCCTGGCAGCACTTACTTGGTTCTGGGGAAGCTGTTTGAGTGGAGAAAATTGATTCTGCGCTATGCACCGATCTGGTATTTCAAATTTTTTTTTTTGCTGTGTTTCAGAACAAAATCCAACCAAACAACAAACTAAGAGAAACTGAAATTTTCCACAACACAGAATGGAGCGGACCCTGACAGAGAGGGCCGGCTGGCTGCCCTTCCAAGACCTGTGGAAATCTGGCACTTCGCTTTTTCTGGAACCTGTGGATCCAGAAATCCTTGGTGTTCCTGCCTGCTGTGAGGCTGGTCTCCCAGGCCTTCTAGGCATGCTTTATCCTGTTGGCACACAGCCCCCCTAGAAGCTGTGGCCGCAGAAAAAGAGATTGGATGCCCAGATATTCCAGGACCCCCACTAAGAGGCAGAAAAGATAGAGAAGCTTTGTGTGGGTTTCACTGGTGCTTCCTCAAAATGGAATCATTTGCAAATAATATTTTAAGCATAAATTTGCATATTAACCAAAGTACAAGTACTACAGTGAAGATGTTCACATATGAATAGTTCATTTTGGCTTCTCTTTAAGCACAAAAGAGTCAATACTCAGAGGGAGCAACTTATCCAGTTTGCTGTAGGTGTTGACTTCAGCGTGAAGTGACAGGTTTCCAGGCTCACCAATTATTTCCATTAACTACTGAGGGAGTTCTGAGCCCAACTCAGAAAAAAGATTTCTCCACTGAAGTCTTCACCACTCAGACGAAGCCTCACACCTTCTCTCTGACGTATGAGTTCCTTCATGAGCCCTTGTGACTGTTTCTTTTATGCCTTTTGTAAAAGCATCATATTTACTTCTTTTTTTCTTCTAAAACCACTAACATTCTGTTAAGATTGCTGCAGGATAGCAGTGATAACAAAACAGAGGAGAGACAGTGAACAGCTGATGAGCAGGTGAAGCTTTGTAGTCTTCCAGAAAAATACAGAAGAACCAGTAGCAGAGCTTGAGCATAGACTGGAGCTCACCTTATAATGCGGGTCTTCAGATTTAGAGCAGGAAATAGCATGCTTGGAAAGAGTTGTAAACATTCCTAGAGCATTAATTAGGTTATTTACTCACATAAGTTATTTGCTAAAACATTAACCAAAAGAGGCCTCCTAGAGGCCGTGGCCTGAACATGAACTATGCAGACAAGGTTCTAATAAGGTTGAGAGAAAGACACAAGCCTGAGGAAATGGAACGAGAGAGAGCTTTACCAAGCATAGCATTATCCAATACCCTGTGATAAGGATGAAACATGAAGTGCCAGATCAGCATGTGCATGCAATCTAATCTGTAATTAACGTGACTACTGCTTAAGAGAGTAGTCACAAAAGCTTTGTGCTGACCTAAGGAATGTGGTTCTGTGTCCATGTCTTGGCATGGCCATATATTTCTGTGTAAGGATTTTGTCACAGGCATGCATGCTTTAAGAGCATTTCAGAATAAGCATGTTAAACCATCGATCAGATGCTATACTTGGCTGAGTCTTATCTGCCAGGCTGAGGTATGGTCATGTGTTTTGAGATCACATCAGTACTAGAACCCAGTGAAAGAAGACATGTATACATTAAGCTATCTGAGATTACAGTATTGACAGCTCATGTGCACCAAGGACAGGCAACATTACTGAGCACTACACTACGAGCATTGCAAAAAATTGTGTCCTGTATATATATAGTAAGGAAGGGGTCATTGATGATAATAACTATGCTGGTGGTTGTGAGATGAAGACTTGGCTCTTGAGTTGAGCAGGGGCCCAGAGTTTTCCTGGGATTCAGCTGTGGACACTAGCAGTAACAAGTCACTGGAGGGTAGAAATGTTTTTCCATAGGAACTAAACAGTTTTTCAATCCATTTACGTAGTTGTCTACTGTTTCCTCCCCAAGGCAATGAATTGTAAAAGCTATCAAACAGTGGAAATGAATCTTCAACTGGATCATCTTAATAAAGAAGACAAGAATCTCAACACACTGATGTTAGGCTCTGCGGTGTTAGCACATGTGATGGCTTACAGCACAAAACGTTAGCCATCTTGCTGAGATTTGGTGCCCCATTACCGGGCCAGCTTCTCACCTACAGCCCTTTACATGTGAGACTTCAAGGGTAAATTTTCATGCTGTCTGAGCAGGAACAGCATGAACAGCTTCATGAGAAGCTCTGCTCAGGCCTGACAGTGCTGCCCATCTCCCTATCACATCTATCTCTGGCCCTTCTGTACTGGCTGCTGCTTGCTCCTAGCACTTTGAGTCCTGCAAGGGACCTATGCTGGCTGCTGTTTCTTTTGGCAATGTTACTGACCAGAAATAAGACACCGAACACAGAAACCTCTAAAATGATCTGGCAATGAAACACCACTAACCCTGAAGAAAAACAAGAGCCACTTGGAAATCAGTAGTACTAGTAAGAGGTAGTGCCTTTATAACCAAATATGAAGCTTATTTGGCTCTAGAAAATCCTGGTTTACAGGTGCTCTGCATTCTCCTGTAGCAGGAAAATCAGAACAGAAAGGAATCAAGCTGTTCTCCAACCCACCTCCCTGACAAAAGAAGGAACTGCCTGTGTCACTTGGTTATTCTTACCTAACCTTGCTGATGAAACTGTGACACGAGTCTGTGCCAGAAGTCTTCCTAAAATCAAGATATATGATATCTACTACTTCTCCCTTGTCTGCAGTGCTTGTTACTCTGCCATGGATGGAAATTGCATTCGTTTGACATGATATGCTCTTTACAAATCTATCTTGGCTATTGTTATCTCCCTGTATTTTCTTGCTATTCAAAAATTCTATGTTTTTGTATTTGGATCTGCCTTCCTCTAGGAGAGGATTAGTCCATAATTCTCTGATTCATCTTTCTCCCTAGTTTAAAAATAGATATTGTGTCTCCCATTCATTCGAAGACTGCCCCATCCTGCTTTCAAAGAAAAACGAAACAGTGTTGAGAGTACAGACATCTGAGGACTGCCTAAACCAGGGTTAATTTCTTCAGACCAAGATGATTGGAAAGCATCTAAGCATTTTCTAATGCCTTTGTTAGATAACAAACTCAATCATAAGTGATCACAGTTAATCCTTTTGGTTAACAGGAGCTTGCCCTCCCTACTGACTAGCAAACTGGTGCTTTCTTTGGTCTGTCTCTTGTGTTTGCATTGTGTCTCCTTCTGAATCCTAATCTCCCTTGCTAGTAATATTTCATTTGGGTCTTGATGTTCTGATTTCATCTCATGTAATCCATACTGTTCTACGATACTCTTCCTTAGCAATATGACCCACTTTCCACTTTCTGTACCTGTCTTTCTTGATTTTGCTGCTACTGATCTAGCCGAGGTGGTTCTTCAGCATTCCTGGTTCTTTGACCCATGAAATCCCCATGAAATCACCAGTTGCTGTGATGTGGATGTTTCTACATGGTGGTTTGAGTGAGTAAGGGAGTGAACTCTGTACCCGTTTATCTTTCTGAAAAAAAGTATATAGATGGCATGTGGAGGCATCATGAATACCTCATATATGTTTTTCCATTCATAATTACTTGCAATCTTTCTGCACTCTTCTACCTTCTGGACTTCCTATACAGCCTTATGGTAACACTAACTCTGTTTTCCATCTGTGTGACTTTCCAGAAAAGTGATATCCTTCTGCTTTAATATTTCATTTACATGAATTAGCTGCCAATTCGACAGTGCCAGTTAAATCCTAATTTTGTACATGAATTAAGACTTTGAGTTTCTTCTGTTTATTCTCTGTACATTTTGAACCAAGACACTTAAGAATAAAACACCTAAGACAGAGTGAAGACACCTAAGTGAAGTCAGGTTGACCCATAGTTTCCCTATCATTCAGTTTTTGACCTCTTGCAAATAACACTATCCTTCCTAATTTTAGTACCCTGTTTAGGTTTCCATAATTTATGTATATCTGTGGAATTTTAATATAGGTTATTTCTGATTCTAGTTTAAAGCTTCTCATTAGCAAGCTGCTATGCCAGGATGTGCTCCATCCCTGTGAGCTATTCTAGATTTCTTCTTAGCAGCCTTCTTTCTTGGAAAGAAGAAGGAAAAAAGAATAACAGCTGATAAAGAAATCAAAGACATCCATTCATTCCCTTGACAGGACCTGCCAAGTAGCCTCAGGAAGAGAGATCAGTATCTGACCTTTATAGACAGTCCAGTCCATAGAGTCAGAGGAGAAGGATTCACCTTTGGAAGTGCAGAACAGCGCTAAAGGGATCACTGAGAGCTCTTAGAAGAGATTGTTAAATGCTTCACCAGAAAGCCATGGGGATTGCCCAGAGCAGGCTGGTGCTGCAGGGACAGACATTAACAAACTACTTAACAGAAGGAAGAATTTAAAAATAAATAGTGAAATAATCTGTAAGGCACTGGCACAGTTGGACAAGGGGACCTACAAGACTCCCCATCGGGTTTAGTTCCCTTTTCTGCTGGTGAGACTCCACAGGAGAGCCAGGACTCGCTGCCAAGAGAGAGCAACTGTGAGCTCCCCTGTGGTCTCCTCAGGGAGACACTGTTGCACAACAAATTGGAAAACTAAAAATGAAATTGAACAGAAAATGGTCATGGAGAACCTTTTCAGGAAAAAAAATCATCCTCCCCAGGATATAACAAGACAGGAAAAGGCAAGTCTGGGCCAGAGACACTGTGGTGTCTGCATGGGACTTGCACAAACAGCCAAAAGAGGAAAAACTATTCCTGTGTGTGCAGTGCTGGATTATGTCAAAGTCTAAATGCTGGAAAGATCACCTCAGAAAGACTTCACAAGGGAAAATGTTCACAAAAATAGGCAAAAATACTTTAAAGTAGGTGGAAGGTGGACAGTTTCACTTGCTGGCAGGATCACAATAATGCCAGTTCTGGATGGTGTGAGAAAAGGGACAGTGAATGGCAGAAGAAACACTTCCTAGCAGCATGAAGTCAGTTGATGACAATAAAAAAGGAGTTTGAGAGTCACAAAGGGCCACAAAAATGGCTATCACAAAAAAGGCTGTTACATGGAGGTCTTTGAACACCCTGTGCTGCCTGTGCTGCTGTTGCTTGGTAGTTCAGGGAGGATCCATCTTCAGATCCTACCAGTTATAACCGATCTGGAGAGGTGACCCTACTTGTATACTAGCAAATAACATAGACCAAGAGGAACAACTATGCGGAGCGAAATACTGCTGAAGTCCTGATATCTACACCATCCATGTTTCAGAGAGGCTTGCTTGGGACTCTTTCTGGTCTGGATCCTTAGCCCATTAGCGCCTGGAGCATGATAGGTGAGGTTTTGGAGACCATCTCGCAGTTCAATCTCATCTGAGATCTTCAAACCCTGTCTGGATGTGACCCTGTGCCATGTGCTCTAGGTGTCGCTGCTTGAGCAGGGGTGTTGGACTAGACGATCTCTAGAGGTCCCTTCCAACCTCAACCATTCTGCGATTCTTTGATTCTGTGAAAGAAGTACAATTCTCACATTCTGAGACTGGTCCGCAAAGTGAGCCACGGCACCCTTAGGATGGTCTGCAGTTTCGCACAAAAACACATTGTTGATCCAAACAAAACTGCAGCTGCTTGCAGGGGAACTGTAGAGAGGTGCTCTCCATCTCCCAAACTGCCACAATTACAGCTTGAAGCAGCTGCTCCACAGAAAGAAATAAAATATTTCACAATACGAAAGCCAATGCACTGAGTTTAGCTGAAATGACTTTCTAGTAGTTGCTGCCAGCTCTAGGGAACAACCAGGACAGAGTTAAGATTTTATTTTCTCTACCTTAATTTTTTCATGATGTTGTTTCAGCATGCTATCTGTGCGGTCTAGAGGGAAAAGAGGTACTGTCTTAAGTTGGATGAAAGGTTGTCCTAGTCCCAATGCTTTTTGTCTTTGGTATCTCAGTCCCCCTGGAAAGTGCCTTGCTACATTTCTTTACATATGTTCTTTCAGCATTCATTTGGAGAAAATTATGTTTTTTTTTTTTTTGACAAGAATTTTCTTATGAATCTTGCAGTGCACTTATATAAATTCTGCTTGTGACTGCTGAACTATCGAAGCTCTGCTGAGTTGGGGGACATTTGCCACTTGAAGTAGAGCTACCTGTGCTGTCATATAAATGAGCTCAGATGGGGACCAAAAGCAGCCTAGATTTTGAACCAGCAGCAATCAAATGCCATGAAAGCTACTATGGGAAACATTGTACAAAATGAGCCATGTGGAGTGTCTTGGTGATTCTCTTCTGCAATAATGCAAACATAACAAATTCCATTTTTCCTCAAACTTACGGCTTTCATGGCTTCAGAAGTGTAAGGTAAATAGTAGATAACAGAGATGTTATTGGCTGGAAGCAGTTTCTCTTCTCTATAAAACATGGGTTTTTATCCCTAAATTGCCCTATGTACATATGTATCTGTAAACCCTGGCCAGCCACAAGCTATGTACTCCACAGACCACCTGAAATACCAAGGCCCGTGAGTCACTCCATTGTAATAGCATATACAACACTGACACACTTCACTAGTGTCTTGTAGGTATGCCTCTACTAAACCATTTTTATTTCATATTCTACATCTGTTCAAAAATATCAAATCACTAAAAGGTCAATTATTTTTATGACTATATTAAAAGTGTTCTCTTTCTTAACAATAAATCATTTCTCTCTTAGTTCTAAGGTCCTACCCTTACTTCTGCTGTGCTGAATACTCACACACACACACACACATATATATATATATGTACTGGAAGGTAACAAAACCAGTAGCTAGGTCTCTCAAGAGCCTACTTACTTTCAATTCCTAATCCTTGGCAAGCTTTATTGCTAAAAGCCTTAATTAAACAAGAAATACCTTAAGATATTCAGCACAAGCACTACAGCAGGGTGCTCTATACAAGATAATTTACTCATCTGAGAAACCAAATGTCTTCCTGTACCTATGTTAGCACAGGTATTTTACCCTACACTGCGCTATGTAAAAGAGACATTAGATGCAAACATGAGCCATGGTACTGGAAACAAGTGAAGGTGCCTTTTAAAATCTTACATATTCCTGGGAACATGGTTTTTCTTTCATAGGTAAAGGATGAGCTTTGTTTCTTCAGACTGAGCCTTTAGTAGAGGGTGAGAAATGTGGGCTCTGTTCTTAGGTCTTCCACTTGTCTTGGACAAGTCATATCCATCTTCTGTGCCTCACTTTCCCACCTGTGCAAGAGACCTGAGGATGCTGTGCCTGGCTTCCACAGCACTGTGAGAGCTGTGAAGAAGTCATTAAGAGCTCTCATTATCTTAACAAACATAAAATATCCACTTGTAGAACTAAAGCTTTGGAGACACAAAAAACAAAGGATGGAAATGTGGTCATGGTGTGCTGGTGCTCCTAATGAACAGAGGAATCTTGCAAATGCCTGTGATGGATCTCTCTCCCACATTGACGGCTTTGTTGACCAAAACACATTTCAGGAAATAATTTTCCTGTGTAACCAATGGGGATCCTTGCTGGTTAGTATTTTGCCTTTTTGTTTGGCTTTCTGCATCTAGGCATTTTTGATTGATTAATTCCTTTCCCTTGCAGGATCCTAAGATATTGTAAACACCTTTGATTTTATGTTCTCTTCTCTTTGTGGACACAAGATCTTTACAGTCTTTGAGTTTTTGTTCTTGGATGTGCTATATGATGCAGGAAAGAAAGAGGTCCCTGGATATGTCTGTTGCATGATGCCCTGAAGTTGCAGCTATGGCAGTGTTTTCCTGACCTAGATTTCTCAAGGATTTTCCATAGATCATAGAATCACAGAATGCTTAAGGCTGCAAGGGACCTCTAGACATCATCCAGTCCAACCCCCCTGCACATTCAGGGTCATCTACAGCATGGGCTCAGGACCGTGTCCAAGTGGGTTTGGAAGATCTCCAGAGAAGGAGACTCCACAGTCTCTCTGGGCAGCCTCTTCCAGTGCTCTGTCACCCTCACTGTCAAGAAATTTTTCCTTAAATTCCTGTGGAACTTTTGGTGTTTCAGTTTGTGGCCGTTTCCTCTAGTCCTATCAGTGGCCACCACTGAGAAGAGGCCAGGACCATTCTCCTCACTGCCTCCCTTGAGGTACTTAGAGACACTGATCAGGTCTCCTCT
>VZSV01000395.1:148487-211732 GCA_013398735.1 Nothocercus julius
GCTGCTCTCCAGCAGGTCGGTCCCCAGCCTGTACTGGTGACTGGGGTTATTTTTCCCCAAGTGCAGGACCTTGGACTTGTCTTTGTTGAATTTCCTAGGATTTTTCACTGATCAAATACCTGCCATATACCATATAGATGGTATATGATTCATATGAAATTAAAGAAACCTGGAATACAGACCTCTGAACATCCCCAAGCACAAAAAGGGGAGCAGATCTGAGGATGATTACTATTTTTCTCTGGCCTCTCCTTGCTCATCACTATGGGACAGCTCGGACTCCTGTGCTGTCATTTGCTTTGCTTAAATAAGGTTTTACCAAACTTAAATAAAAATATTTAGAGTTAATGGACTTCCTTTGAGTTTGTGATCCAAGCTTGAGTTTGTCTGGTATTCAAAAGGCTTTTAAACATTTCTGAAGTTGTGCCACTTACCTTCAGAGTCTGACAGCCATATTAATGTAATTATCCCACCAAGCCATCTGTAACCAGCAGCCAGAGCTTTATCGGGTTAGTTAACAGCTCAAGCAGATTGAAGGGACAGAGCTCTCAAATCAATTAACAGCAGTCAAGATCAAAATGGAAAGTAATATTATTGCCTTCTCCTTCCTGGGAGTCAGGCTCATGCAAGGTGAGGCCAGCATGTCATACACAATTACTTCAAGGCTGAGAGCTGCAAGTCAAATCATTAATCTTTTCCCTCACCTTGCTGAAAAGGTGCAGACATCTTTGGGCTTGCAGCTGGGCATGGCACACAGAGCACACAGTTTACAGAAATGAAGGAAGCAAAATCATAGTATTTTGGACACTTTGATGGTACCAACAATAGCTCAGTAGGATGCAGAAAACAAGAGTGGCTTCACTTATGTGTGAGTACCTTGCACACCTGTATTTTTGCAACATAAAAAAGCAGCACAAAAGACAATACTTCATTGAGCCAAGAGCCAATATTTCCATGAGTATGCAAGCAGCTTGGTGACTTCTTTGCAGACCACAAGCACTATGCGCAGGACATAAGACTATAAAGTTTCCTTACCAAAACTCCAAAGGAAAACAGAGTGGCAGGCAGAAATTGTGGCCAAACAGTAAGGGAAAAAAATCACCCTATTCTCAAATGTGACTGGAAGCTTGCATGCCTGAGAGTCAAGCTGAATGTGTGGTCACAGAGCCAATGTGCAGCAAAGCCAGCCTGTATCTCTACTAACCAGACAGTCTTGTTTAACTGCAGCCACTTTTGAAATTGTTAGTCACTTCTGAAAACTGGAACCAGGAAAGCCAAATAGCTTATTCAAAGTTCAGGGCAAGCTTTAGTCATTTTAATCCAGCTGAGTGAATTAAGTCTATAGGAAGAATAAATCTAAAAAAAATCAGTCACCTTTTCTGTTCTTCTATAAGGAAAGAGATTGCAAATGCTTCAGATGTGTCCATTAGTGAAATTTACTCCACAGATTTGTCTCCTTCTTTAACCCTCCAGCCACCAGCAGTTTGTTAAAATCCTTGTCATTCTGAGCTATGTCAGGAAGCTGTGGTTGGTCAGGTAAGTGAGCTGGTGGTGGCTTTCACCCTGACTGACTGACTGCACCAGCCCTTCCAGTATAGAAATATTTGATGCAATTGAATATAGAGCCTCATAAATACTCATGCATGAATACTGTGAACTTGAAAGTTCACCTTGTATGTGCACTTTGGTGCACACCTAAGGTGCTTACCTAAGAGTGCTTTAAAAACAAACAGCAAAGGAACCCCAGCACAGTTTGCAGCACTGGTAATTCCTACACAAATTAGAGATGATTAGGAATAATTCCACTTGTGCTCTGAATGTAAGTTTGCCCGGTCATGGCAACCTGCAACTATAATCCCAGGTTCCTGGCATCCCAGAGAAGAAGCTCTGTGCAATGCCCTCATTAGAGTCTTGGCAGCAATAATATCCACCATCTTGCTGCTCCCCAGCTACCCCAGGGATCCTGGGGACTCATTCCCAATGTAACAAATTCTCCTTTTCAAGTTTTGGAGAACTGGCAGAGGCTGCCTAGAAGATGCAGGTTTCTGAGGGCTGCTGACCTTGCCTAGAACTACCTGCCTGCAAAATCACCTCATGACCTAAAAACAAAAAAATAAACAAACAAAAGCCCCACAGAAAAACAAACAAAAAAACAAACAAACCTTATGCTTTCAAAGTTCACAGGCTGAGATGAGATTGCAGCTCAGTGTTCATTTTTGCCTAAGTATCAGAGAGCTGCTGTGCCAGACAGAGCGGGTCTGTGTTTTTCTAGGCTGCCTTCCTGTGTTACTTGGGGAGGACAAATTAAGACATAGACTTAGTTCCAGTGTTCAGCCAAAGTGGAGTGCATGCAAATAATCACTGTTCTAATTAGTCTAATTACTTCAGAGATAGCAGAGTTTTCCCCAGGAAAGCTACTCAGTACCTTGGCAAAGTAAACGGGTGGCTAATTCAAACCTCAGTGGCAGAGCAGCTGAGCAAGGACATCCAAGGAGATTCTGGGAGAGACAAGAGGGTATAGGACGTCCAACATGTCGGCATGTCCAACAGGCTGCGTAAGAGGCTTTCGGGGAGACAGAGGCTTTACTCAAGGCTGGTGCTTGTAACCTTTCTGCTGAGTGCTGCTTGGCATGAATAGGCATTCGTTCTGGATGTCCAACTGAAATAAAGGGGCCTCACTTAAGAATATGGGTAAAATGTGGTCAAGACTACTTAACTCTTCCCTCAGCAGCAAGGATAGGAAAGGGATTTAAACAACAAGACCTTATTTATCCAAAGAAGGATGAAATAGTAAAGTATCAGTGAGACTAACTAATCCACAATGGATAACACTGTGCTGCACTTGTATGTCCTGCCCAGGCCTTCCAACGTGACCCATCCCTGCTCTTCTACCCTGATTATACTCCTGTAGTTCTTCGCCAGTCTAGCGGGAGTTTGGCGAGTCTTTTCTGCTCTTTGGAAGGGTGTGGAGTTTCAAGAGGTTTTTCAGCTGTCGCTAAAGGGCAGCCCAGATCCTTCACCTGCCACCAGGAGCTTCAGAGCTGGCTCCAGACTCCTGGTCATGGTTGCCTTTACATAACTGGCTTTCACTCTGGGAATACTGCAGTAAATCCACCCCTGCTAACTGTCGCACAAAGCTTCTCCTTAGAGCAGTCTCTGGTATGTCGCACACCTGCACTCAGGGAGCATGAAACCATTGCCTTGTGCTTACTGCAAAAGAGAAAAACAATTTGCATGATGTTCCTTTCCTTCCTCCCTTGCCTCTTCCTCTGCCACGCTGCCTAAAGGGTTCATC
This sequence comes from Nothocercus julius, assembly GCA_013398735.1. Classification (NCBI taxonomy): domain Eukaryota; kingdom Metazoa; phylum Chordata; class Aves; order Tinamiformes; family Tinamidae; genus Nothocercus; species Nothocercus julius. The sequence goes on from VZSV01000395.1 coordinate 151,783, forward strand.
ACACCACACACAAAACACACCTCTTTTGCCAGTTGTATTTACAACATTATATCCCACAGGCACCAACTTTTAGCAATATGACACACAAGAGATGAGATTCCCATGAGGCCTCTTACGTCTTATGTCATGTGAAAATGATTCCTATCTGCTCCCCAGAGGCTGGCAATGAAGTTCCTCCCCTGCCCACCTGGCTGACAGAAAGTCAAGAAGGCCTTTGAGGCTGCAGATCTACTGGACTTGACCCCAACTCTGCTATCACTCACACATCCTGGTTTTCCTTCTCCCCTTCCTGCCAAGGGAGCATGACCAATGTATGGAGTGACTGTTACTTTGAGTCAGCCAAAGGGTGGGCTCTGGGAAATCGAGAAATAATTAAAAAAAAAAAAAAAAAGGAAAAAGGGGAACTATTCCTCCCTTGAGAGTTTTACCCATATCCATTTTCCACTCTATCACTTGTTTTCACAAGGTATATTTTCAAAATATTCATCATTTTTTTTATTCCTCCCTTTCATGGAGAATGTGAAGTGTGATTTTCACCCTTCTGCCCCCTTTTCTACTTTCTGACTTTACGAATGTTTCCAACTTGTGAAAGTGACGCTGTGACAAATTCACTTTTCTTCCTCACCTCTGACACTTTTCCAAAGTTGAGAAAGTTTTGAGAAGCAACAAGTAGAAAAAAAAGGAGGGAAATTAAAGTGGAAAGGGAAAATGCAAATTTTTCTTGCATTCATCTGTACAAATAAGAAAAGAAGATGAGACATGCAAATGAAAATAGAGTTTTTTTTAAAGTATTTTATCTTGGAAAAAGATATGAAAATATAAACAGATGAAACAGTTCTTCTCTATTCTGTCCTTACTACATGCAGGTTCTCTGTTGTTTAATCAAGACATCAGGCTGATCTCTAATTTTTTTGCCCTAGGGAATAATAAAATGGGATTATCCTGTGCAGCTAGCTGGATGTTTGAGGTCTGGTAGGATAGATGTCCCCTTGAGTGTGTTGTCTGGGACTGCTTAGGTTATGCTTTACTTAGAACAGGTCCCATAGTCTTTCTCACCACTTGTTGCTGCTGTGCCCTAATCAGCGTACAGCTGCCACCAGGTCTCAGCAGGGAAGCAGTAACAAAGAGCTGGAAGAAAGAAAAAGTCCTCATCACCTTGCAGTAGACTGTGACCAGATGAGCAGAGGCAGTGGGGAGGTCAATCAACTGCTCTATGTTTATTTGTCATGTACCTTTAAATGTCTCCATTATTCTGCTCTGGTGCAAAATTAACCAGGTCATTTGAAGTCACTGATGAGCAGATTTAGAACTTGCACAAGATCAGAAACTGCTGAGATGAGGCTGAAACACCTCTCAGCATTTTGTTGCTAGCTGTCCAAGTAACATATAGAGGGAGCGCAAGCTTTCTGGGGATGCTGACTCTCCACTGGTTTTATGTTCTTGGGAGGCTTCCAGAGGAACCCAGAGGGATTCCAGAAGGAACGTGTGCCAGACAACCCACAAATTAGAACCCAAGACAAGTGCACAACCCAAATGATAGTGCAGATGTACCCTGCCAAGGTATCAGTCCCTGCAAGACTGTTTCCCTGTTTCTAGTGATTCCCCAAAGCTGTTGTGAGGCCATTCTCTGCTTTGAAATGCTGCCAGTTTGGGGCTGTCACCGTGACAATTCTTTTCGTCATACAAATGGGCCCTCTTGCCTGCCTGTTTTTCCTGTCTCTCTCTCATTCAGCTGTCTGCTGTATCCATGCACTGGAGACTCTTGCAAAGAAACCCTTCACACCCACCAACTTAATAATCCCCTTGAATATGGAGTGGATTCTGCCTGGGCAGCCTTGCAGATCTGCTTATGAATAAATTAGCTCTGCTTTGTGAGACTAAATATGTCTGCACACTCTGGAAACATTCATAATTACATTTCAAATATAATCATCTGTTAGATGTGAATGTGGATGCTGCTCTTACTATTTATTTTTCTCTTTTTCATAAAAATATGTTTTTGTTTTTGTTTTTTTTTTGTCTTGCCTAAGCTGATGGGAATCTCACGGACCTTTGCTGTGATTATGGTGCTTTATGGAAAAAGTGTCTTTCCTTCCTCACTCTCCTGAGAACAAAATTCTTTTGTGCTGGCCTCATCTCTAACACTGACGGTTATAACTTAAATTAAAGCCATGTATACCCAAACTTCCCAGTGCCTTTTCCTCCTCCATCAGCCCTTTGATGACCTTGCAGGCACTTGCATTTTTCCTTTGCTCGGTGACCAGCCCCACATCTACTCCCTTATACACTGAGGCCTAGGAAACAGTGCTACTCCCTAATGTAGAAACCTTCCTGTGACCTCCTAACTAGCGGCAGATGCTAATGTTTCCTCTGCAGTGCTGCGAGCCCAGAAAGCAGACCATCAGCTGTCCAGCCCCTTAGGCCCTGTGTATATCTTCCACTTCTCTGCATAGGTAAGATGAGTCCAGAATTGACAGGAGACCTTTTCCAAACACTGCCTTTATACAAGACTCTGCTTTCTGCCCTGATGGCTTGTGGTATCAAAGAGCCTCATCCAGTGCTGATTCCACTTTGTTTATGACTCAGAGACCTCCGGTTCTCTGCCTTAGCACAGGGTGTGAGGTACAGAAATTAGAGTGGACAAGTCTGCTTAAGCGCTCTGCAGGCCAGACGGTCAGTTCATGGGCTGCAAAAGCTCCTTGTGCTGCCAGTCTGTGCTCTCTTGGCATCCCTCCATGCGTGCATGCAGTGTGACATTCAGACCTGTCCAGCCAATGCTTCTAGTAGGATCTCCTCTCTATGTGGCAATTTCCCTGGCCATCTCAGCCTTGTATCCTAGTGCCAGGTTTCAGCAACACATGCTGCAGTCACTTGGGTGCACTTAGCAATTTCCTCTCTATGGGTACCATTATCAGGTGAAAATCTGAACAGTTTAAGTGCATGGTCTTCTTGGATCTCATGACTCCTTCCCCTATTTCCTTACTCTCCAGTAAATGATCCGCTTTATTCTTGTGAGAGATCATCTGTTGCAGTAAATACAGTACAAATCCAGCTATGTCTCTTTCCCTGCATATATATATATATACATGCCTCTCTATATATATACATATGCAGATAAATCTTACTGAAGAAATTTTATTTGAATTGCTCTTTTGCAACAAAAAATAACCTGCAGGTTCAAGGAAAACAGTTTAAAATGGAAATTCTAGGCAGGGACAGATGTCTGATTTTATCTCTTGCAACTTCTGGAGCTACTGGTAATCAGACCTTGTTTTTCTATGCATCATTGAATCCATGACTTGATCCTGTGTCTGTCTTTAGAAGCCTTGTGAGAGTGAAATCATGCTGATCCATATATCTGACTACACAGCCTTCACAGGTGCTGTGATTCACCTTTGCATGGGGAACCAAGGATGGTATTTGTTCCAGTAAGTGTGGCCACCTCTGAAGGAGTGACTGTGGCCAGTAGGGATGTGGTCAGATCTGTGGATTCTGCAACTCATCCTAAAGGAGCTAAAGGAGCATCCTAAAGGACAGACATCTTCACCTGGAGGGAAACAGTCCCATCCTGAGTGTCCACAGTCTGGACCATTTCCTCTGTCTCTATCACATAAAATCCCATGTGAGGTAGGGATAGAAGGGAGAGGCTTTTGATTCTCATATCCACCTTCTTGTCACCTTCAATTTCTCTATCACAGATGAAGCCAGGTTTTACTACATCTCACATCTCACAAAGCTTCTGAGTACTTGAGGCGCAGCTCCTCATTAGGAACATGCATCCTGTTTGTTTGAATCGCTCACCCTTGGTGGAGTGAGGCATGACCCCTGCCATGCACCACTGTCCCAATCTGCTTTACACAGCATGGGGTTATAGCTTAGCTCCTTAGGTCAGTCATTTTGCATGGAGGCAGTGAGGGCTGCAGAAGGTCTTTTCAGTTGCTGGATGTTTCTTACCTTGACATACTGTTGGGTGGACTGGAGGGAAATCCCTGCAAGAAATCTCCCTGCAAGTGTTTATAAAACCCTTGCCCATTTTCACATGAGATGATGACCCGATGACCAGATTACAATCTCAGTCTGAATCCACTGCAGGGGAGTTCCTCTCAGACTGCACTGGTGTAACATACAGCAGGATTAGATCCAGTATGTGTCCACTGGAGGAAAGCAAGTGAAGAGAATCATTGTGAGGAAAATACTTCAAAAAATACAAGAAAGGAAGGAATGTAATAAAGAAACTCAACAAACCATTTTAATTTATCAAAAGTAAATATGTTTGTTCTCCTGCTTGTTGAAGCAGGTCATGAATTATGATTGGAAAACAGGCAAACACAGTAACTAAAGGCACATTAGTTGTTCTTTCATTTCTATTTATGAATGTGTATTGGAAGACAAACATGATAGGAAACATAATGAATATGTGGTATTTTTCTTCTTTAGATTAATGATACGGATTTCTTCGTGGACCTACATCATGTATTTAGGTCTGTCCTCCTTTGAATAAAAGGTACATCACAGTTAGATTTTCACTACCCCACCATGGCAGATCTTCATAACTTGTCTTCATGTGTTGGGGAACCGGGTGACTGATACACAGTAATGTTAAGGACTATACTCCTCTTATCTCATTTATCCATCTAACAATAAGCAGTTGGTCAGACTACTTCCTCTGTGGTCTCTGGAAAAACATAACGTTCTTTAATGGGTCTGTTTGTATCACTCTGTCCAGGATTAGGGGAGATATTTTTGATATAGAGAAGAAATGCACTCAGGCCTGCTGAATATCATGCTAATGTCCTAACCACTAAAACATCTTTCCTTACATACCAGCTCAAGAGAGGAAAGGTCCTGTAGAACTGTATTTTTGTAACAGGAGATTGAGAACATGCCCCTACGGTAGTACGGAAGAGACGTGATTTGACCTGGGGCTGAGGGGAAGGGACAGTGCCAACCTTGTTGGGCAAGCAGCAGATGACTGCCGTGAGCACAGGACGTAAAATCTGGAACAGTTCCTGAGCACACTGCCTGTTGGAGTGGGTTATAAAGCGTCCTCTGAGCCATACCCATGTTTTCTCTTAAAAGGATATATTTGTTCCTCTCCAGAAGACAGCCTGAGATGAACCAGTATGTGGACTGTGAAAACATATGGGGAACCAGGGATGAGGAGAAAAACACAGAATGCCAAGCTGGTAGAGTTGATTTGACCTGTTGACTTAGTCATGAATCTGAAAGAAGTGGCTCCAGTGGTGGGTAGCAACCACCTGATGGCATCCACAGCCATCTTGTTTCTGGGCCATAGAGCAGTCCCTTCACATGCCCCAGAGTCTGACTTCTAGTCTTGCCAGCAGGATAACACCCTTTGGATGCCCTTCTATTTCAAATAGCAAGGCCACTTCCAGAACCTACCTGCAACATCCGTCTATAAAGATGTTGACACGTGAAATACCAGTAGTGGAAGTCTGGTCATTACAGCTTAGCAAAAGAGGACAGGTTTCTAAGGACGGGTAAGATGATCAAACAGCTGGAGCAAGGAAGAACAAGGCACCTAGGCCTCGTACACCTGTAAACCTAAGGCCTCCAGAGTCCTTAGAGGACGGACAACCATTTTTTTATCCTTTGTTATGTCACGGTCTTTATCACCAGGATCTCTGTTCATCTTGGGTGCAGCCATTAATACCAAAGGTCCTGTTGGCAGTGTCACTGCATCACAGAGGTTTATAGCTGAGATCCATTGACAACTATAAAACAGTGTATATACATCCAAGTACTCAGGAGAGAGTTTTGATTAGTGACTGCAGATGATCAGAAGAATGGAAAGGAGAAAGGCAATGAAAATAATGGGGTAAGAATTGGGAGAAAGGCATGCGCACAGTGGAGAAGAGGGGAAAATGCAAAGGGGAAGGAGGACTCTTGCTTTTCTGGCTGCACATTAGAGGTGTAGGAGGATGAATAATCTGTCAGGGCATGGTAATGCAGGGGTTTAATGCAAAGTTGAAATGCAAATACAATAATGACAAAAGTTATAGGAGAAAAACTTCAGTTTTTCATGTAAAACTGAATCTTTGTAAACGTTTGTTTATCTTTCAAAAATGCAGAGTAATCTCTGAGCCATGTCTGGGTATTTATCACTTTGAAAGGTGAAGGAAGGAGGATGCATAGTTTCCTCACTGGTTATTCATGTAAAATGCACTTAGATTAGTACTGAGCCCATCTTATCTGCTTATTATACATTCCCAAGCAAGCATTGGCTTTGAACTTGTTTTAAATATGGGCATATCCTGAAGCCTAGATGCATACAGAACTACAGAGAAAGAGGAAAAAAAAAAGCAACAGAAGAAGAGAAAACAGATAAAACAGATATAGCAAGTCAGACTTTGTGTGCACTTGGAATGAGACTGTTACGTATCTAAGACAGAAAAATAAAAGTATGTGTGATTAAGAGCTCACATTATTATGTGTTATGCTTCTGGTGGCTTTCCACGTATATAATAACAATAAATAAATTAATATAGAAATATATATAAATACGATATAAGCTATATAAATATAATAAATAGATAAATAGAAGTGATAGAAAGCAACAAAAGATATCCACCACCTGGAGGGTTTCAAAGTCAAGCACTCAAAAATTAGGATGTGTCAGATGGATACTTGCAAAACATCCATTTACTGTCCTTGTGTGTGTACATTGTAATACTATCTTAAATATATGATCACTTCTTCTCTTTAGACAAAATCCCTGCCTCTCTCAATGTGCAGAATAGACTTGCTTGCTAAAAGAACAGCTCTTCAATATTTCATTAAGCCTCATAGTTCAGTGTGTGGCTCAATACATTATTTACTGCACATAGCACTGAATACAGAATTATTAATTTCTTATGGCTTTTTTTTTTTGAGGTGCTTCAACAAGAAATCTTACTTCTTTGCAAAACTTAATGACTATATCTTCACAATACAGCTAAGAGGTGAGATAAAATTATGGCCTTCAGTTTGCTGATGGAGAAAGGATGCACACACAAATACTAATTTCAAAATTATCCAGAAATTCGACTAAATTTTGGGTTCCATTTTGATTCTGGGACATGACTTTCTTGAGCACTTTGATTTTTTTTATTTTTTGTTTTAGTTATAATTTCAGAGCAATTCAAAGAGGCATTGTTTTCAGCTGTATATGGACACTACTACCTCTCACATAACAGAGTAGGGTTAATCTTAGTTTAGGTTCTTATAGTCAGCAGAAGGCTACGTAAAAGAAGCAGTGGAGTTAGGGCAGGATTCATCTTGCCCTAAAATAAACATCAAAAAGAGATCAGATTATCTTACCCTTAAGGTGACTGCTTCTCTCCACACAGAATAAGGGAGTCCAAGGCAAACAGCTCAGAATGAGACAGCCAATTTCACAGATTCATCCAATACTTTCATAAAATTAATAATAAAAGCCTCCAAACAACTCTCCTGTCTTATTTTTGCCAAAGGTGAAAGATGGATAGTGAATGAGACAAATGTTTGAAGTTTTGGTATCACAGTGGAGAACAGGACTCAGCAACTAGTACTGGCACAGAGTTCCCAGAAATGCTCAGAGACACCCCTGAATCATCTGTTATGCTCTCTCAGTGCCTGCCTTGTATGAGAGTCCCCCCTTATTTTAAACATCTCTAAATTAGACAGCTGAGTCTTGAGGTGTTTGCTACTGGGTCTCTTTACCACCAGCAAGAGTGAATTCAGCTAGTTCTGGCTAAGTTCTGGTTTTAGAGACCACAAGCCTTTGTTTCTTTTATTTTTTTTTTTTGAGATAAGGTATTATGCCCTATCTTTACAATGAAGTAAGTTACCATTACAGAGCGAGTTGCAAATACCTCCTTCAGGCATCTCCTTTGGCCTAATATATTGCCATTTTTAGAAGGAAATGAACTATCTCTTGTTCAGAGTGGTTCATTGTAGTACTCAGTCTGATTTTATGCGTAATGGAAGTTTGTGCAGTTAGCAATTGGGCTTGAAAGCTTGTCTTTAACCAAAGTACCTTATAGAAGAGAATTCAGATGGAGTCTGTGCTTCTGGTCCTTCACTGGTCTCTCTCAATGGTTAATACTTTTTTTCTCATTTGGATTGTGCAGTCGTACTTTCTAGCTGATGAGCATTTCCTCTGATGCTTTGCAGGGCATATTTTTATTTCTTGTGTTTTCTGCCTCAGAAGTTATTTACAGACCATACGGCAAGACTTTTTTTTTTTTTTTTTTTTGGGTAGTCAGAATGTATTGCATTCCTTGAGTGTTTTCAAGTGTTCATAAAAAATCTTTCCACCCTTCAATTACTTGTATTGCTGTTCACTGTACCATCTTCAATTTTTCACTTGACTAAATGCACTATTCCAACATTATCCCCACTAATGCAATGTATAGAGGTAAAATAACTCACTAATTCCTTGTTTATGTATCTGAAGACCACACATAAATCTTTTTACCATATCACTGGGTAGATTGTGCTGGACACCTTGACTGTTTTGTGGGGAAAGGGTAAGGTTCATATTATATCTTTGTACAGCAGTTAGTAGAGAGGTTTATAATCTTTGGCAAGGGCTCCTGAGTAACATCACAAAATTAATCCTGCTCCTGCTGTTATACTAACAGTGATGCTAATGGGCCACTCTGTGATGGTTTGTCATGATGTTACACAGTTTGGTTGTCACAGGCACCTCACTTCTCTTCAGGCTTGCCAAAATTTTTGATGTATCTTTTCATATCTTTTCATATTTCATTGTGATGAGGTACCTGATAATGAAATACGATAAATCTACCTCTGTGACTCTAGGGCTGGATCAGAGATGGCAATTGCCAGAAAAGTCCCAGTCTCAACAGGGAAGTCCCAACCTAGATTTCCAGTATAATCTGCAAGGTTTTAATATTGAATTTGTTTTGGTGTTAATCTGTTGATTTATAATTTCTTCTTCATTAAGAATGTTTCTAGGCGTTACAGGGATTAAATGATCAGAAGATCCTAATAAGTCTTTAACAATCATATAATTCAGAACAAGATCTTCCATTGCTCTATTGCCTTTGGTACTGACAGGGTGTTTGCTGAAGCAGGATGAAAGAAGAATTTGGTTCAAAAAGCCACTCCTGCTGTCTCAAGCATCTGTGTAATGGTTCGGAAGGATCCCCAGCATGCTTCTGTCACATATTCCTGCTGACACCACGTACCATTTCCCAATACTCTGAAGTATGGAAACAAAGGTCCCAGCCAGCTTGTGCTGCAGGAAGAGATTGGGATAGATGAGAAACCTGTAATAACCCAGGACTCCCTCAATAGCTGGGAATTTTTCATATACTACTTTTGTATGAGCCCTAAATGTGGACTATACCCTACAGATGAGGAGCAAGGCGGGAAAAAGACTCACCTAAGAATGTCTGGAGCCCAAATCTCAGGGAAAATCCCAAACAAGCTCCACATCTTGTGAGAATTTTAACTCTGAAAGTGAGAGCAAGAAACACTGAATCTGTGTCTAAAATCTCTTAATGCTACTCCAAATATGACTTGTTGGCTTGCATCTGTCTCTCACTGCCATTCTCCAGTGCTTCAGAAGTGACGAGAAAAAAGAATACAGTCTCAGAAGCCAAGTTATGAATCAAGAGGAGATTGCTCCTTCCTGAACTTGGCAGGCAACCAAAGGAAGCTCTGAAGTAGAGGATTCATATAATAAAGCATAGTTCATCATAGCTGATGGAGATCATTTCTATGATATGATGTAATCAATTATTTTCTATAGATTCTCAGCTGGGTATAGGTGATTTTACCTGAAAAGAGATGGAGCATAGTAAAAAAGATTTGACTCATATATCTTGATCTAAAACTTTTTTTCACCTCCCAGTTATGGAAAGCATTAAAGAAGGTTCACAGGATGCTGTTTAAATAGTATCCACTTGGAGGATTGGTCTCCAGGTAGACTATTGCTTCAAGCAAGCTGTCTGTAAAGAACCTGCTTGGGGCTGCTGGAATGTTTATCATGACATGACTGCTGCAACAAGGGTGTGATCAGAAAGGTTGCTGAAAGACTTTTTCTCAGCTTCTTGACACCCGTTTATCCCAGCAGACACCCATTCACAGTGCACAGCAGTATCTGAACTCTTCACCTTGTTGGATAGAAGGTATTGAGTCCAAACTCCTGGTTAAGCGCAAATACATACTTTTTTCTAAACTTGATTATGAGTCTCCAGCAGATGAATTTGCTCTAAAAAGCTTCAGCTCCTGCTGCTAAGCATATATCACAGGAAGTTAAGTGTGGATGAATGCTTTGGCAATGAGTGCTCAGTTTCTGCATGAGGGCATTACGGATGCTTAGGAAAAAGTATAATGAGGGAGTAAGTGTCCAATTACCTACAACTAGAACTCTAGAACTCTCCTGAGACCAAGGTGGTACCTTGATATTTCACAGCCCTCAATGTAGCAAAAGCCCATCTAATCTGACCATGTTTAAACTTTGTATCTTGCACAGCTACCTATGGCAAATTCCGTAGGTTGCTTAAGTGTTGTGCAGAAGACCTCCTTCCTTTTCTTTTTTCTGCTTTGAACGTGCCATCTGATAGCCAAGTATAATTGGCAATGGAAGAGAAATTGAAGTTAATCTGAAATTTGGCCTTTCCATTCCTCTCATGCTTTTGCAGATATCTGTACTACTCCCTGTACATGCCCATTCTCCCTTCATTCATTTCTAGTATCCTTTTTACCTTTCTGTTTAGCCATGCTGGCTTCACTTGATCTTTTTAAAGTCCTTTTGGCCAGTGATATGTATTTGTTTGGAGCCCCAGACTGGTCACTTTGGTTTCTATATCGTACACAAGGATTTTACTCATCTGACTGTTTTTTTTTTTTTTTTTTTTTTTTTTTTTTAAGACAAGAGAGCTTATAATTTATTTAGTTCCCATTTTTGAAGTTAAATATATTGCCTTGCATTTCTTGATTTCTGTAATCCCAACATATAGTGGATACAAGCACTTATGATGGCTGTTATGGGTGGCTTTCTACAATAACATTTCAGCCAGTTCCTGTGGACTGATTGTGGTTGCGCTGATCGTGATCAGTTTTCCTTATATAGGTCTTCTGACTGATTTTTTCCTTTTGGCATGGCATCATGCTATAATGTGACATTCACCTTACATGAAGGTATGACATACATGAAATTAAAACACTCAAGTATGTAAAGCTGAGAGAGAATTTTACCAATGTAGGTCAGTTTGTCAGTTATTTTGAGGTTAATTCCATGCACTGTAAGGCTAGCTTGGGACAGGAAGAAAATGACCTCTTTCTTCTGATAATAAGACATGCTTGTGGCAATGGAAGAATTAAGGCCTCGCAGCATTTAGCAATTGCCACTAGAAAACAGGTACTCCTTTTCATGATCTGAGAAAATTAAGGGCAGCAATCCTAAGATCAGAAGGCTGAATAAAGTAGGTACAAGTCCACAAATCCCTGCCTGTTTCCATTTGTGACATAAAATTCCTTTGAAATAAATCCTTTTACAGGTATACAAGCTCTGCTGTTATAAAAAGAGTATAAGTAGGGTTGCAAAAATATAAAAATTTGTCAGGACACCTCAGTTTGCTAGGTATACAATACAAAACAAATATGAAGCAAATAAATGCAATCAGCAAACAAGAACCAAGACTCCTTCCACACTCCAATTTCCTCTAGCACAGCAATGAGCCAGGCACAGAAAGACTCATTGCCTGTTTATTTTTTTACTCTAGCCTCACCTGTCTTCTGCTTTACAAGCCTTCCTAAATTATTTTTCAGCTGAAAATAGTTCCTTGCCCCTATTGCACTGATGGAAGTCATTCCAGAATATAATTCCTTATTCCACCTTCCAGTCTAAATTTATTCATGACGACTATGATCTTATTCTAGTGTTATCCTCTGACTTACATATTCCTTTTCAATCCTTGATATTTACTTACCCAGAGTATTTTAAAGAATCATCATCTCCATTCTGAGCCATTGTTTTGCTAGGCTAAATAGGTCTGGGACCTTCTGCAGTCATTACAGCCAAAGATGGAACAGTAATGTCTGGGCGACAGTGTCATTTTCATCTGCTATGTGTCATGGAAGTGGCATCAGAGCAGTAAATATCGTACTTGAATCACATAACTAATAATCCAAATAATAGCAAATTTATACAGGTTCTTCATTAACCTTGAGCATCCTCCAGTTAGGCAGTAAGTGATGGGACCCATTCTTGCTAAACTTCTGTTTTGTAATCATATCAGAAGGAGTGAAAGTTAATTGATTTTTTTTCTTGTGAAAATCAAGTGTTATTATCTTTAATATCATGTATATTGATAGATGGCAAACAGTCTCATTTACAATCAGTATCCTAATACATTAATATAACCATTAAAGTCTATACAAATATAAAAGATGATGTCGTCTCTGCATTACTTGTGTGCAGTGTTACATCCTGTCTCTAGCACTGCAGGCTGACCCCCAAACCTGTTTTAGATATGGCTCAAGGGTCTTAATCCTAAGAAACAGCTCTGCTATTCTTGCACCTGAGACCAAATAATTCATTTAGCTATAAGTCAGTCTAACATTTCATTTATTGCACTAAAGCTTCTAGGAAGCTGAATGCATCTCTGAGTGCTCAGGAATTCTTTGTGTCATGGGAGATATCATTTCAAATGAATGCTTTAGCAAGGCTCGGAATGATTGCAACCTGCAGTTTGGCATGAACTATGGTTACATTTCTAGCTCAAAACATCACACAAATTAAGCAGGGAAATGGGATTTTGATTTAGACAGTAAAAGGAGGATCCCTGAATTCCTAATTTCTGTGTAGCCATGGCAGCCTCCTCTTCGATTCCTACCACCTCTCCCTCCTCTCCTCCCCCTACCTCTCTGCCTGTTCCTCTTCCCTTTGCCTTACACAACAGTCTGGGCTGGAATGCCTTCCACTGGGCAGAATTATTTATGAGAGTTCTGCAAATGTAGATGTACTGTTTCCAGCTAATAGAACTCAAATCACTTGCACTGCACCATTAGAGAGGAAACCTACCCAAGTAAATTATACACAGGCCATAAATGGAAGCAGTTGTAGTCTTTTTATGACTCTATAAAACTTTGGAAGTTTATTGCTATTGAACAAACATGTAATCTGATCCTTAAAGCTGAATTTCACAAACCAGTATGGTCCAAAACCCACATTTACCTTCAGGCTTATTGCCATGCTGGACATACCATAGAAGATGGGTTTTAGTGGCATGTTGTGAGAACCTTTAATAAATCCAGGACTCCTTTCCAGAAGATCTCTGAGCTGGCTAGAATGTAGGGCAATATCAGAATTCAGTGGAACACAGAAGAACTTGCAGGTTAATATTCTTTTTGCCAATAAAGGGATCCTATGAGGACTCCTATGAAGAGCTGAAAAGCAGTGTAAAGACATGCTGGGCTTATTAAGCTCAGCATTCAGCAGCCTGTTGTCTGTGAAGAGCTGAAAGTATAAAGTTATTTTTATTTTATCAAGAACTTGCTGATAAAACATTGCATAAACAAACAAACTCAGGCCCAACTAGAATATTAAAGCTGTGGTTGATGACCTTAGTTAGAAGTGTGTTGTAAGCCATTGGCAGTACAGCTGACTTCTGTAACGTTTAGTGCGATTCATCTGAATAAAAAATGCATGCATGCCTGTGCACTGAGCTGAGCTATGCTCTGAGGTGAGTAGTGGGGCATCACCTCCCCAGAGGTAAGTGTGCATGTGATAAAAGCTTTGATCCATTCTTTTTTCTTTTTTTGTATCTCTGCCCCTTATTGTTATTTTTGCTTGCACCATTTAACAGGCTGGCCTTTCAGTAGAGTGAGCTATAATGAAGATGTTTGAACTGCTGAAGTGCTGTGTTCTGTCTATTTCAAGACATTCAGAGCCTGTGGCATTTTGTATTTGTTCTCATGGTCTACAGTTTTGTGTCAGTAAGTCTTTCTCTCTAGGAGAAGAGAGAGCAAGGACAGCAAGGACCCATGAGGGGTTAGAGAAGATCTCCAGATTGCAGAGAGTCATGGCAGAGCCTCTGCTCTCACAGACAGTCCCCCTATTCTCTGGAAACAGAATAACTTTTCAGATGCAGCTTGGTTTGAGAGGACAAAGGCACATCAGGCCAGGGAAGAAGAACTTTTTTCTGTATAGATTATCTCAAACCCTGTAGTGTAGGCACTGGTCAGGATGTGGTTTCTGTCTGTGGTACCTAATGCAGGGATGCTGTGCTGAGTACTTCAGAAACATCAGTGATGCTAGTATTCTTGTGACAGAGGATGGCATTTGTGCACTGGCAACTGGTGGGCTTTGCTGAGGCTGGATGTATGGATGGCTCTAGTAAAGGCTGTCTAGACATAGCATAAATCTAGTGCCATTTGTTTCCATTTCCTTTGGAAGAAGAAAGCATTTTCCCAGGTTAAATTTTCAGTTGGATAATATGTAGGGGAATCTTCAAGTACTTGGAGATATTTTTATAAATTCCTAGTGATTGCTTGCATTCACTAAGAGCAAGAGCAGACTAGTGAAAGACATTTAACTGCGTATGTCTGTTATTAGTTGTGTTGAATAGACGTCCAAGCACCTTGTAGAGCCAGCACTGTGATGGGAGAATTGCATCAGCACCTGGAGGCTTAAAAACATCTCTCCAGATGAAAAACTTCCAGATCACCCACAGCAATACCAATCTATAATGATTCAGTAGTAAAAACAACAGTAGGTGAAATACCAAAGCACTGATGGTAAGACAAGAGAAAACTGTCAGTAAAAAGGTCTGCATTTTTAGCTAAGGGACTAATATGAAGTTCTGGGACCAATGATCAACTCTGTATTGTTAGTTATGGTATCAAGTTTAGCTGTCACTAAGAATAGTCTCAAATATACCACTGAAGAGAAAGCTAAATTAATAGATCAGAAAATGGAAAAAAAAAATTCTAGAAAGGCATCTCTTTTCTTTTGTACACATTTAGCAGAGGACCTCTCAGTCACCAGTGTACCACTCACCTCCATAACTCTTGTGTGCGTCATGTAAATGATGTTCAAACTGCATGTCCAGCTGAAGAGCAGCTGGAGAAGGAGGATGCTGCAGTCACCCTACACATGGCTCATTCTACCTTGCAGCTCTTAGTCGCTGTTTAAGAATCTCTACAGATAGTTTCCTTACTGAAAGAAACATTTTAATTTTAGGAACATGGAGATCTTTTTATGACATCAGCACATTATGAAATGCATGTGGTGGCAGCTGTTAAGCCTAATGAAACCCACAGCAGGGGAGAAAACAAAGTATCTCCTACAAAAAGAACAACCAGGGACCATGGACAGATGTAAGTGGCTGACAAGGTTGGATTTCCAGACAATATAGCTTTTTTTTATCATTTCACTGTGGAGAAGATAAGAGAGGACTGGAATGAATGAAGCCATGTGACTCCTAATTACAAGAGAGAATTTTTTAGAGAAAAATATCCTTCCCTGAGGAAATACCTTCAAATAGCAAGGATAGATGAACTGTCCTTCAAAGGATTAAAAGCAAGAAGAGAGCGGCTACCCTGGGTCCCACTGTTTATCCACTAGAGCAAAACCATTATAAAGGCACAGACTAAAAGGCTGCAGGAAGAAAAGTCAAATTTGGATGAAGAAAAATGCAAGCCTTATAATTCAGTTACTTTTGTATAGAAAACAATAAGTACAAATGTCAGAAGGAAAAATAGGCTTTTTCTCTTGAAAGTCGGAGATAGGAATAGTGGAAGACATAGCTGTAAATATTCTGGATTTGCAGCTACCCACAGCCTTCTTAAAGAATGAAGCCCATCAGTGTAGGCAGAGATTAAAGATGTCCAGAGATGTCCAGAGGAAAAGTATGCAGTGTGAATTCAGTAGGTCCAGGCTGCCAGGTTGCCTGAAATAGAGAAGGTATCTGCCAGATATTCACTGTCTCTTTCCAAAAATCTGTCACCAGCTGCATTACCATTGGGCTGCTGAACACATGGAAATATAAACTCAATAATACTGATAAACAGCAATGTTAGACTGGAGAACAGCAGCCATCCTCAAGGACAATAAAACCATCCTAACACTGCTGGTCAAAACCAGGCCAATGATAAAAAAGCTGTGAAACAAAAGATATTATCACCCAGGAGGGATAGGAGCTGGTTCTCCCAGCTGGGCATTCGGGGCTGTGGCATCCTCACATAAAGGAAGAGGAATAAAAGTAATGCTGCAGTTTGGGCAACATGGCAGCAAAATCTAAAATGACATTCTGCAGATGGATATCCAAAAGTTAGAAATAGACCTTGATGCAGCCTACGAGACAGCTGGAAAATGGTGTCCCACTAGCACTGGTGGAGGAGGAGTTGACAAGTCTTCAGCTTGTGTCCTTGTTACTGCTGTTGAAAATAGTGCAGAGTGAGGCAGCAGCCAAAGAGCAGTGAGAAAATGTCGGGTGAACTGAGGATCTGCATCAGTCACAAACTATGAGCCTTTAAGAAAGATGGTCTTCATTCACAGTGCCTGCGGATCTACATCCAGCTCAAGACAGATCATTGACTGTCTTTTCAAAAGCATATTCAGAATCAGTGGTTAGAATGAGATAGGTTGTCATTTAAGGGATTGACCATTTGCACCAGTGATATCTATCCCGAGGACTAGCACTTGGGCCTTTGGTCTTGGAGGGGAACCAAGGGCTACCACCTGAGCCCGGCACAAGGATAATCCGCAGTATCCAAGCTGGGATTCCTACTGCTGGAGGAGTGTCTGCCAATTCCTAAAATGTGCAATGGAAGTGAGATACACACAATGGATGCAGGTGAGATGAAGCACATGAGAACTCAGGTTCCTTATTCTGAATGCCTGATAAGAGGAAGGAAATCTTGAACCTTGAAAGACTCCTCTTTTTAAAACCCTGAAAAGTTTTGAGTATGGATTGCAACCAGTTATCCCAGAAAATCTCTAGAAATTTCCAGAATAGAAAGACAGCAGCACTTTAGCACTGTAGCTCCAGGGCAGCTGCTTAGAAAGGAGGCCTCAGGGCCAGGGACACCCAAGCTCTGTACATCTGACAGGGAGTTCAAAAACTGTGTGAGTTTCGGTTCCTAACCACAGCTTTGCAGGGCCTATTAACACTGGAGGTCTGTACAGACTCTACCATAGATGACATTTCTTCCTGTGTGGGAGGTTTTTTGTTTGCTTGTTTGTTTTCTGTTAAGCAACAAACTCCATGCAAAACAAAACAAAAATGTACACTTCCTGCTCTCTTGCAGAATGACATCTTGTTCCATACTGGGGCAAATAATTTCAATCATTAGTTTTTTAAAGGGATAAAGTCTATGTTATTACCAAAAGAAGTGGGTTGAGTTGTGGTGTTCAGGTTTTGAAGTTCCGTAAACTTCCAGATTTTGAAGAATCCACAGATACTGTGCAGAAGGACAAAAAAAAGTCTGGGTACAGACTAATACAGCAAGCATGCCACAAACTGGGGCTCTGCAAAGCGCTAGAGTAAATATACCAATTTGCTATGGGATGATATATGTAAACAAACTTTCTCTAACAGGAAAGCAACCCACGTATCTCTCTGGTGGTTGATTAGGTTCTGAGTTTCAGATGTTTACCCTACCTCCATGCATTTAAAACTTTAAAATAAAATAGTTGGACTGCACTTGGCATGGAGACTGAAAACAAATACCAAGATAAAAGCATGTGGAAGTGAGTAATATAGATACTGGCAGCAATGTCAGTGTGTGCATTAGCCCAGTAAAGTCACGGCTGCAGTGGTGGAAAGAAAGGACCTGTGTATGTCTGGCACCATTAGGCTGTTAGAGTGGGATGAAGGAAGATGGATTCCTGCCCTGTGTGATTCCCATGGAAAGCTGAGGAGAAGAAAAATATTTTAGCCACATGTCCAGGAGTCCTATAAGCTGATCCCATCAGCGTTGCAGAGGGGTTTTGTGAGAGCTAAGAGCCTCAGGTCCACAGCCTGAAAATTAAAATAGCTCCCCATGGTCTTATCCCTCTCTGTAATCCCATGACCAGAAGCTCAGCAATAAATGACTTTCAAATTAATGAGAGAATCTTGTGCTTCAGGGTGATAGGCTTCTACTGTCAGGGCTGAAGACAATTTGTAACTGCTAGAGGGTTAAGAGGGCAGTATGTACAGCTGCCACTTCCAGCATCTGCTCCTGTCAATGTCACCAGAAAGGCGTTGTTGTAGATGGGACTTGGGTCAAATCCAGATGGGGACTGGTCCTTTCCCCAGACAGTGTTTCCTGAAGCCCCAAGGAGCCCAGAGACCTATGGAGCTGTCTGAAGATGCTTGTCAATGGTAGGATAGTATGTGATGATGGAACAGGTGGTACTGACCTTCTAGGACAAAAATCAGCCCAAGAAATGCATGGAGAGCAGCCAGACCACCCTTTCCCATTCTCTCGGGAAGCCAAAATAAGCCACTGGATGCTTAGAGACAGTCCAGTTATTAAATTCTAGAGTCTTGGTTTGAGGACAGCCTGGGGAAAGTATGTACAAATCAGTATTCAAAAATCAGGACAAATAGCATGAAAGAAACATATTGGGCCACCTTGCCCAGAGATTTTGAAAAGAATTGAAACCCAGAGATGGGCCTACACACCTTCGATTCATGCTTTGCTCTCTGCAAGGTGTATGACTTCCTGACCAGTCGTCGGCGGGGACCACTACAGGAAATCACCTCTCTGCATACACTTCATACCTGCGATCCGTGGGTTGTTTTAGGACAAGAACATGCTTAGGTATCCTGACCCACCCTGGATGGCCAAGATGTGGAAAGGCATTCCTACCCTTTTTTTTGAGAGACCTCTCTCCCTGCTCATTGTATTTCCCAATATTGTAGAACTTTTAATCAAATATGTCTTTCATTAGTGAATGTTTTCCCACCCTCTGCTTTCAGGTTTGGGGCTTACTCCTCTTCCCTTGTATTATGGATCTCAGTTTTGAAACACCAGTATGTCAAACAATTGCTGACCTTGGTTCTGGAAGTGCTACACATAAAATATTATTTACACAAAATATAATGTTGACATTAAATTACATTTATCCTTCCCCCATCAGCTACCTTCTATCAGTTTTGGGGCCCTTGGCACTAGAGATATGTTTTTCCTTTTTTTTTTTTTTTTTAAGGTGGAACAGCCCCCTTTATTCTGATGTAGAATTTCTGGTACTTCTACCTGTTCCTCCCAGAACTGAGCATCCATTCTGCCTGAGTGTGTCATTTGATATTTTATTGCAGGTTTTGTCTCATTTATGACCTTCTTAACTTTTTGGATGTTCCTTTCAATTCCTTTTGTTGAAGATGGTGGAGAAGGTTGAAAGAGGGACTTCCATGCCCTTTTTAGGAATTTCCTCTTCTGCAGAAAGGACATGGAAGGTGCAAATGGTCTCCATTTCTGGCAGGGTTACTTATGAGAACTGTGACTGCTGATCAGCTAGAAATGATGAGGAAACTGCAGCAACTCATGTATAAGAATGCAAATTACATTTATTTGGAAATATATATTACTGCTAATTTTTTGTGTTCTCCTAAGGAAAAGAAAGAGTGAAAAGGATGGTCAAAAACACTAGGCGGTTTGAGGTTTAAAAGGGAACTTCTTGTTCTTGGTGTAGACATCTGATGATATCTGATGTAGATATCTTTAACAATTCTACAACCTGATACATTTCTGCAAAGTTATCACAAGTTTTTCCCATATCATTTAGATGAAATGCAAGCAGCCCAACATCTAATAATGTAGCCTCCTGAATTATGTGTTTAATAGGAAGCAAGCACCCAGAAGACCATAAACAAACATCAAATCTATAAATTACTACATTAAAAAAAAAGAAATAACTTTGGCCAGAAATGAGAGAATTGCCTCCTTATTGCCCTTCTGCTGAAACCTTCTAGTACATTCACAACTCGCTGACACCTTGAATTGTTGCTTCAATTCCTGTTTTGGTTGTCACCACTCTCAATTATTTAAAAAACAGGCCTAAAATAGATTTATATTTCTCAGATTTTATTAGACAGTAAAAAAGAGAAGCCTGAGCTACAGCAGTAAATAATTTATGGCTTTTGCTAGACTGGCAAGAATACCTAAAATAAAAATATAATACATGTATTGGATGGAAAGATTTTGGATCTTATTGTTTTTTCCTGCCCAGTGGTTTTGCTAGAAGCAATTTTAAGATACATCTTCAATTGAGAATTTTATTCCCCATCACATAGCTACTTATTATCATCAAATTCTAACCACCAATTCATAAAAGACTCTTCCTGATGGAGTTGATATTTGCTTAGATTTCATGGTGATAAAGCAAAACTATGGAAGCAGGTGGTGGATGTACAGTTTCGCATGAGGAAGTATTTGCTGCAGGAAGGGTATTAGGCATTAAGCAATGATGTTTCTTTTTCATGCGACTTTGAAAATCAACATTGTCCCCTACAGTTCCTCCAATGATATCATTGCCTATCCCTTGAAAAAACATTTTTAAGTAGCCTTTATGCTTTGCTTTTCTTTAACAGGCCTGACATTGTCTTGCCTGCCCTATTCTCTTACTACTGATCCATGGAGGAATTCACTGAGGCACTGAATTATTCTGAACATTTTCAAGAAACTTGTTCTTCCTGTAAGTTTCAGAGAAATTCTTGGAGTCCTACAGGGACTGTATCCCCAGATGCAATACAAGTTTAGCACTTAATTGATACTATTAAGGTCTGGGGTTCTTTTTTTCCCTACTGCCTCCAAAATTATATCAATACCAACCTCCAGCTGTAGATATCCATGCAGGAGTTTTATACCTGCTTTGAAGACATTCCTGCAGTTAGGGAACATAGACATAGGTCTACCTGGTGACTCACTCTGTCAGTACCAGATGGAAAAAATGTCCGTAATCAGCAAATGTTCAATAGCATGCTACAAAAGTATATCCTTTCTGATGATGGGGCTCCATGACTGACTTAAGCTCCGAGCAGGAAAAAATGATTCTTCTTACATATGTACTCTACCTCCTATCCTTTTTAATGCCTCTCCTTTCTACCTCTTTTTGATAAGTGCCCGATCTCTGACATGTCTTAGAGCAAGGAGTTCCACAGTCAATTATGTATTGTGGAAACCAGTTACAGTGAACAAACAAACAAAAAGGCCCCAACTTCTGCCCAGTTTGCTTCATTAATTTTTGATTTGATTTTTTTTAGTAATAATGGATAATTCTGTAGGAGCCATAGTCAAGATTCTGAGTACACCCAACTGTCCCTGAGTTTGCTTAAAGTATTTCCTTGATGTACCATATATTTCTAAATCACATCATGAAAATCTTGTTGCTGTTTTTCCAAGCCCCTAACCATTATGTTAGCTGTTTCTCCAGCCTCCTCTACTCCTACTCCATCCTTTATGAGTCCACTTTCAAGCAGAGTTCAAGATAAGGTCACCTTGCTTATAGAAGCATTGTCATCGTTAAAGTGCTATTTTCTGTTGGTGATTTTTTTGGCCACAACTTCATGTGACGCTAAAAAAAAAAATTGCACAGATCATAGGATACAAGACTTGAAGGAGCCTCAGGAGATCGTTTAATCTATCACTTGAACTGAAGCAGAGACAAGGATTGACCTTAATAGATGTTTTAATGTGGTTCTCTCCTTCAGTTGCACCAATACAGCTGTCTCTAGCCCATTCTTCTGCTTCTCTCTCTTGATGGTCAGTGGGCTATTTTCTTATTATCTGACTGAAATCTCTTTGATGCAAAATCAACTGTTTATTTTTTTCTGCCCTTTCATTCCATACAAGATGGAGAGCAAACTGCTGTTTGCTGTCTTTATAACTGTTTTTGTATTATGGACTGCTAAGTCTTCCTTCACTCTTTTTTCTTTTTTTTTTTTGAGTTAAAAAAAAAAAAAAAAAGAACACAATAATTTTTCTGATTCTAGGCAGGGGACACTCTTGTCACTCTCTTTCTGGTTTCCCTCCAGGCTGTCTACGCTGTCCATAACATTATTAAAGTGCACAGTCAAGAATGGCTGCAGCACTAACCTCACAACCTCTTGTCTGTTACCAATATACGCAAGGGCATCGTGCTATTGACTCATATCCAGTTTACGGTAAACTTTAATGCTAAGCTTTGTTTTTGCAGCATTTTTGCTAGCAAATTTTTCTCCATATCGTGCTTATATGTCTGATTTTCCCTTCCTCAAAATATATGTGCATGAAACTTGACTTCAGCAACAGAGTTTCTGCTTCTGCTTCTCTGACATAATCTGTTGAGAGAAGCTGTGATGTGGACTCTGTTAAAAGATGGGAACACACCAGAGGTCAGAGAAATAGAAAGAGTTGAACAATTCAGGGTTTTCTATGGCAAAATGTTTGGAATACTTACATAGCTCAAAAGCTGTTAAAGTTACAAATGATCGAAGTTAAAAAGATAAAGTTACAAATAATAAAATAAAGTAAGATGTAAAGTTAGAAATGAGCATATTATCCTGGAATGTAAGGGCTCCCTGACAAGAACATGGAAAAAGTGATTGTCCCTTAGCTCTGAGTGAAACACATGCTCACAGGAAATGCAAGAATTATGAGGGCTGGGGAAACCACACCACTGGAGCTCTGGAAGAACAGTGTCAGGAATGACTCCTCCTCCCTTGAGAGAATGGGCATGGACCACACAACTTTTCCAGGCCCTTTCAAGGACTATTTTTATAAGAAAATGCATTTATCTAATAGGGTGAAAATTTGATGCAGCATCCAAGGAAATGGTTATCTGTAGGCAGGGGGCAATTGGAAAACTTTGCCCCATGACAGTTCCCTACAGTGATGAATTGCAGTGTATTCGGGTGAGCTACACTGGAGAAAAACAAACTTCTGTCTTGTACCTCAGTTCATACAGGGTTGTGCTCTGTGCCTTATTTCACTAGTTGTCTTTTCTGTTCCAGTTTGGCAAATATTTCTCTGAATCCTTCCCTGAAGTTGAATACATGTTTGCTATGCTAGAAACCTGTGAAACTGGTGGCTTTGCTACGCCTGAAACTAGAAGGGAGAATACAACAAAAGTCATAGGTGGTTTGAAGAGATCTCCATGAGGAAGAGATCAGAGAACTGCAGGGTGAGGAACTGTATTTTGCACTCTGAAGAAGGTCAGTGCAAGTTCTGGGTTGATAATCTCTGGTTTTAGGAAAGGCATAGGCTCAAATCTCTATGTCCAAAAAGCAAGCATAAGGAGTTTATCTCACCTGCCAGGATGCCGTGTATGCTGCCAGAATATGTTGTACAAATTTTACTCTTTTATAATGTAAAAGGCCTGAATGAAAATATTGGCTAGGATCCAGAACACTACTTGAAAAAGCCTCTGGAATGGGCTGTGAACCATGTACAGCTGTTGTCTGACAAAAGTTTTTCAAAGAGTTGCAGGTCAATCATAACAATTTTCACCAGACCATATTTCCCTAGTACACTTGCAACACTGCCATGTGGGATTGTCATAAACCTTCATAGAGCCAGGATATATCACATTTACCACTTTCTCTATCCACTAGGCCAGTTATCCTGCCAAAGAAAGGAAATTAGATTGGTTTGACATGAATTGGTTTTGTCAAATCTATGTGGGCTCCATCTTATTACCTTATTATCCTCCGGGTGCCTATAAACTCATGCTTTAAAAGTTACTGAGGTTTGACTGACCAGTCTGCATTTCCCTGGGTTCTTCATTTTTTACTTTTAAACAGTGAATACTATACTTATCACTTCCTACTCTTCTGAAATGCCTTTCTTCCTCCATATGTTCGCACAGCCAATGGCTAATGGTTCAATGACTGCCGAGGAGCTTTTCTTCAGCACTCTGGAATGAACTCCACTACATTTTGCTTGCTTTCTTCAGCTCTTAAACTAATTGCCTTAATAATTAATAATTGTTTAAAAAAAAAGTTATGAGAGATACACCGAATGCTTCATTTTTCTCCATATCATCTATTATTTAAGCTCTGTGGAATTGTCCAAGGATTTATTTCATTTTCCTCATCCTTAAATATTTGTTTTCCCGCTAGTTTTTTTGTCTTTTACTAACTGTACTTCATTCCCTTCCTTTGCATACTGACCTCCTACTTAAGTATTTTCACATTTAGTTTCCACTTGAGATATGATTCTTTTTTTCTTTTTTTTTTCTCCAAGTCACTGAAGACTATCTAATGCAGCCACGAGTTTCTTCTATTACAATTATTAATTTTACCCTGCATAAGGGCAGTTTGCCATTGCACGTTTTAAACTGCATTTTTTTTTTTTTTTTAGGAAACACTTTAGGAAGTATCTTTTTTGGGGGAAGCACCTACTCCTTCATTCCTTTTTCTCTTGTACTCTTTTCCCAAGAGGCCATATATGCCAAATTTGTTGAGTTTATACCCTTGAAGTTTCCATTGCCAATTTTTTTTAAAGGGTGAGAATAATATTAATAAATGTTATGTCTGCTGTGAGATCCTAAATCAGCCAGAAGAATCTGTAATTTCTTATGCTAATGCTATTTAAAACCAACTTAGAATATCAAACTTCTTGAAGAGTAACTTGCACTATGACAGAAACAAAGAGCTTCCCAAACAAAACTCCCTCTTATTCTGTGCATTTTGAATGTCCGGCCTGTAAGTCCAAAAACCTCCAGTGTGTCCTCCAGTGCAAAAATCACAATTCTTGAAGGTTTCCTTTGAGAAGTCTCTTTCTTTTCAGCAGCTCTCAGGTCTTCATGAGGCTGGATCTGTCCCCTCTCTGCCCTCCTCACTCTGTGCTCCCTTTGGGCTTATTCTGGTTCCCTGGGAAGGAGTCCCATGTGCTTATATCTTTCTGTATAGCCAGCATAAAGCAGGCAGATGCTCTCTTGCCTGCTGGTCATCCACATCCAGAACAAACACAGTGGAAAGGACAGATCCTGTCAACCACCTTGTGTGAGCCAAGTGATTTGCAGAATTCTTCTAAGGCATTTATAATAATGCTGGTGAGACTCAATTGTCAATTATTTTTATTAGAATGTATATTTTTAAAACTACTTTTGCATTTGCCCTTTATAAACTGGATGCAGTGTGACCTATGCAAAAAGCAGTGAGCTGGAAATGAGCAAATGTTGGTTCTGGTTCTAGTTTTGGTTCAATGTTGGAGTGCAGGAAGACCTTGGGAAAATGCATTTCTCCTCCCTGTTCCTTCTTTGCCAAGTGTTTTTTTTTTTTTTTTTTTTTAATATGTATGAACAGAGCATGACCATAGATGACCCACTTCTTTCCTAAAGCTGATTGCCTTTCTGGATGCAGAGTAGTCATTTCTCTTTAACTATCCATCATTTGGGAAAGAAGGGATACCAACATTTCACTGATGTCTCTTCATCACCCTAAAATATTTAGGTAAAATATTTACCCTAAAATATTTAGGGTAATGAAGGTATGGAGCCCAAACAGTTCTTTGATAATCAGCAAGTGAATCCTAGAATAAGTAAGCCAAATATTTTCAGAAGAGATCTACTGATATATCAGCACTGCATGCAATGACCAAAGATTCACGGGTATGCTTCATGAAGAAGATCCAAAGAGCAGCACCGTAGCTTTGTAGTTGTACTTTCCCTTTCCAACAGCCTGATATCCTGGACCAATTTTTTGATCATAGTAAAGAGTTCAGAAGAAGGTATAAACTATACAGCTTGGAAAATTACAGCCTAGCACTCTCTTGGTAGTGTGCAGTTTCTCACAGGTACACCTTTAAATCAGATGTTCCTCTTGTTTTCATGGGGTGAATTCTCACTGGTGTAAAAGTAGCAAGAAAACACTCAGGAAGTCTGTGAGGCCATAATTCTACTCTCATTTATGTGACAAACTTCAAAGAGATCTGCACTTTCTAGGGAAAGAAAATAGTGCTGAAGGAAAGCAAGGGCAAATACTGAAAGGACACCTGCCAAGGAGGCAGATTCCCATGCTAGATATGCCCATCACTCTTGGGCCATAATGATAAAGAATGATAAACTGGGTTTGATTTCTGACTGCAACTCGTCTTAAATGCGATCTGAATTTCCATGGATGTATCTATGACTGATTATACAGTATTAGAAGTAAAGCAAGCCCTAAACCCCATGACTCTGTGAAATAAAGAAAGAGTATCTATGTGGGAAGTGTGGCATAGCTTTGCTCTGAATTTATACAAAAGGAGAAGGTGTTTCAAGCATCTTTAATAAAGTGGGTGACAAAGGTAGTACACAGTTAATATTTCAGTTGTATTTTCCATTAGTGACCAATAGTCTGGGAATACTTCATAAAATTTTTCCTTGATAAATATTTGTAAGTGCAAAGTTTTAACGCAAGTTTGTATGCCAGTTAATGGTCTGACCAAACTTCTGGTGCAAGCTTATCTATCCAGAAACCAAGGCTTTAGGTCAGGGTGAGCAGATAGACAGGAGCAAGAAAAGGTCAAAGCAGGTATCCAGAAAATGCTAACTCTGAAAATGACTTAAGAGTCCTGATGGAAACACACTGAATGTGAATGTGTAATGCAATGCAATGACTACAGTTATTCAGGGTCTGGATTTTATTCTGAAGATGTGTTTCAATCTCCATAAGTAATTGGAGAAACAGCTGCTGAAAGGAATTTTTTCACTTCTGAGGAGAGTGCCTGCATGGCTTATTGGAGCTATTTTTTATGGGCTTCTTTCCATGACCTCTAGGAGCAAGCTCCACAAATCTATGTTCATATCTAATGATTTCTCATGGTTGCACACATCCAGACAACAAAGCAAACTCCAGCGTTAACAATTAACTTTCTTCCCATTTTCATCTCCGCAACTGATGACTATTAAGTGAGCTTCATAGCCCTTAGAAGTAGTAGAAGAGATCAAATATGCACAAAATAGTTTAATATAACAAGCCCTCTTAAAAAAAGAAAGAACACAAAAAATGATCTGCAACCCTTGCTGGTGACATATTCAGCTTCTGTGAAATGACATGATATGTAGTTATTTTCATTCACTATCTGCAGCAGACTTAGTCTTTTTCTTTGCATGTGGATAGTTTTTCTGGAGATATAGTATGGCCAGAGGATGCTTTTTCTAAGAAGACTCATCACTGCAGTTGTGAAAGAGCAGAAAAAGCAAAGAAGCTTAGTGATACTTCCTCAGTATCTTCTCCTACCCTAGAGTGATTTCACAGGAACCTTCTGAGATAAGTTGATACACTTGTGTGTAGTGTTTTGTGACAGCTTTTTCACCCATGACTTTGCCCACATTGTTAAAAAAAAGCATTTAATTTCAGCATCTGATGTCTCCAGTGGAAGAGAGTTCCACAGCTTATCTTCTGATTGTTTTGAGTCTGCCAACTGCTACACCATTTTAATGGCCCTCATTTCCCATACTGTATGAGACAGTAAAGATACTTGTTTATCCTCTCATTTTCACTACTAAATATTTATTATTTTCCTTACACATAGCTTCTGTGTAAGTGAAAAGTTCTAGCCTGCTCCTTATTCCAGATTTCTGATCATACCTTTTAACAATGCTACTCTCCATTTTACAGTGCTAATCTATCCATTTTGAGGGGATGACTCAAGTGTTCAAGACGTGGATACACCAGAGATTTATATAGTAGCATAACTGTTTTCACTTTTGCTCTCCTTTCATTTCTTCGTACATTGCAACATCAATTTGCTTTTACACAGCTGTGAGCATTGAATTGATACTTTCATAGAATTATCTATTATAAAACCCCAAGTCACTTTTGATCCACTGTGAATTCAAGAACTCTTTCCTGAGAGGTAATAGCTAGCTCAAAGCCTATCATTATGTATGTAAATAGAGAGTCCTTTTCCCCATGTTGTATAATTCTATGTTTATCTACAATGAATTTCAGCTGTCATTTTCTTGTATAGTCATTGCTGGGGGATTTGTCTACAATGTTTTACAGTCAGCCCACTTACTTAAGAAGTCTGAATCACTTAGTATCATCAGTGCTATTTCAAGACTGATTTCTTTACAAAATCTTGGGTTGAAAAAGATCTTAAGCCATCAAAGTCAAGAAGTTAGCACCAAACTTAAATCTACATATCTGAGTCTGCACTATTCTTCCTAGATGCCCTGGGGATCTAGCCAGGGGAGAGAAATAAGCACCTACAGATGACTGGTCACCATCTATTTTTATCTATTGATTAGAGAGTGAACCTACAGTGACCTATAGTCCACTGTAGATTTGATGATCTGTGCTTTAAATGTCTGCATTATAATGGGTGAATCCACCAATGGGATTCCTGTTCTGTCTAGGAAGTCATCATTACCGTGACAGTTACAAATCTCATATAAAATTTCTATTGTATATCGTTTCATCTGGACAGAGCTCATATTTCAAGGGTGCAGCAGCGTAATTTGGTTTTCCCATAGAAAGTTTCAATTTTGTTCTGTCTTTCCTATTACAAACATAATTTTGGCACCCTATTCTATAGGACTATTGAATTCCTGGATTCAGATTTGTTTAAATAATCATTTTTATATAAAGTACTGAGTTTTTCAGTGCTTTATCTGTGCTCCTTTCCTTTTACTTTACCTTTTACCGATACAGTAGGTCTACTACATGTAGCAAATATTATTTTTGCATACAAGGTTGTACATTTAGGGGTAGCAATTGTATTCCTCAGGTATAAATCAACATTTTTAACTGAAGCCAACAACTTTAACTGAAAATCTCTTATTTATTTTATTATGCTTATATGCAAAACTTTGGAATTGGTTTTGTGTTATAAAAGAAAATTCTAGTTGCTTATGTTCTTTGTTCCATGCAGACTGTTTTTTTTTTTTAAACTGTTGTTTCTACACTTTAATTTTGTTCTGCTTTCTCTTTATTTCTAGGGAATCCTGTCCTTCGCCATCACTAAGATCTAGTGCTTGCATTGTTTTCCATTGGAAAGAAGGAAAAAATTGCAAATATCATCTTCTACAGGTAGATCATAGACACCCTTGGCAGGAACGATGTATGATCTAAATGTTATTAGCCAGTCTTCAGTAAAAAAAAGTTTTTGTCTTAAATCTATGGCTGGACCTTGAATATAGCATTAATGTGTGCACCAGGGTTGATCTATGCTGAAGGTTATGTGACAGACATTATATGGAGTAACCTCTTGGTAGTTTCAGGAAATATATATATATATTGCTGTGTATCTGTGCTTATTTGGTACTTTTTAGCTGCTTGCTGTCTGATAGCCAGATTTCTATTTTTCAGTTAAATATACACTTCTAAACAAATCTGGTGCTTTTGATCTTGCAAAATGAAAAGTAGCTCATCTTCACTTTTGTAGGTCACTTGATAGATAAAAAAACAGACTTTCTTGAACCTCTTCCAGGTGTCTTTATTTCTGGAATGCTCCAGCTCTGATTGCCAAAGCTTTCCCCTTTTTCCTTTCACCACAATTTCTTCCACTCTTCTGCTTCAGGATGCACTCTCCTGTTTCAGCACTGTATCTGCCTGGTGTTATGTAGTATTTCTGGGTTTTGATTAATGAGCAGCTTGAACTTGAGCTTATCATAATGGCGAACAGTTCATAGCCTAATGAAAATTAAAAAAAAAAAAAAAAAAAAAAAAGGAAATGAAGGTCTTCTCGTTTGGTGAATGAGTTTGCCACATCAGCTTATTCAAAGCGGACATTTTCAAGATGCTGGAAATTTGGCTTCCTTTCACCACAGCTCACCTGTTCATATGCTCCTAAAAGCTGAAGTGGAGGCCATAGCCAAAGGCTGGGGGTCATCAGATTGCGGATGAAGTCCAACTGACTCTATGAGAACGCTTAGCCAGTTGAAGAAGTTTTATGATATGGTTGCTGCTGTGGAAGACACAAGTCATTGACCCTGGAGAAGATCTGTGTGTAATGCCTCAGGTCTCTACAGAAGGAATAATGTGGCACATTAGAGGAAGGCCAAATTTGTCCTTAATCCTTTGTGAAGACACATGTGTGTTTGACCCTATCCAGTAGTGCTGCTTTAATGCTGATAGAGAGCTCTCTTCAAGTATGATGAAAGTGAAAACCTTGCCTGCCCATTTTTTTAGAGGCTGTTTGTGCCTTGACCCATGAATAACAAAGAGAACGGTGGTGTTTTGAGGCTTGATTGATCATAAATGTCCTGAAATATCATGTATTATATTAATAATTTTCTATGCTTCTCTAATAGTTTCATGAGCTTCTTGAAGATACTTTCCTGTATGGAAGACACAGTTGGCACAGTCCTGCTAGCCAAATTTCTCCTGACCAGTGGTGAGCATTTAAGATTGATCAGAAAGGAACTATGGGCTAGATATCCCACAGTGCCAGGCATTAACCTTTGCTAAGAGGATCCTAGGTCATCTAGAACATGTTAAGAAAGGGTTGTCACTGCAATAGAACAAGATATCTGAAAGCTAAAAATAGGACAGTGCAATTTTAGTGAATTAATATGAAGCCAGGATGTTCTCTAGATGAAGTGTTGGTTGGTTTTAAAAGGAGAATCTAAGCTTTTGAGGTAAATAATGATTTTCTGTCATGACTGTGTGGGATACAGTGAAATTACTCAAAAGAAACTTTCTGGCTTCAGATATTGACTATCCTCTACTTGGAAAAAGATGATGAAGGAACTTCTCCTGCAGGAAACAATTTTCCTACTGACTCTCCTGCATATGACCCTGAGACCTGGTGAACTTCAGTCTCGTCTTCCTTTCCTAATAATTGATGTGAAGAAGGCGTTTTGAGGAAAGAACAGATTGTGCTATTTAGTGCCTCCAAAGAGAATGTCTGAGTTAACTGGTGTTTAAGGAAATTATTTTAGTTTTAGCCATAGGATTCATTTTTCGTTAAGACTACTGTATAGATGGACTCATAAGAGCTTGCGTGGTATTAACAAGATCCTAAATGAAGGAACCAATTCATTTCATTATTGATAACAAAGTCATCTTCCCAGAATAGCAAATGAGGTAGGATTGGCACTTTGAGATAAAGCCCTGATTATTTCCTGTGGAATCTATTACATTCTATTATTTCTCACAGATAAATGTTTAAATCATCTGTCTAAAATGCAGACATTTGGTGGGTATTCCTTCCACAGAATCATTTTATATTATTTTCGAAACTTTTTCAGTCTTGCTTATTTTTAATTTTTATTTTAATTTGTGCAGAATTTATTATTAATATGGTGCGGAACATTCAAAAAGTCTGAAACTAAATTCCTTAGCTAAGCATTGGGCTCTAACAAACTTTTGGAAGAACTTGAAAAAATGAGTAAATTATTAAATAGCACTAAACCAATTCATAATTCATCATTATTGATATTTATTCCAATGGCTGCTAGTGAGGAAGGAGATGGAATAGGATGACATTGAGCAGCCAGCTAGGAAAAACAGAGAAATGAACCTGTAGAATTACAGACGTAGGAGGAATGAGTATATCTGACAGGAGAGCTGATTGAGCACCACAGAAAGACAAGCATGTTGGAAACCATAGGAGCTCTTTGGAGAGTGTGAGCTTTGGGATAGATACAGTTACTCTATACCTGGAAGATTTAGAGGAAGTTCTGCCTCACCGGGAGAGAGAAAACTGTGGGCATATAAAGTTACTCCTGCAAGAAAGACGCATAAAAGTAGATGGGAAGAGACTCAAGAACAGGAAAGGAATTGGAATGGGTAGAAAATCCAGGGAGTCAAGACAAAGCTGAGAAAAGGGAAAGGATGTGAAGAGAAGATGCTCTGGGATCGCTTGGAGGCTGTAACTTTCATTCCTTCCCTAGGGAGCATCATGAAGGTGCGAGGCCCTCTGCTGGACGTGTACTAGGCAGACATTTTTGGGGTGGAACATTTTTGGACCGAAGAGCAGTGCTTGAGGTTCTACATTCTGCAGCAGGAGTGGGTGCAGTGCTCAGAGACCATGGGTCAAAGCTAGGCACTATTCACAGCTTTCCATGATTTTTATCATTGTATGAACCATGTTCCTATTGGAAGTGCCCCAGCCAGTGCTACCCTTGGAATGCAACAAAACCTCTGCAGGTTGAATGACAACCAGATTATCTCTTCTAGCAGCAGTTCTTCCAATGTCACAGCAGAAAATTCTTCCTAGCATTGGAGAAAGTCATAGTTAAAGCAGATTACTATGTATCATATGATTATCTCAAGCTGCTTCTATGTTTCCTTAATAAATTGCACAAGGTTTGCCTTTCAATAAACCTAATATGAATGCAGCTGTCTATCTGAACACCTTCTAGACAGATTTTTCTAGCTGGTGGTGTTTCTTCTTATGGTGTTGCTTTCAGCACATTGTCATCCAGGAGTTCCAATGAACTCTATTAAGCAGTGATTAATAAAGATTTTCAAATGAGTACAAGTCTCTTCAAGCTTCAGACAGCTCTGTAGCAAGCCTGCTTTCAATTAGCACCTATTTAATAATTTTTTTTCTTGTTGACAAATCCTCTTTTTGCTTAACCCACTCCTCCATGAAATCGTACGACGCACTTCAAGCCATTTAGCCCTTGATCTAATATAAGTGCTTTCAGCCCTTTTTCTGCAAGTAATTAATCTAATTTGGATTAGAGGGATTATAGATGGTCTTAGACCTCACTTGATAACACTTCGTTCTTAATCAACACTTTCAATTTTACCCAGTGTTATGAGATACAGAAGGCGTATCAGAAAATTCTCATTGTAAATGGCTCTATATCATGATTTAGCACAAGAATTGCTGCTCTTGTTGCAGAATCAGGGGCAGTGAGAAATTCTGTTCCTTGCATGAGCTGGATGACATTTATTACAAAAAAATGTGAGCACCAAAGAAGCAAACGGCTGAATTTTATGTTCTGAAGCTGCAGCATAAAAAGAATAGTGAAAAAGGAAGAGAGATCTGAAATTTAAGGAAAGCTTTATGGGCCACATTATCAAAAGATACATTTCAGAACAGCTGAATGTATGTTTCAAAGCTCTGATCCCAAATATGCACTTTAACTCCAAACTACTGCTTCCCTTAAATCATAACCTATTTAACAACATCTGTACAACTTCTTCTTACTACCTCCCTGAGTTTGGATAACTTGTAAAACCATCCACGCCTCTCATGAACTGTGCAGTTTTGCTACTCCTGATTTGCTTTTGCTCCACCCAAAAAAGTAGTTAACTGGCCCCCATTACTTCCCACCTAGTGATTCACATCTGCAATTACCTTCACCCCTGCTTGCCATGCAGAAATAGATGTTGTAAAGTGCAGCATATGAGGAACAGAGAGTTTATGGGAATTTCCACAAAGAGATGAAGTGCAATGTGCTGTGAGTACAGACTGGACTCACTCTGAGAGCCCCACCAGAAATGTTATTGAAGTAACTTCCTGAAACCTACATAAAAGAATAGGAAAGAGCAAAAAAGCACTCAGCATCCTCCATTGCCATTCCCTTCTTTCTCCTTAAGTGGACCATATCTGCCAAAGCGTTTTATGACAGTAACCTTGGACCAACAAGGTGCCTCACAGCACAATCCTCCAAAACTAAATTTTAGATCAGCTTGCACCGCTATTAGAACAAACCAGAGCCAAGAACGGTTCATCCAGATCCTTGAGAAAGACTTACAGTGATCTAAAAAGTGATTTGATCTAGGAACTAGATCTACAAGTACACTGAAGGTGTGACTTAGTAAACGCCGCCTTCTCACAAATAGTTATACTAGAATGAGGTGGGTAAAACACAGACCTGCCTGCATACCTGTATACATCAAGGCATGCATACAAATTGTATTGTCATGCTGCAGTTAACCTTGATAAATTTATTTTATTTTTCATTTCTATAGAATTGAAGCTCTGCTCTAAATCAGTTAGAACAAGCCTGAGGCAAATCTGGAGGTTGATTAATGAAGAGTCAGCTTCAGTTATTTGGATCACTATTGTTGATTGGAAATGTCTGGGAAGTTTGTTTTCAGGACAAAACTAACAAAACGGCTTCATGTTTACAATTTTCTAGCAAATAAAAGCCAGTTATCTGGGATGTCATTTATATTCCTATGGTGAAACTGTGAAGGTCTGCACTGCAAAATAATACATACGAACAAGTAATCTTCTATCTACACCAAACATCCATTTATTTCAGAAAAAAAATATACACTTGTATACCTGATTTTTCATTCACACTTAGCATGGATGCTGTACAGATAGGACATCCTGCATCCTTGTTGACACAGACATTACAAAAGCATGGAAAACATGCATGTTCTTGCCCAAAGAGTTCCATTTCCTCTTCTGCTGCTATTTGTCATTTCACCTTCTTCATTTGTTCAGTATAATCAATTTTGATAAGCTGTTTTTAATAATATCTATTTCTGAATGCTAATAGATTATTTTAACTGAGTTGTTGCCCAAGACACAAAGTAACCAGATGGCAGGAGCCTGCTGCTGTCAGAGGCCAAACTGTGCTTAATGAATGCAAAAAAAAAAAAAAAAAAAGACTGAGTCTTGACCATACATGCAGGAAGAAGGAATCTGGTTCATCATTTTTGCTGAGGTATTCCAGGAAAGGCAGATCCTTAAAGTGAAGAAGGAGGGAAAAAAAGGACTGTGAGTACAATTCACAACAACAGCTTCTCTAAGATGCCAGTACTGAACATCCATATCCTAGTGCTTAGCTTCACAGTCTAAGGTGTGAGCTTCATACTCACACCCAGACAGACCCAACTCCTTTCCCCTCCATGTTCCTTCAGATATCCTTTCTCTCCTCCTTGGGAGGGTGTGAACACAGATTCATATAACCACAGGAGAGATTCTCCCTGATCACCACGTGAAGGAGTCCACCTGCCATGGGTAGCTTTCCTGAGGAACACCCAGCACCCCTGAATGCCCCTCAATGGATACCGACCATTCAGCCCACAGCTGCTCGTGTCCAGGGCAGGTGGGACCTGCAGGAAAGTCTGCCAAAAGAAGCTAGCAGGTCTCCATCAAACATGCAGGGACCAAGAGTCACCGACTGCTGAATCTCAATTCAATGTGGTTATCCTGCTCGCATTTATCCCATCTGAAATCAAGACAGAGATTTGTTGTTGCTCATTAATAAACTCAATGAGTTCATCTTATAAATCAAAATTTTGCAAATAGCTCATGATTCATTTAATCTTCACCATTGCCTCCGCCTCTCAGAACTAAATTTTGACAAGATAGTGAAGTTACCATTGTGGAGGAGTCTCCGAAGGCCTTTTACATTACCTTCATGTCCCAATACATAGTATTTATGTTCTTTTTTTTTTTTTTTTTTTTTTTTTTTTTTTTTTTTTTTTTAGATTTTTAGTTCTACATGGCCACAAATAATACATCTGGAGTACCATATTTCTGTGGTCCATCATGAATAAATGCATATCAGTGTCACTACCATGTTCAAAAAATTACTAAATCTCAGCATAATCCATGATGTCAGAAAAGTTAAATCCAAAACATTTTAGAAAAATATCCTCAGTGCAGGCTATTAACATCCAATCCAACAAATTAACACACTCACAGACTTTATTGTCATTCTACACAATTAACAAAAACCTACAGTTTTTAAATGTGTCATGGGAAATGGTTATAGGCATCATTCTACTACACCAAGTAGTAGGCAGGAGACTTTTCATGAAACATTTCGTATATACTTTTTGCAATTTCCAAAAAGCTTTAATCTTGTCAACAGGCTTTAACTTGACCAGAAAGGAATTTATTTGTCCACAGATTCTGCAGGGTGTCTGTTAGACTTCAGAATGACATCTTTGCAAATGACTAGGTTTAGCTGAAAATCAGGAGGATTGTAGAGAGGCTCAAAAGGAAAGCTATATATATATATTTTTTTTTAAATGAGACAAAAAAATATTAAGTCTGAGAACAGAACATATTATCTTCTATGCAAAATATAGCTGGTAAACATTGACAAAGTTATAAGGAATTTTAAGAAAAGATTTTATAGAAGGAGTTAACCATGTTAACCTATACTTATCCATAGAATCACAGCTGAGAATTAAATATTTATTGGCTATGATTTAATTAGAATAAATTTTACATGGTTTTCTAGTAGGAAAACAACATCAAAAACAGAAGCGTGTTTCATTTCTTTCTTTTGGTTTTCCAGTCTTCTACCTTTAAGAACTTGTTTTCCCCAGTGGAAGAAAAAAAAAAAAGAAAAACTAAAAAGAACACGCAATTTTTAAAATTAAAATGTACGAATAACACATTTCTAACAACAAAAAAATCCATATTGATAGACTCAGTCCGATCTTGTTTTTGGCTCCATGACAAAACTGAAAAAAAGAAATGTGGCTGTTGTCATCAGCTTGCTGCTGGGAGCTAGTTTGCCTTGTCATTTCCAGCCTGTAGCCTTCCGCCAGGACCTGACTGATGGGAGCAAGGAGTGGTAGGGGCCTGCTGTTTAAGCCCCATCCCAAAGCCCTGGCCAGATATGACAAAGCAGCCTGATAGTCACGTAGAAGAGGCAGAAAATTTCCCCAGACAGGACCAAAAAAAAAAAAAAAAAAAAAGAGAGACATGAGGACAGGTTTCAAGACTTAATCCTTCACCCTCTGTTCCCCAGCAGATCCTTTGTCCTTGGGGGCTCTCCCTGCCCCTCGAGCTCTCAGGAGATGCTGCTTCAGCCCACTGCCATCTCACACACCGGTGGAAATATGGAGTAGCAAAGTGTTCGTGGTAGGTGATGTGTGTGCAGCAATAGAACTGCTCTCATCAATAGATCATATTTTCTGTTTCTCCAAAGAGGAGTAGCTTTGAATTTTCTGCAGGCAGCATAGGCAGATCTACTGGAAATGAGATAACCCCAATGGCCCATTTTTCATTGTGCTATGACTGCTCCCATATGCAGGACCTTTGCTCTCCCTGCCTGTGTCTTTCACAGCCTGCCAATTCCTGTCTTCAGGGCATTATCAGCTACCATATCAGAAAATCCCATTTTTAGTCCCTGCTGTTGATCACCAGCTGCAGCCCTTGCAGGTCTGAACCAGGAGATTGGGTATTTCAGGTGAAAACAGGGTCCAGCATGAGTCCAGAACTGAATTTGGTAGTGCCTAAAGGGCTGCATCTCCTCCACCCTCACACCTAATTTCTTTCCAGAGAAGGAAGAGTTGATGAGAAAAATGTAAGGCTGAGCCTGGCAGACTCCAAACAAGGGTTTCCTTTCCTATTTTTTTTACTTATGGAAAGGCAGAGGAGGGAAGTATTATTTCCTCTTACTCCTAGCCCCAGGATGGTCCCCACCACCTCCCTTAACACTTAAATGCCTGCAGCAATGCACTCATTGGCAGCTCGGCACCCACTAATTTTCCCAGCCCGGCACCTCCATGCCTTAACTCCTCTACACCCACATGGGCTTTCCCTGCCATCTGCACTCTTCATGCACTGACGTAGCCCTCTCTCACACCGCTGTGTCCACCCCAGGGTGTACCTGAGCACACAGATGCATCCAGATGCTGTGCTGATGTCCGTGCTGTGCTGGGAGCTGGCATCTGGCAGTCCCCATGACTGCCCCTGTAGGTATTTACCCACACCCCATATGCTCCTCTACCCACACCGACGTCTGCACAATGCGAAGGTCTTTATTTTCAAGTGTGATGCTAACTATGTTTATCATAGGGTAAACAACAACAATGACAACGACAAAACACAATATAGAGTATTTCAGCAAGAGACCATGATTCTTCTGAGGTTACCTCGGAAGCAAGTTTTCCTCCTTCCCTCCTTGCATCATCC
Source organism: Nothocercus julius (assembly GCA_013398735.1). Lineage (NCBI taxonomy): Eukaryota > Metazoa > Chordata > Aves > Tinamiformes > Tinamidae > Nothocercus > Nothocercus julius. The sequence goes on from VZSV01000395.1 coordinate 189,490, forward strand.
AGTCAATATTTGAGTTGTTAATAAAAAGCTGTTTTCTTTTCAGCTTCTCTAACTCTACTCCACTCAAGAACAACATGTGCCTTGTGTTTCCTTAGCTTCGCTTATCAGATCTCCAGCCAAAATGAATGGCCAAATCTCTTACAAACAGAGAAATTAAATGAAAACAACACTAGTGCCAAGTTCTTTGCAAACACAGAAGTGAAATAAAAAATGTTTGTTTCCGTAGGTTCACCCAGCACATTGAATTATTATCTGTCATGGCCTGTTCTTACATTTGTCCTTTCCCTGTGGTTGATAAATAAAACTTCCCACAGGTTCTGAAGCTGTATCAGGAATTGCGTAGCAGATAATGCTAATAAATCTCGTGGGTTATCTCTCTGACTTGCCTGGCAGCCTAATAGCTCAAAAGTCTTGTGGTTTGTAATGTCTTGCTTTTTTAAAAAGTGTAACTTTGAAATCTTTATTTCCTTGACCAGAGGCACAATGGCCTGATCAACATGGAAATGACTTAAAGTTATGATCTTCAAGACAAGACCTCTGGGCTCATGCACCAAATAATTTTTTGTCCAAAATTTACATCTTCATCCGGATGATAGTTGTCATTCTGGTGCTAATGCTATTTGAAAGCCGTGTGCTTTGTGGGATGTGCAGCCCTAGGGTATGGAATGGCTGGGTGCAGCTGGCATAGAGCAATGCTCATTGTAAATGATTTGACTCAGTGCTGCCAGGAAACTAAAAGGCAGGAGCTATTTGCTGACAGACTTTCAAATGTAGATGGTCCGGAAGAGCTCCTACTCATGAGTCAGATCCTGTCTCTCACGAAGTTCCAGTTCCAGGGCTACAGTTCTGCATGCCTACCCAGCATGTCAGTAGGATAGCACCTATGTGCAAGGTCCCAATTTGAGGGAAATTACTCATGTTTGCGTACAAGCAGGTTTCAGGTCCTGTTTGGAGTTCAATCACGCACCAAACTGCCCTGAGGAGCAGCCAGTTGGAGCTCCTAATCTGTTGGTGCAATGCTTTAGGTGTCCACATATAATTGCCTGGCCCTGGTAAAACTTCAGCTCTTATTTCGACACAGGGAACAGTAGTTCTGACTGATTGCTTGGGAAGTGCCGTGTTGCCATTCTCTGACCAGGTTTCTTATGCCCCTCACGAAACAGAGCCAGGCATCCTCCACTCTGCCCTTTCATCTTCTTTACAGAAAATAGAGACAAATCCGCCTTGACGACTTGGATTTTTTTTTTTTTTTTTTTTTTTTTTTTTTGCTTGGAAGCAGCCCCCTGTGAAACAAGGCTTAGGTGCCAGGCACTGGGAATGAAGAGCATCTTTTTTTCTTTTTTTTTTCATGTTCAGAAGTTGTCACTGATGCAGATCCTCAGTTTAGTTTACTTGACATTTTCTCTCTGCTCTTTGGCTGCTGCCTTGCCATGTACTCTTTTCTACAGAGGTAACCAGGATCCCAGTTGGAGTGGCCCATTCCCCCTCCACCACTACTAATGGAACAGCACCTTCCAGCTGTCTTTCTGGCTGCACCAAGGTCTATTTCTAACTTGTCTTCTGAATATCCATCTGCAGAATACAGCCTTAGGTTTTGCTTGCATGCTTTCAGGTCCCTTCTCTCTTTTGTGCCTTCACCCCTGTGATGCAATATAAGGCCTGAACACCAATAACTTTCTACTCAAGAATGATTTTCCTTTTGCACAAATGCCTTTCAGGCAATAGCATGCCTTGTTTTGTGGCTCCTTTGTGGCAAAATTACTTTATGTACGGATTCAGTTTTTAGAAATGTGCTTGAAATAATTCACATTTCACCCATATGCCTGTGTTGCACAGATTATATTCCAGCTGGTCCTGCAGCCCAGCAGGTAAAGGACTAGGCACCAATCTAACAGCAAAACTTAGGAATGAATGAATGAGTACATGGCAGCTGCTTTCTGAAGACTAACTCTGGACCTAATGAGCTCACACTGAAAATCTCTTGCAGCAGAATTCCAGCTGCCCTCACTGCTGGCTATGCAGCTATTTCACCTGAAACGAGGAGTCACCAGATAGGATGGGCATTTTACTTCCTTCTGTAGTGCTTTAGATAACATGTACCATGTCTGTGGACAGTGTTTCTCCATGACCTGTCCTGCACTGTGTCAGTCTGTGTATCTGTGACAGTTCTGCACTTGGGGACATAAGGAGGTGCCCAAGCAACCTAATCCTTTCTTACCATAGTTCTAATTACTTCCTATGGTGGTTCAGCTGTGTATGCAAAGAAGCACATTTACATGGAGCTTGACTTGCTTCCCAAACCACTTTCACTTTAAAAATGGAACGACTTTTCTGACAATGATCTCATCTTTAAATGAGGAATCTTTTCTTCTTTTCCAGTGTTACCTATGGATGCCAGAGTTTAGCCCTCCAATGTAAGCACCTATTCTTCTATTTCTGCTTTTTTCCTTTGTTTGTTTTGAATTGAAAATGGTATCCATCTCCTGTCTCTTTCTGGCTGGGGCTACATTGTTCATCAGACATATTTATTAGCTTATCTAGTGGTTTTGCTATTGTTCCTCGCCGAGTTCTCTCACTCCCTCTGGTTTTTGTTCCTTGACAAAATAAGAAAAGCCTTACTTTTACTGGCTCATTTTTATCCCCTTCTTGGCTTCTCCTTATCACACTTTTTTTTCTTGCTTCTGTTATAAACCTGCTTAAAAAGGGTTTTCATTCTGGAAATCCAGTGTTTGTGCTGCTGTAAGTCTCTTTGCAGGGCATGTCTGGGGTCTCTCTGTGTGCTGTTTCATTTTCCCCTCATTTTTTGAAGTGGGTCTTGCTAGACACCCTGGTGACCACATTTCATGTATTGATACTTGCTAAGTATATGAACTGACTCTTTATTTCTCATACTGAATCTGTGCATGAAGTGCTTTTGAAAAGAATTCAGTTATATTAACAGTCTAGACTAGGGCAAACTCCAGCCTTAGCATTATCTCTACCAGTGTCTCTTTGTTTCTCTACATTTTTTCTAGTTTGCTGCAGTGGGCATTGCTGTCAGGAAAGAAGAATACTGCAGGACAGTAACTCATCTCCACACTGTACATAACCCTGCGCTGGCTGCAGGGAGCAGTCACAAGGATCAAGGCAAGCTGAGTGATTTGGCTGTCTTTCCCCATGTTTCGTTACAGTCAGTGCAGCTGTGTTCTTGGTGTCACACCTTGACTCTGTGCAGCTTGCTGAGTGTCTTCGACTGTGCCATTCTGTGTCTAGTTCAATGTAGCAACACACCCAGGCACACACAGATGTGCACACACATCCACAGCTGTAACCAAAATATTCACATTCCAGGCTTTTCTAGTGAGGTTATTCTACAATAAGGAGACATAAAAATCACACCTTTCTTCCTGTATATGGAAAACACTGCATAGTTCTGCTCCCAAAACGGTGTGCTCCTAAAACAGTGAAGAGCTAGAGAACCCTCTTCTACTCATATCAGTGAGAAGATGGATATACATTGAGTACTGTCATGAAACTCAGAGGCCTTTCGAGGGAGCAGTGATGTCTGTGCTTCCTGGGATCCCAGTATAGCTGGGGCTGTGGGTACAGCAACACATCCAGCCAGGCCCAGGGACACACAACATGGAAAACAACCCATCCCAAGGGAGAGGACTGTAAATAGGACTGTTCAGTGAGCTCTGTCTGGGGGACAGAAAGCCCCATGGCTTTGCAGTGTTTACACAGGCTCAAGTAGGAAGATGACTTTGCCCCCATCTAGGCACTAGAGATAAATAGATCTATTCATACAAGTCTTTTGGCTGCCTCTCTGCAAACAAACAAACCAAATTAAAACAAACAAACAGACAAAAAACCCCAAAACATGTGGTTTACCCATTCTTAGCCAGCTCATAAACTGCTGCCTAGAGCAGCCTATTTTCTTTCCCAACCTATAAATGGAGCCTCCAGCGGCTGATTCAGACTCACTGCTCAGATAGACTCTCTACTGGAGATCGAAGTGACCCTGAGTCCGTCCAGGATCTACAGTGTGTCCTTCTCACTGGATCAGGACCTCAGTGGGTTCCTTGTCCCAGTGATGGCAGTTAACTACCAATCTTCCCTCAGCCTCTCATTCTGCTATGGTGACCTGCGAGTAAGCATGAGGACAGATGCTCTTCTCTGATCTGCCTTCCTTGCACATACTTCCTATGCATCACAGGGCAGCAGCACTTTGTAATAATCAAAACCATGTATGTCATAGATCCGTTTTACAGTTTCCTGGTGATTTTTTCAAGCAGTAGTGATGAAGCTTTTATTATTCACACACTTTGTAACAGGGAGTCATTGTCATTATTAGGATTATTCACTTTAGAGCACATGTAAACATGTTAAGGCCTCAGTAGACATTTCTTAAAAAAATTCATCTTTTTCCTGAATGCTTCCATTTTAAATAAAGATATATGACAGCAGACTGGTGCCAGAACAACAAAGAAGACAGAATAGCAAAGCAGCAAGACTGTAAAGCTGCTCACAGTGTGTGCACTTATAATTAAGTCTCTTTTTGCGGTCACTTTATAATAGTCTCAGAGGCTCAGCAAGCCCTGGTTGAATTTTCATTTCTCTTTAGTTTGGAAATGGGACAATGAGATGCACCTCCACAACAGTTATCTCTGGAGGGAGGACTGCCCTTGTGAGCTGGGTGTGTGATTGACTGGGAACCCAGAGGTTGATATCTGGATTGGGTTGGGGAAATAGATGAAGCAGCTACTGGCGATGGGTCTGCCTATCCATAGGTTTTCTTATGATGGCTTTGGTGCTAAAATTCATGGATTTACAGGGTTTCTTATGCCCCAGGCACAGGCATGATGTCCATGTAGCTAAGCCTGAACAGAGAGGAGGGAAAACCTCTCTACCTGCCCTACATGTTCCCCTAGGAAGGGGGGCTGTAGACTACAGGACATTGCTGGTTTTCCTAGTGCCAAGTTTCCAAGTGCCTCTGATTAGTGGCAAGGTCAGAGCAGAGATGGCCATGGCTACTGCATGTGGAAGAGGAGAGGTGAGAGAGCCTCGAGACCTGAGCTCTTCAGGACCTGCTGGTTTCATCCCTGGTGCACTCCACCATGACTCTGTGGCATTAAATGAAAACTTCATTAAATCAAAATGAATTATACCAAAAAATAAAGGGGCCCAATAGCCCCAAACTGCCTCCTTGTTTTCAGGATGTTGAAAAGAAGACAATTTTACCCCAGATACCAGGGGAAATACGTAAATGAACAACCAAACAAACATCCTTTTTCTGCTTGTTTCTACAAATTTCTGATTCTGGGTGAGAGGCACAAAGAAGCCTTCTGGATGAGGGAGACACAGAATTTGCTGCACTAGAAAGTAAAATCCAATAATAAATTAGGGCATGAATAGAAAACATCTATAGTATTGCTCCCTCATGCTGAGAGGAGAAAGGGGTCTCCACGGGAGAAGTATGTGCATCCCTGTCAGGAAAACTGCTCATGGTCTCTAAAAAGCAGAAAGCTTGACAAAAGCAAGAAACCTTGACAGCCTTCCCAGCAGATCAGCCTGGGGTGTTCGGTGCTCAAAATACATGCCTGAAGAGGAGATGCTGGAAGCCAAAGTGGGCAAGCTAAATGATATGGTGACAACACAGGAGCAAAACTTCAAACAGTTGCCAGCTGAAACGACAGTATGTGCGAAGGAACTCCAGAAGGTATGTGAACAAAATGGAGGCATCGCAAAAGCAAAAAGTGAAAGGTGTAAAAAATGCAGATCCTTGGTCTATGCACTTACACAGAATAAAAAAGGAGCTCACCGTGATCCTGGGAGGAGTCGTGCTTGGGCTTTGATCCCACCAGGGAGAGGAGCTGGAGCTGTGTGAACAAACGCACACTGCATGAACAGCTGAAGAAACCACATCCTGGAAAAGATTTTCAGGAGCGGAAAATAAGGCAGGGAAATAATTGTTAGTGAGGATACTGGTAATCAGTGAAGTTCATGGGCTAAAGCTGTATCGACAGTCTGTCACATGTGGTTTTGGATCAGAAAGGGAAGAACCAGAATAGGAAGAACTACAGCAAAGAAGGTGTTTGTGCCTCCATTAATGACAGTGTTTTTGCAAGGAAAGAAATCAGCATGGACTGGTTTCTAAAAAAGGATAGGATTTTTTTACACTGATTGGAGACCACAGGATAAAAAATAGTATAATTTGATTTATTGGGTAACATAAGCACTGAAATATGTTAATTATAGCTATAGAAATATGAATGGATAACATAAGAAGGATAACATATAAGGTCACTTAAATGTCCTGCACATAGATTCATCTTAGCATGTAGAAATTTGACTTATTTCCAGAGCTGAAACTCTTCTAGAGGACAATTCAGCTTATGTTATTTAGTAAATAAAATACGTTTACATCCAACAATAATGAATTACAAGAAATAGCCCCAATAGCTATTCCACATAACCTGACTTCTTGGAATCAGACATATGTTTTCTCATAATCAGTATTTTCTAATGCTTGCTTTGCTTACATGTAAGACCATGTTCAAGACAAAACAACAGTGGATGGTGGATCTAAAAGTGATAGACGAAGTATGCTAATTATTCAGTTACAGGGGAAAGTGGGAAATGGCACTATTAAAAAGCAATCAAAGTCACTTTCTAAGTTGAGACCGACTTCTGGACCAGATGTAGGAAACATAAAACAGTGCAGGGCAGAGTCCTAACCTCAAGAGGACTCCACTGAGAGCCTATCCAAACTACTGCTGGTGTACTTGTGTTTATGGAAAATGCAGGAGAGCTATACATTGCAGAAGCAGGGCCTCAAGATCATTTTTATATGTGTGTTCTCTGGGTTAATCCTGCTGTGGGTGAAAGCTCAGGCTGAATATTTATTCTTATCATATTCTGTGGAGGCGGAATAGGCATTCTGCTTTTAACTCTTGTATTCATTAAAAAAAGAAAAAGTAGTATATAACATCACTCCAGCAGCCATCTCCAGTAAGCCCTGCACCCAAAAATAAGCCTAAGAGCTTGAGAGCCCAGAGAGATCGGCAAGGAGTCCCCCTGGGATCCCAAGTTTCCACTCATATTTGTGTATTGTATTCAGATCACGTCTGAAATTGTTGTCAAGGTTGCGAGTGCCCTAGTTTCTGTAATCAAAGCCTTCTCGAGATTTGCATCCCAAAACGCGGATGCTGAGAGAAAGAGGATTACATAATAGCCAGATTTGTTTATTTGCTTAAACTTGAGCTTGTATTACATTTGAGAACAAACAGAAAACAATCCTTTTTTTTTTGTTTTGTTTTATTTTTCAAAAATATTCTGAGGGCAACATGCAAAGACCAGTGTACTCCCAATTGCAACCCACCTGACGTGTGTTCAGCACAACTGCTGCAAAGGTCTCAGCTCAGGGGGTAGCTAAAAAGGATTTGGGAGCTGCCTGGCCCAGGTGGGTTTCCCCAACCTTGTACCAGAGCCTATCCATGAGATTACATGTGAATTAGTGTAATCAGAGAACCTTGCAGCTCAGAGCTTTTCTTTGGAAATGCAATTGAAAATTCACATGCTAATCCAGAGGGCTCATCCAAAGAATACATTTACATTTCTCTACCACCTTTTATCCCCCAAAGTACTTTGGAGTTAGAGTATAGTGTGATGTTTCCATCTACAACAGGCTTTTATTCCTTATTGAATTTCATCCTATAGAGAAAAAAAAAAAAAAAAAAAAAAAAAAAAAAAAAAAGGCAAAAGATTAGGAAAAAAAATCTTTTGGAAGAAAGACAACATACATAACATATATCCCATCATCACTCACATCACTCAGGGATAAAATGCTTGTGATCCCTGCAAAGGTCGGAGCCATTGCTGGTGACCAAGTGTATTCTCCTTGTTAGGAGAGAGGGAACTAAAAGACTCTGGGTCCCTGGGCAATTGCCGCATGGATCCCTGTTCCAAGTGGAGAAGAAAAAGAACAGCTATCTTTTCAGTTATCACAGTTTTCCGAAAGGAGGTCGGAGAATTGGGCAGTGAGGTTCAACATGAGGTTCAACAAGGATAAGTGCAGGGTCTTGCACCTCTGGAGGAATAACCCCCAGCACCAGTACAGATTAGGGGTTGACCTGCTGGAAAGCATCTCTGCAGAGAGGGATTTGGGAGTCCTGGTTGACAAGTTAACCATGAGGCAGCAGTGTGCCCTTGTGGCCAAAAAGGCCAATGGGATCCTGGCTGCATGAGGAGGAGTGTTGCCAGCAGGTTGAGGGAAGGGATCCTGCCCCTCTGCTCAGCTCTGGTGAGGCCGCACCTGGAGTACTGGGTGCAGTTCTGGGCTCCCCAGGACAAGAGGGACATGGAGCTTCTAGAGAGAGTAGAGCGTAGAGCAACAAAGATTATTAAGGGACTGGAGCATGTATTGTATGAGGAAAGACTAAGTGAGCTGGGCCTGTTTAGCCTGGAGAAGAGAAGATTGAGAGGGGATCTCATCAATATCTATCAATACCTGAGGGGAGAAAATAAAGAAGATGGGGCCAGACTCTTCTCTGTGGTGGACAGTGACAGGACAGGGGATAATGAGTATAAATTAAAACAGAGGAAGTTTCATCTCCATATGAGGAAGAACTTCTTTCCTGTGAGGGTGACAGAGCCCTGGCACAGGCTGCCCAGAGAGGTTGTGGAGTCTCCTTCTCTGGAGATCTTCAAAACCCACCACGTACTCTAGGTGTCCCTGCTGGGGCAGGTGGGTTGGACTAGATGATCTCTAGAAGTCCCTTCCAACCTCAGCTATTCTGTGATTCTGTGTGAGGTGTGCTGAAAGCTGGGAAAGGAATGAGTTTGTTTTGCAGGGCAGTAATTTCCCAGTAATGTCAGGTGTCGAAGTTCCTCTCACTTGTTGCTGGCTTTACGTCTAGGCTGCACTAGATAATTTGCAGCTCTCACATGGAAAATTCGTTGTTCTTAGACTCCATACTCCTTTGACAAGTTTGTTTCATCATATCTCATGGAAATAAGTATTTTGCAACACATACCCCTTTTCACATGATAGGCAAGTAATTAGCAGACTATTTCTAGCACCCACCTAAGCATTAATACTTCCTAACTGGGTTCTAGAATAAAAGAGAGAGGGGCATTGTAAGAGTGGGAAATGCTCAGAACAGTCTGCGATCAAGAAAGCTAAAATAGTGCTAAATACTATGAAAACCTTTCAGTGTTGAGATTTGTGAGTCTGGGAATCTCCTTCTTGGGAAAATTCCTGGAAGATGCATATTTTGGCAATATGAAATGCAGCCTGAGTTGGTCAGAAGAAACTTTCCAACAGTTAGAAGTCTGTGTTCTGGAATAATTTTCCAGGAAAAGGCACAAAGGAAGGAATCCTACTGTTTTTTAAGATGAAGCTCAATATGTCTGTTAATTAATCGAAGTATCCCGTTAAGAGAAGCACCCAGATAAGAGCATTGATAGAAGCATCCTGATAATGCATTCATGAAACACTCAAAAATAACCGCTGCAAAGCAGCTGTGCCATGTTGCCCACCTCGTGGGAATGGGGAGTTTTCTCAAGGGTCTCCCGTCTCTATGTCTGGAGCTGTAAATGCAAGAAATAGAGGAGCTTCCTCAGCACAGAGTGGCCTCCCAATATTAAGCACACAGCCGTGGTGGTTGGGAAGGGCATTGGAAATGCTGCTTGTGGTCTGTCTTTGTAGCCCTTTCCAAACCCCCACGTCCATAAGAAGAGCTTGTCTTGGTCGAAGGAGGGTGCATGTCATGGATGCAGCCTGGGAACCCCAATGCTGCGAGCACAGCGAGGGCAGCTACAAGGTTCCTGCTCCGAAAGAGACTTTAGATCACAGCAGACAAGCCCTGTAACCTGACCTTTATCCAGAGCTCAGCAGCACTGATCAATATATTTCAGAAGAGCTGAGCTAGTTGAACAAAAGGGCGCTGGGAAGATTGACTGGGTCTAATGAGATGCGTGTCCTTTCCCCACGCCTCGGCTCGCTTGAGGAAGCTCCCAGCAGGTTGTTTTCGAGGGCAAAGAGGTCCGTGCCTGGGCAGTGTCTGTTAGCATTGGGAATTCACTGAATCTGAAGAGGTTTAACCTTTGGTCATTTCCACACATTTGAGGCTCTGCTAAACTGAATGGAAAGGGAAAAATTCAGTGTTCAGGTGACAGCATTTTACTGATCAAGGAAAAATTTTGTAGTATTATCCAGGACTGGGAGATGAATCCAAACAGGCAGACAGGACAAGCCTTATGTTTGTATGGGGGAAGCATATCCAGGGGGAAAGAGGGACTTTGTGCCCACAAATGTGTCTTCTATTGCAGATGCATTACCTGTTTTCTGGCCTGCTCTCCCAGCCTGCAATTTCTCATCCCAGTCCACATTCCTTCCCAGACCTGCAAGTTCCCTTGCACTAAACTCTTTTCCCAATGCATGTTCGCGCTGGTGCCTCTGCAGAAATAGGATTTCACCATTACTCTGTGCAAGATGTTATTTTGTGTTAAGATTGTGCAAGCAGCTTGTTTGGCTTATTTAGATCCACTAACTGTATCTCTTCTTAATTTAATAACTCCAATATCACTGCACACTTTTCATAAAAAACAGCTCTGTTGCTAATCTTTTTCTTCAAATTCCTGCCCGGTTGCACAGAGAAAAACTCTCATGATTCTGCCTGCATCAGTTCCACAGCATTGTTGGGAGAAAAGGTATTAGTCATAGCTCACGTGCTTCTAGCTGCATTATCATTTAAAAATTAAAGAAAAAATTATCACAGTGAGAAGCAAGGACTTGTCACCCTCTTTTCTATCCCGGGTTTCAAGGCCATGGCTGAGCTGGATGGTGCCAGCAGATGTATTACCTATCACTGCATGGAGGTCTGTGCGCCCATGCCCTTGCATTGGCACCTGGCATGGGTCGGTGGAGGGGAGGCAGTTCCTGAGAGCGTGGACATGTCAGTATCCTGCATCCCTGTGGGACACCCGAACACCTCTGATCCCACAGCAGCTCCCTGCGCATCCTGCCAAAAGACCGGCCGTCTTTCTCCTGTGGCTCCTGTCCCAGCAAAGGTCTCATGTGCAGGATTTCCTCTACCAGCTGCTCATCTGTGCGTGCGGAACACTGTGAAAAGTGGTCTGCAGATTTTCAATCATTTCTAACCCAGTCCTTTTAGTTTTCACTCAGAAAGCTGCTTTCTACCCCAACTGTCAAAGTTCCTCTGGCCTCTCCCACAATATTCCACCCAGGTGTCTCCAAATATACCTTTTGGGGCTATATTTCTAAATATCCTACAAGTGCCCTGGGTGGCAGGTCAGGACCATTAGCCAGATTCTTCAAAGAGGCCAACAGAAGCAACCAAGAGCACAAACAGGATTTGTTCCCAGCTAGGAGATATGGGATGAGATACTAGTATTACTCATCAACCCTTCGATTCTTACTGATTTTAACTCCTTTGGACACATTTTGTCAGAAGTATATTCACACCTCCTTTACAGTTTTTTTTTTTCTTTCTCCAGAAATATGATCACACATCCACACAAAGTCAGCCTGCTGCATTCTGATGATGATGACAGACGAGGTTTGCAGGAGGAGGAGAAAACAGATCTGCATTCCTCCTTTTTATCTCTGAGAAAATCTGACTTCTACTAAGGAGCAACAAAGGTCTTCGAAGAGCTCAGAGAGGAGAGTGTGAACAGCTTGTGCCTGTTGCTGCCCTTAGCACTGAGCTGTGTGTTAAGGGCAGGGAAAAATGTCTGAATTTGCTGACATGTATGTGCAATATGTGCCTGCATTTGCTGCTGTGTGAGTGTTGCTAGGTCTTTCTGGCTGCATGGATTCTTGGGAGGCATATTTTGGAGCTGTTGTGGCTTTGTGTTGTTGTAGGTGAGTGTTTTCAAGCTGTGATATATCATGTATGAGTCAGTGCTAATTCTGCTAGCACAGGGTTGCCTTTTACTGGCTTTCCCTGACCATTTTCCCAGCAAGATCCTAACAAAGGGCTTTCCTGGGACCCTCTGCACATGCTCAGTTACAGTATCCACTACAATCCCAGCTCATATTTCCTGCATTTATTGATAACAGCATTTGGCAGAGATAAAAGGCGACAGTACTTTTCCCAAAGAGACTGCTCAAGTGTTGCAGCCTCTAGAATTCAGAGACAAAAAGATCAGTCCCATTTCAAGAAGTGTTTTTTTAAACAACCTATTTTTGTTTCACTTTCCTTCTCTCTTCTTTTCCATACTTTAAGATACACCAGGATCGTAATTTCAGTCTTTTTCTTCCCCATCAAGCAGATCTCAAAACATTCTGTTTTAGCAGCTTTTTTTTTTTTTTTTTTTTTTTTTTTTTTTCTTCTGTTGCTTTGATGGAAGCTACACATGTCAATCCAAGACTTGGTCTTTTCAAAACAAAAATCAAAATCTCATATAAATGAAATCATGAGCTGGAGGAACACGAAAAAATAAGTCAACAGGAAACGACAACAGTAGTAAGGGTGACAAGCTAGCAAATAACCAGTAAAAGCACTCCAAATTAATTCTTTGTTAGCTGGCAGCCTGACTGTGCTGCTCCAGCAGGGATACAGAGTTTCATTTTCCCAGGCACTGAACCCTCAGGAATTCCCTCTGTGCTCCACTCCAGGATTTGATTAGGTTATCTTAACTCAAAGACAGAAGAAAAAGATTATTTCTTTAAAAAGACAAAACAAAACAAAGAAAGCAGCTCTAGTCTGAATCAGTTCTGTAACAGAGAACCTACAGGATGTGTTCAGCAGAGCTACTGACTGTGGATTCATGCTGGGTAGCTGAGGAGTGGACAGCAGGACACCCTGGACATTCCAGCAGCACTTAGAGGCATTGATCCCCGTGGAGACAAAGAGGCTGAAGGATGGAGGAGAGACTGAAGAAATCTGTTTTTGTTTTTCAAATTATTTACTTTGATGTGAGCACCAGTGCAACTCATCTTTCTCTTTACCTTTTCTTCTGAAAGTGGACCTATTACTCTTTTCTCAAAAGAGATTTTTTCCTTAGACCTAGCACACTTCTGGGTCCTGCCTATTTCATTTTCCTCACCTTACTATCTAGACACAATGCTGAGCCCCGGATGCTTTCCATATTGATCAGTGTACTATTGCCAGTCATTGCATTTCTTAACCCTTCCCCAAGTTGTGAGCATCTTGCCCCTGTGCAAGGGGTTCTCCAAGGGACCATGTCAACCTTCTTCATCCACAGGGACTCCAGACAAGATCTTGCTGAATTTTATTGTTCAGATCAGTTTCTACAAACCAAATGCAAATAGCAGTTAAGAGCAACTTCACTTAGCTTTAAATGTCTACACTGTCATCATATAGACTTCTTCTGTAGTTAGCAAAAGGAATTTTCACCTCTAGAGAAACATTCATATCTAACTTGCTCTAGAGATATGTCTTAAGATGAAACAAATCTTGCTTTAGAAAATTCATATTTCTATCCATCAGCACTTGAAAATCTGGCATCTATTTCATATTATAACTCTTAGTACTAGATGATGAAAAGATGAGCTCTTCCGGAGTAGCTTGCCTTGCTCCAGAATACACTGATCAATCTTTAGAAATAGCTGAAATATGGTGCATTGATAAATAATGAAAACTAATGCAAAGCCTACAGTACACCTACTAAATGAAGGACATCCATAAGGAACCTGCTATCCAAATCAACAGCTTCTAGAATAGATATTAATCACTGTTGTAGTGTTCAGGACAGTATTCTTCCTGGTAATGACTGGTAATAAGATGATCTCAGCAAAGGGAGAAAGGCATCAGATACACTTAGGCGAGCTGCTGCAAGAGACAAGATGCATACTTCCAGGAGTGGGGATCGCACTGCCCTGCTTTTTGGAGGTAGAAAAATGTGCTGAGCATCCATAGAAAAGGTGAATCTGGACTTGGAAAAGTAGATCTGGAGCCCACTGTTGCAGGGTGTCAGGTGCCAGCATTGTCAATATTGTTATGATCACACTTACACTTAGTATCTATGAGTAGCCTCATGAGCAAACATGAGTAGTACTCATGAGCAAACATGAGCCTCATGAGTAGTACAACATGAGTAGCTTCACAAGCAAAGAAATACGTAAAAACTGTGTAGTTGTAAAAGAAAATTTGTACAGAGGATTCCCTCCCAAGGAGCAACAGAGAGGGAAATAACACTGGGCTCACACTGTGCTGAGGATAAAGGAGGACAGGGCATAAGCAAAAGTTTTGTGATAGTGGAAAAAGAAAAAGTTCTTCCCTCCCAGTTGAAAAGCATATGTATATCTATGGTGCAGTCCTGCACATCTGAAAGAACTCCCATTACTAAGAAATGACTCCCCTTTTTGTTGAAAATGGGTACTTAGCCTATGGATTTAATGGTTCTTGTAAAAGAAGGACTGCTCTGACCTTCCAGGAATCCTTCATATAAAAGTTCCCTGGTCAAGAGCTTGGCTCTGGCCTTAGGCTTTACCTATAACACCCCAGAGCCATCCCCATATTATAGCAAAACTTTGCAACAGTCTGGAAAGGTGGTGGACTGGATGCTGTGCAATCTGGGAAACCATTACAATATTACAGAAGTGTGGCTATTTCAACAATCCTCGGCAACAGAACTGGATATGCACTCCTCTGACTCATGATTTTTCAGTGTGCAGAGAAGATAGCAATTCTGCCCAAACAGTGCCTTTGCTTATATAGGAAAGGAGCTATAGAGCTGCAGTGTGCATGCTGTGAAACCCAAGTGAGATCTGGTGGAGTAAGTCCAGGTTCACATCAGAGCACACAGAAACATGGCTTCAGCTTCAGATCAGTGGTTCTAGAGTACTTTCAAATTCAGCTGTTATGTCTGGCCAAGACCTTTAAATTTTCTAATAGTTACAGTTCAGCAATAAGCCATTAGAACCCAGGCCAAAACCTTGTTAAACTGTCATGACCCCCAAAAGATATAAATTCCCTTTTCTGTGATTCATGGAAGATATTAAGAGTCCCTTAAATATCCGTTCCACAAATCTATTCTCTTTAGTGCAGTGGGATGCCCAGTTCACACTGATCTATTGCTCTGTGGGACAGATTCTGCACTTTCTCCTCCATCCCATCACTTACTGCAGCATGTAGCATTTTTAGCAAGTGATATTTCTAGCCATTCAGATTTCCAAGGGCAGGAAAAGAGGCAGAACGCTTCCGTCTCTGAGCCATGTTGTCACAAAGGAGAACAATCTGCCTTCCTTCGTCTCTGAGAGCTATGAGTTCAAGGGCCTAAGGACTCCAGGCATTACATCGATCCTATTCAATAGCTCAGCAGGGCAGCTCACTGCTTCTCTTCTTTCATCCAGCCTGGCCCATAAATAATCTCACCCAGACATCCTGATGAATCTGTTAATCTGGGTTTATTTTCAGTGGTAGAATACTGCTTTCCCTTCCAATGTATATGCATACATACATACATAATATAGACACACATATATATACTGATATATATATATATTCTCTTACTCTGGCCAGGCAAAAATTTCAGCACATTTTACTCAAAACAAAATAAAGATTCTTTCCCTCCCTAAAAGACCCACTCCAACCCTTGCCTTCTCCCCCTGAGATCAACCCATTTCAACCCCCCTTCCTGAGCTGGACCCCTATCTTAATCCTTCAGCTGGGACTCCTGATCCCGAGCTAACCCCCAGCACCTACTGGGAGCACCTTCCCTGCAGCACAAGGTGGATGTTTTCCCAGCTGTTAAAGGGTTCTGAGCTAGTTTATATTTCCTATTGCTTCTTGCATCCCAGAAATGGAGATAGAGGTGTTCTCATTACCCCTTTTATCTATATCTGTTTATGAGAAAATCATATTAACTAGTATATAACATAAGAAACTAGTACTTAAAAGCTTATAGTGCCATCCAGTTAATAGGAATATTACACCTGTGTGATGATCAGGGAGCAGCAAGGGCAGGCTGCTCCTCATGGGGATGCTGGATGCCAAAGATAAGCATCAGGCAGGGCTGGTGGCCTTGGTGGCTCATGGCTGGTGGCCATCCCGTAGCATCCAAGTGAGAAGAGCAGAGCTGATCTGATGTCAATAACCAGTCTACTGACAGTCCAATGACGGCCAGAAAAGTCTGCAGTGATGTGGCAGGTTGACAGTCAAGCCAGGAGCTCAAGTCATCAAGGCAAAGTCAGAGCAAATCTTCTTAGGCATGACCCAGGGCAAGGGACACAGCTTCAATATGGCTCTGGAGACAAGGAGAGAACACCCCTGAGAAGGCTTTTCCCAGCAGTCCGATCCCAGGTTATGTGTTTGCACTACATCAGAGCTCACTTTCAGCATGGGCAGCCACATCCCCAAGGAGAAGACACAAGAGCTGCAGAGCCCATTGGTGCAGTCAGGGCTGTGGCAGTAATTCTGCTCCTGTGAAAGGAGCTTCCAGCTCAGATTTCAGTCAGCGCCCTCTCCAGTCTTCACATCTCCTTCAGGGACCTGTTCAGAAAGGCTATTGTACAAAATTATTTCCTTATTAATGTGACTTTGGATGGAATCTGGCCCTTTGCAAAGGGAATCCATGTCACCCACTAATTCCAATTTCATGAAGCACTCTGTCTCATCCTCAGCCCCAAACATTTTTACCTTCAATAGCAAAAGAATTCCTCTAGTTACAAACAGTGGCATATGCATACAGACAAATTTATCACTCTCACTACATTGTCCTTTCTTACCACCTCAGGAAGCCTGAGATAACTCTTCCACAAAATACATGTTGTCTCTACAACCCATGCATGAGATCATCATCCTTTGGTCCAAAGATCTGTTTTCTCACTTCTTTCCAGGACAGATCCAACAGCTATAGCCCTCCCATGGGATGTTTTTCTAGCATCTCCTTGTACCAAAGTGATATATGAAAATTGCATCTTGCAACTTATTATTTACAAAAATTCCATTTACATGCACCGTAAAACCCACAATTCTGCAAAATGTATCCAAATCAGTGATGTACAGCCAGGCCTTCAGATATCACCACATCTGTTCAGAGCTGAATTAACAGGACCTCACCAAACTGAAGATAATTTTCACTGCATAAGACAGTCTTGCAGGAAATACATCACATTTATGTACAAGTAACCCAGACACTTCAGAGGAGCTTATTACAATAAAAATAAAAAAATAAAAAAAAAGGCCCCATTCCCCCAGCTGTGCACACCTCTCTGGCTCACACAATCTCGTACTGGAATCCATGAAGAAAAATAATGGACAGAGGCAGATGTATATGGCCGTAGACAGTTACATCTTATACCAAGAGAAGGTTACCCCATGAAATTATTTTTCCTAGACTCACTCTCTTTTTCAAACAAAGGTCTGACTGGGACCAAATTTTCTGTAGACAAGAAATAGCAAATGACACCATATTTGATAATACAACAAAGGTTAGACCTGTCAATATCTGTCCATAAGTAATGTTTTCCATTCATGCAAAGCAGAACAAAATCCAAAGATCTCATATATGCCAATGCCACAAGTGATGTATTTCAACTCGCATACCAAATGCTCTCACACAAAGGCAGTGGCTGAGGTCAAACAACCACTACCTGCCAGAATGAATTCATACAAACAATCTGTAAAGCCTAGGTAAAAACATTTATTACTGAGAGAACATTTTTTCACAAAATGACTACTTCATCCTTGACCTTTCAGTCCTAGTATTCAGAAGAGACCAAAACCTTCACAAGGAGAAAGTAAGAACTAAAATTTCATAACTCTACTGGTGATTGAAAATCACGGGCACAGTGGAGACACTGCATTTTCAGCTTGTTCCTATTGACCCTTTCCTGTAATACAAATGCCAATGACTTCTCTCTCTCCTTGCTCTGCAGAGGCTAATAGCCTGTGACATTTTTCCCTGCCAACCTCCTTCTCACTCCAGAGGCGCTACCTACCCTTTCCTCTCTGCATTCTCAAAACTTTTTCCTTCTAAAGATGCCTTTGGCACCTGCTTAGGTTTCTTGGACTCTTCTCCTTTCCCACCTCTGTCTGAAGACACTCTCCACTCCTGCATCCCTGAACTCTCTCTCTCACCCAAGGGTCCTGCTCTGACATCCCCTGCAGTCCCACATGGCTGCAATGGCTTTCTGCCCCTACCTGCACCAGTTCCCTCCACCCACTACGCAATTTACTTTGCACAATGATTACATTCCAAATTAGCACTAAATTCCTGCCATAGATTGCTTATTGTTTTTCCAGATGAGTGCAGTCCTTGCCCAGCAGCAATGCTGTCTGGTCATTGCATACTTGCTTGCATGGAGACCGTGCTGGTGCTGTATTTAGTCCCTGCGTGCCTTTGTGGGCATCCATAGTACTGGTGGCATGTTGCACAGCCTCAGCCAGAGAGAGGCTTCTTGTCTTCCTCTTTATACCCCATTTCTCCTTTTAATCAAGTTCTACTCCCTCCCCTTCTCTGTTCAAAAAGTTTTATTTTTATGAGGAAGGATGTTGTGTCATCATACTCTGGTGCCCAAATGTCACTGGGTGAACTTAGGAAAATTTTTACTTTAGTGTGTGTGTGTATGTCTGCTGGTTGGGGTTTTCTTCCCTAGAAAAGAATCCATTTCATCTAACGTCCTCTCAATATTATTTCTGAGGCCAACCATGAAATTTCATCTTGAACTGAAGGAAAAAAAAAAAAAAAAAAAGGCTGACTGAGCTAGCCAGTGTTTGGGGCCCTCACCAAGCCTTTGGGAATACTAGTTCAATTCTTCATGGTTTTGGTCTTAGCATCAGGAATTTTAGTCTGCATTGCTTTAACTCCATGTAGGTGTGCTCCAGTCATCTCATTCAGTCAGTCTCTCTGGTCTTGGTAATGATATTTCTTGCAGCTCATAAATTCCAGGAGGCAAAATTCAAATTTCCAGAAGGAATTCTAGGAGGAGAAAAATCCAAGAGGAATTAAATTGAGGTCATATTTTCATCATATTTGGTCATTTTGTCAGCCTACATTTTCCAGAATGTTGGAAATCCATGTCAGCCTGCACATGACATTGTTTATAATCATTAGTAAAACTTAATGATAGAAAGACTAAATTAGTTTAGATTAAAATGACCAGATATAAAAGCCAAGATCTCTGCCAAAATTGTGTGTGGTAAATGGGAGTTGAATGACACTGTCAGTGAATAACCAAAGTTAGTATTTTAAAAGTGAAGTTTAACTGGTGGACAGAATAATGTCAATGGGATGCTATTCTATAACAGGTAATAACCCAAGTGACGTCTGGCACTAGTTTACACACTGTGTTGCTTTTAGCAGAACAGGGTCTGGTAGAAATCCCTGGTAGGAAGGAGAGCATATCTTCACTTCTTGGAAGAGCAAGACTGCTCTGTAAGAGAAACTTACCCAGATCAACTTGTGTCTGGCAGAAAGAGGGAGATGGTGATGATACCAAGCTGGGAGCTGGCAGCTCAACACAGACTATTGAGGGGAGTGAGGAGAGCTGCTGAGGCCTTGCAAGTGGCAGCAAGGAACTCCATCAAGGGTAGAAGCAACTGGGTAGAGACCCCTGCAGCTCACAGAATCACTGAGTTGCCTGAAAGCCTGGACACGCAGAGGAGTTGTTTGATGGGAGTTGATGGGAGAGAGCTATATATAAGCCCCTGGCATGCCTATTGTATCTTATCCCACAGCTCTGATTTACTTTCTAAATGAAAAGGTGATCACTAGATTATATTCTAATAAAACTTGGCCATTTTGAGACCTAGCCTTTGACTCCTTTGATAAATTCAGGGGGAGGTGTAGGCAGAGCTGCCCAAGAGCTCTGGCCAAGGCCATGGAATCATAGAATCATAAAGGTTGGAATGGACCTTTAAAGATCACCTAGTCCAACTCCCCTGCACACACAGGGTCACCTAGACCATGTTACACAGGATTATGTCCAAGCAGGTTTTGAATATCTCTAGAGAAGGAGATTCCACAACCTCTCTTGGGAACCTGTTCCAGTGCTCTGTCACCCTCACTATCAAGATTTTTTTCCTTGAGTTCCTGTGGAACTTTCGGTGCTTCAGTTTGTGGCCATTTCCCCTTGTCCTATCGCTGGTCACCAACAAGGAGAGGCCGGTCCCATCCTCCTCACTTCCTCCCTTAAGTAATTATACACACTGATCATGTCCCCTCTCAGCCTTCTCTTCTTCAGGATGAATAGGCCCAGCTCTTGTCCATCCTTTTTCAGTCCTGAATCTGACATGTCAGCAAGGAGGAGACTTAACAGTGACCTGGAGAAGGAATGATGAATATTAGGGGTGAAGGAGATATGCTAAACCATACCAAATCATCTATGAGTAAATCACTCTCCTGGAGGAGACTGGACTTTCAGGTGAGGATTGTATTCGGTAGTGGGACCACTGGCATATATCTCCCTCATTTGAGGGTTTGAGCTCCAGTAGGGTAGATAGGATGTGTGTCAGTCCACATCAGGTACCCGCTGGTCATGGGAGTTGCTTTTTTGTTCTATCTGCAGGGTCTTTGGCAGTTTGAGTCCGGTGACGCTTTTGTCTGTTCTGTGCCTAGGGACTGTAAGATGTTTCTTTGGCATCCTTAGTCCCACTCTGCTAGGATAGGAGCTCTGGGTCTCACCTTGAATAACTTGCCGAAGTCCCAAATCCTTCCAGTAGGAAGGCAACAACCTGAACTGGGTTCTCAGGAGAGCACCTTGGCTGCTGTGGCTCCAGATTCCTGGACATTACAAATGCCATGGCATGTTCCCAGTCTCTGAGTTGGCATGAAAGAGTTATATTTTTGCTATAGAAGTCACTTGCTGTCCTGAACAGGATGACTGTGTGCTAAATGCTTGTTGTAAATGGATCATTCCTGCTCCCAGACCATGCCTGCAAAGGGTTTGGGCCCGTTCTATTTGGCACAAAAACCATGCTAGGAAGTATGCTGATGACGAGGGAACGTAGATGATCCCAGTCTCAGGAATACTCCCTGTCTCTCTGCTATGTACTTGTAGGTACAGTTGGGAGCCCTTTTCCTTTGGGTTGGTTGCAACTTCTGTTGGACCTTGATACCCAACTGGTTCTGGAGACAAGACCACAGACATGACTAGCACAAACTGTGGATGAGGTGATACTGCAACTAGCCTAGAAGCAGCCAGATCAAAAAAAAAAAAAAAAAAAAAAAAAAAAAAAAAAAACACAAAGAGCAGGCCTGTCTATAGTAATAGGTTATATTTTAGGAAAAAAGCAGCTGGAAGCTGTAGGTTACCTTTTTCTGTTCCCTGTAGCTCGTTTCCTTTTCTCCTTGCCATAGGGGGGAAATTATTTCATAGAACATGGTTTGATTTTCCCAGGCTTCATGTGGGAGTTTATTATTTACCTCTAAAATGTGAGGCTGTTGCTTGTGGCTGCCAGTTAGCTTCCAACAGAATAGTTACTATTGGGATCTCTCAAATCTTATTTGCTACAGTGAAATTCAAGCTCAAGAAGCCAATCCAATGCACCACTCAATGCCAGCTTAGAAGTGAATTTTTAGTCCTGTGCTGTCTCCACAGGTGGGGAAGATTAGAAAATATGCACCAAAAAAACCAAACCTTTTCAAGAATCTCTTCCATGCAATGTATCCCAGACTTTTTTTTTTTTGCTTTTTTTTTTAAGTAAAGCAAATTCACAACACGAAACTGTATTAAATCAGTAGAAATTAGTCTGTTTTAGACAATAAGGGCTATTTCAGAGTCAGAATATGACAACAGGTCATTTAATGTTATCATGATATCATTTCAAAACATTCAAGCATGACTGTCATTTGCATAAATACAAGATGTTAATATCTAAGTAAATTAGGGTAGGAAACCCAGAAGCAGCTTTTCAGACCACTTCAGCAGAAAAGTGTGGTCTTAATTTTTGTGCACAGTTATCCCAATCCCATTTCCAATGTAGTTAATTAGCCATTTGCAAGGACAATTACTCAATTTGCGTGCATCGCCATGAATATTACACATGCATTTTGCACCTGTCAGTATACATTTGGGGCTAGATTTCTTAAAAATTTACCACTCAGCTGCCAGCTTTGAATTACCTGAGCTGACCAATTTCTTGGAGCAAACGGATAAATTTTGTAAAAGTGGTTCCTATATTCTCATTGATCCTGTCCCTAAATTTTTCCACTCTGCACTGCAGAGAGGATTGCTATGTACAATATAAGGTCATCACAGATGACACCAGATGGCACTGTTACATTTATTCTTCCTCCTCTTTTGTCCTTTTCTTTCTCTTTTTTTTTTTTT
>VZSV01000395.1:212217-229383 GCA_013398735.1 Nothocercus julius
TATATATATATATATATATATATGTGCATATAATATACCATTGCACTCATAATAGGAAAAAAATCTTAAGTTACTAATCTCTCCACTGAGAAGTTATATAACAAGGCCCAGCTGGGGTAGATAGGATACCAGTGGGAAAAATGCATAAGAAGGAGGAACAAAAATCGTCACTGACACCATTACATATAAAAAACAAAAGACAGAGAGACTGAGAGAATTATTTTATAGCATATGAAAATCCTAAAACTGGGACACAGTACAGACATTTTTGTCCAGTATATTAATGGATTAAAAACACAGCACAAATTTTTCATGGTGCTACTTCAAGAAGTTTGGGTGGTTTTGCCCCAAAATGGAATAGTTAGATAAAGATGAGATTCATCTCACGAATCTGCCAGAAGGACCTCTAAGGCATCAAAATAAGACTCTTCAAAAATAAAATATGCCTTAGAGAAGGTGAAACAATAGATCAGAAAAATATTACTCATAACATTCAATGGAATGTATCCAACATGCTGCTAGGAGTTAAAAATGAATCCCCATAAGAGAAGGTAAATCCCCTGTTTGTTTTTTTTCTGATTGCTTCTAGGCTGTTATTGCTTGAAGCTGGCAAAATCCATACTCCCCACTCTAGGATATTGATTCAATAAAATATGGGCCATCCTTGCCATAGAGAAACATGTGAAATCGAAAGATACAAAAATAGGTAACTTTCTCCTACTTAGGCATCACTTATGATTACAAAATTCTAACGTGGATTCTATGGAAGCAGTAGCTTATTGGCCTCTGAGACACACCTTTGCCAAGAAATTGCCTTGACATAAAGAACTTAATTTTTATTGTTTCAGACCTTGTTATTTCAGACTTTTTATTGCTTTATTGGTTTTGCTTGTTCCTTACTATAAGGCTGCTGGCTGGAACTGTGTCCCTTTCTAAATATCAAATACTTATTTCCGCTTGCTCCTGAATATAAAACATACTCTCAAATAGATATTTTCATTTAATTTTACCTTGTTTTTGTTGAAATTCATAAGCTTAAATCACACAATAATTTTAATTACGTAGATGATTAGTGTTAATATTAACTTCTTCATTCCTGTGCCAACAAATGTGCACATCTCCCTTTCCACCAGTGGCAGAAGGGGGTTTTCTGTGCACATCTGTGCACAAGTGAATCTTGTTCTTCTGTGCACATCTGTGCCCAGCAAGTGAATCTTGTTCTGTTCCTGTTACATCCGTATTTCTCTGAATTACAAAGAATGGACACTCTCCTTCTGGCTGCACTGGGCATTTTTTTTTTTATTTTTTTACTACTAATACATGCATGCACATGCTACATAGATGGCTATTGTCCTGCTGTCAGGCTGGATGAGCACTTGAAAGTGAAGCCTTTCAGGTTTGTTACAGGTTCAAACATCTCTTCATCTAGATGTTGCCTGCAGTCTTGGAAATAATGATGTCTTTCAGTAAGGACATAATTCTTAGGTGAATAAAAATCACTCAGCACTTTAATGAGACCATTACTGTCTTCCCTTTTTTCCACAAGGTCTTTCAGTAAGAGAAACAGCTTTGATCCACCTCCTAAGAGAAACATGTTGTATGCCTTGAGTTATAGATCTGTCTTACAGGGTACTGTCCCTCCACCAAACTCAAGCTTCACCAAACTTCTGGTTTCCCTGAAGAAAACCTCTTGTCCCCCAGCACATCTCTTCCTGATGAAGCTGTGGCTCCTGAAGAACTTTGGAGGAAGAGGCCCATTAAAATGGCATCCTCTCTGCACTCAAACAATAATATTCCTGAAAAAGACTATTTTAAATTGCACTGGTAAGCACGGAATCTTCCGAAACAGTTCTTCCCAAAGGGATCCACCTAGGAGGCCTCTAACAACCTGCTAGGTATACTCCAAGCACCCAGACAAAAGTGCGCCTGGAAGACACTGGAGCCACATGGTTTTTAAGAACCAATTAACCCTTTGCAGATTCAACTTCAGTTTACTGTTACAAATGATTTGTGATAACCGGATTATTTTTCCATGCATAAATTTAATCCTATTACTTCTAATTATGCCCCAGTGTGCAATGCTAAACAAATCCCATCCCTTTGTTACATATACCCTCCAAGAAACTTACTACGTTCCCTCTCAAGACATTATGCATAAGTATCTCTTTTAATCATTCCTTGCATTCAGACCCTCCAGACCTCAATTATTTCTGCTCCCTCTTAATGTATTGCAATGAATTTGATACTAAGCGGGCTACAGATACTTCACTGGGTGTTTTAGGCCCTAAAATGATAACCATAACTCATTAAATTCTTTTTTTTTTTATTCTTTATAAATTGAAATATTCCTGACAGGTCTCTGTTTCTTCACAATGTCAAAGGTTTGTATCATAACACAGGAAGCCTCAAAATGATAATTATTGTCAAAAATATGATTTGTTGCTCTTATCAGCACTTTGACACTGAAAAGAGCATATTTCCATAATTGCAGATTTTTTTAGTACAAAAAGTTCAAATTTTCTGCCGAAGATTTTGAAAACAGCATCTGATTTTAAGGATCCTTGCACTTTTATGTGGGGGAACAAATAAGCAAGCAAACAGTCTCAATTCATTTTTACTTGTAAAGGATAATAGAGGTGATTCTCTTGTATAAGGAATGGGTACCTGCCCTTTAAAAGATCATTTCAGCTTTATTCCTGTAGTGACTGTAAACTCCTGCTGAGCTGTGAAGCATTAAATGCTTTCAGCTCTCAGAGTCCAGTGATGCAATTTTGTGTCATCCTTCCATGTCTGAAAGGGCCAGTTATGAGGCATGGAGACAACAGAGTGTCTTGGAAAGGAGATCCTGAGACATGGAATTCAGGGAGGAGTAGAGTGAGGACAGCCAGGTTTTCACATTTCATAAAAATCTTTTCTCTTATTGGGAAGAACCTCAAGAACAATCATAAACCTCTTATCTCAGCACATAAAGGAACATACTGCAATGTGCTGGTATGGCCGAGTGTTCCTACCAACATTGTCATTGATTGTGCTAGTGTGTTGCTAGTGATTGTGCCACTGCCACCTTCCATGACCCACCATGATGCCACCAATATCAAATACTATGGTCCAATGTATGACACCAATATCATGTTAGTACATGGACCAGCTGTAAGCCATTTTGCCATCAGTTTCTCATGTAACAATGTGTCATGATCTATGCCCAAGGAAGGAGTAGATGACCATGGCAGTGTGGGTGGCTGAGCAGGACCATGAGCCTTTCATATGTGCTCAGCAGGCAAAGCATGCCGCTGAAGAATAGTCTCTGGTCTTCTACCTCAGCCTCCTCACAATATACAGAGATAATTGCCCAGGAGGCTGCTTGGCAGCTCAGCAAAAGAATGAGATGCCACCAGTAGCTCCTAGGCAGCACTCTGTGTCTAGAATCTGGCATTGCACAGAATAACTCCTGTTATTCTCGTCTATCTGAGATGGCAGTCTGAATGGCAGAGCAGCTTGAGCTCATGGAGCTCCACAACCCTCTGGGATCCGCCTGAGCAAGCAGCTGCTCTTGTTGCTGCCAGGAAGTCTTTGACATCACATTCACAGCCCAAAGTGTGATATTTATGGGTAGGATTTAAAAAACATTTACCTGCAGTGAGTCATAGCAGGTTGTACCCTGTACTACCATTTACTGCTCAAGAAATGTGCTTAAATTACACAATGTTATTGTCCTAGGAAACACTGATGCTCCCTGATTTACAAAGGTATACATCCTCAGAAATGACCTTTCTATAACTGCTTCAGAGCCAAACATCCACCTAGCCTGGCTTCTTGGTATTTCTGCAACAGTTAGGGCAAAAGTGTCTTCATGTAGCCTTCAGGTATTGCCTAGGCACAAGATTTCCCTCTTCATTTTATGTTGAATTCTTTCAAGCTGTCTCTGTCAATGGAAATTTTTCTTGGAAGCACGGCAGTGTTGGCTGGAATTGACCCTTTCAGGTCTCCAGTCCAACTTCTCACTCTACATAGCACTATTGGAAATAGGTCAGCTTCTGGAAACCTCCAAAGAGAAATATGCTCCCGTCTTCCTGCTCATTCTTCCAGTGCCTCACCACCCACTGGAGAAGTAGTTATTTCCTACTGTCCAAATGGAAGCTCCCTAATGACACTGTATGGCGGCTCCATCATCTTTGTAACTGCTTTTCAAGTATTTGAAGGGTACAGGAAGATATTTTTAACATTGTTTTGCCTCACATAAAGGAGAGAAACCCAGAATTTCTCCCCAGAATAACCTCTGCCCAGATTATCTGAGGACTCAATTTATGGCTCATTCAGATGTAACTGGGTATCTAAGTTACCAGTTTATGGTCTACTGCATTTGGAAGTTTTATTGGTGAAAAAGATGGTTATTCCTAAATCAGAATACTGGCATTTGCTTCAGATGTTTCCACAATGACTTTCAGAAGAGAGTGAAGCAGTTGGATTCTCCCATTCCCAAAGCCTTTTCCTGTGAGCATGGCACAATCTATTGCCAAAATTATCTTCTTCCCTGGGGATTCCTTTATGTTCAAAGATTTTTCTTGATGATTTCTTCAGAAAAGAAAAAAGCTTTCAAGCCTCATTTGATTTGTTTGAATCTAAATTAGATTCATTGCATTTTGAGATGGGCTCAGTGGAAGAGTCTGTTAAAAAATTAGGAGCAAAAGAAAACATCTGAATTGCAACTGCAGCATGAAAGCGTGAAGGCTCTTGTCAAAACCTTGATATAAAGGACAATGCTGTGCTTCATTGTCAAAGGGAGATAATTGAAAATAGCATTGAGTCATGTCATCAAAGACCTCCAGGGCTGTGAGAAAGTTCAGAAGGGGTTGATTTTTGTACGAAATTATATTCATTGTTGGAATAACTATTTGAACAGAAATTCGATCTTTCAGAATACTAAAAGCTTTCAGAATACCCACTCCACAAATTGATATTTCAGAGTCTTCTTTTCTCTATAGCCTCTTTAAGATTTTCCTCTACGTAGAAGAGAAAGAATCTGATCTTCCTAGGAAAATTACACATATTTAGGCAAATATTTATTTTTTGATAATTTTGAAATATATATTATACATATAGTTGATACTTCTACAGGAACAATGTGGCTGTTGAAATGCTTCCCTTTGAATAAATCTGCCTTTAGTTAATACACAACATTCTTATTCATAGTCACAGGGAAGAATTACAACAACAGCAGAATGTATTTAGTTATATGACTAATGAATAATTGCACATAAAAATCACCCCTGCTTGGTAAATAGGGAATAATCCACTCTATCCTGTTAGCCTCTAGAGAGTTAACAGTGTCAGTGATGTCAGTTCTCCCCTTTATGACTGGGAAAAATCCTCTGGGTCTGCTTTATGAGCATGGTGCTTTTTCTTAAACTGCCTAAGAGGATGTGAGTACTTTGGGGT
The DNA here is from genome assembly GCA_013398735.1 of Nothocercus julius. Taxonomy (NCBI): domain Eukaryota; kingdom Metazoa; phylum Chordata; class Aves; order Tinamiformes; family Tinamidae; genus Nothocercus; species Nothocercus julius. The sequence continues at coordinate 217,654 of VZSV01000395.1, forward strand.
GTTTAAAGTGGAATATCACCAGCCAGCTAGAAGAAGTTGAGAGCTATGTGAGGGCACACAGCATAAAAGCAAGCACCTGAAGCCCATATCACACAGCTGGACATCATTGCTGGAGCTAGTCACCCTCGACCTTCTGTGCAATCAAAGGAAAGAAAGAGACACCTCTAGAGAGCGGTCCAGCTGCCTTACGTTAAACCAATGAATTCCCACTGCCTATAAACTGAACCTCAAGTATAGATGTAATAACTGCTAGGCAGGGATAAATAATGATTCTGAACAGGTGCAAAAAACATTAGGAAGTGGGAATGAAAAATAATTTTCCATATTTAAAAAAAATGTATTTGTTCTTGTTTTAATATAATATCTTCTTTTCTAATTAAAAACTTTATCTAATTCAAAACCAATTATTTGATAGCTTCTTCATCTCTTATTTTCTTGTGCTCTTCTCTCTCCACTTTTTCCATTTTTTGTAAATAGAGAAAAAAACAAATGCAAACACATGCAAACATTTCCTTTTCTATTTTCCAAGAGATAAAACCCACTTTCTAGGTTCTTGGTTTTTGGAAGTGGAACCAAAAACTAGCACGAAATAAAGTAGAATTCCTGTTTAGTTCTGGTTTTGAGATTCCCTGTTTAAAAAAATTACAAAAAAATCAAACTTTTCTCCTCTTTCAAAGAAATAACAGTCTATCATCTTTTATAAAAACAAAACAACAGCAAAAAATTTCCTTGTCTTACTAGCTCCCCTTAGTGATAAGAATCCAGCCATAGCAAAACCTTGAGCCTCAACCTTGCTACATTCCTCCAGAAAAACCCTTGCCACTCCCTCCTGTCCATCATCCATCCTGTCCTCTCTCCTTCTCTCTCTATTCCCTCCGTGCTCCACCAGTCTGACAACAAACAGACACCTGGAGTGAATAACTAACTGCACTGCTTCATTGATCCACTTGGCACTTGTGATTCTGCTCTGAGTAGCACTCACTCAGGTTTCATATTGATTTTTCTGGGGTTTGTGCAGTCCTTGACTTGCAGTAAGTGCTGTGAGGACAACTGAGTGGAGTGCTCTAGTAACAAAGCTCCAGAAAAAAAATGTTTTTACTCTGTTTTGCATCTTTATTGACCTACAGGACTTTTATTTTACATGATTCTGTGAAGTTTTGAACAACTAAATGAGAAACGGACCTTATCACACACCTCATAGCTGAAGCTCTCAAGTTCCCCAGGTCCAAATGAAATACTTGCTTTGTCAGTTGAATTACTTGCTTTGTCTTTTGATTTTTCAGCTCCTGCCTCTCTCAGCTGCTCACTTGGCCTCCATACTTCATCCTTTCCCAGGCTCTTACTGTTTCCTCCTTAAAGCACATCTCATGCCAGAAAAGTGCGATTGCTCCCATTTTTCAGCCAGACTACTTATCCAGAGTCACAAAGTGTGCCAGTGAGCAGAAGTGGTTTATCTCCAGTCTCAAAACAGTGCTCAAAGAGCAGAACAATCCTTCCAGAGAATAGATAAGTCCTGCATGTACAAAAGAGTCTTGTCATGCAGAATCCAAATAGCCTTTAGATTATATTTTGCACGTAGCATCAAGCCTTTAGGTTAGAAGATTTTAATTCAAAGATCAGGAGAGCAGTCACCTGTCCTGGGCCTGTACATGCAAGTACACCCCAAGGATAGTTCTTCATAGAGCTAACTTACATCATCAACTTGGCCAACTGATTGAGAGCTCCTCTAGGAAAGATCTGATGCAGGAACACCCATCCTCTGTAATATTTTATTAGAGAATGTTCAACAGTTAGTCACTAAGGGTTAGTTCAGTACTGAGGGAGTAGCACTGCCTTTGGTCTCAGACCTCTTCTACACTTTGTTTATTAGGCAGGCTGCTGCTTGTTGCTCCCAAGACCAGCTGCTATTAGACTCACCATTCTACCTTCTCTCCTCTTCATGATCAAACTAGAAATTACAGGAAACTGGTCAGCTATAAAAAGAAGTTTTCAACTAAATTTTTCATAAGTTTTCATAGTATAACCGGAGCAGAAACAATGCTTTCCAGAGAGCTCTCAAATGGGCTTACAGATTCCAGGCACAGAAATACACACACATTCCTCAGACATTATTCAGATACCTGCTGTGGGAATCCAGGCCAAGTGTAAATGTGTTTGCACTGATTGCTAAGGCATACAAAGACATTCTAAGGAGTGGTCAGCTGCTTTTCAAGACAGGTTTAAATTCATGAATAGCAATAGCAGGCTAGGAAAAGTAAATGTTTTCAGAGCAGAAGAAGCATTTAGAGAGACTAAATGAACAGGCGTATAATCATAGGTTTAGTAAAGACTCATCTATCAAAACACCATCTTTGAAAGTGTCAATCAAAAGTCTTACAACTGGAGAGGTTCCCCTGCCCTAATTGCCAAGTCTTAACTGATTGTGAGCAGTGAGCAATGTGTGAGGTTTTGCAGCATGACCTTCTGAGTCAGTAACTGTGTTCCAGGTCTCCATCAATTCCATCATTCTTACAGAGTCAATGGGAACGGTTGTGCCCCTGAATGGGGATGTAGAAGACCAGTGATCATGTAAATTCCTTGTTCCATGTATATCCATTTATAAAAAAACATATTTGGGGGAAAAAAAAAAGAAAAAAAGAAACTAACCCCCCCCAGCAACAACAGAAACAAAAAACATCTAGGCGTTAACACAAACCTGCAAAAAAAATCCTCATATGAATTCACCAGAAAGACCTAGTGCCAATGAGTTTTGAATTAAGTCCCATTGTTAGTGAAGGCATGCAATACCACAGAGTGGAAACATGGATTACACACAGGACGTCCAAAGGAAAACTTTGGAATGATCTAGGTCTAGGAAACATGGCCTGTGAGAGAAACCAGGACCATCTTAAAAAGAAGTCTGAGTGTGGACATTACAATAATGTTGAAATATCAGGGCAGATATGGTGAAAAGAAGCAGCATTCTCTAACCAGTAGCACAGACAGATAATGAACGAACCCTGGGTGAGCAATTAAATTAATTTTCGAACTGGAAAATTAGCATACATTCTTACGGCTGAATATTAGGAAATAAAGACGAATTGTCAAACAATTCTGAATCATGAATACATTTGTAAAAACTCACAGCGCTCTCACAGAGATGATTTGAAATAAAACAGAGGGCCAAATTAGTTGAGTAAACAATATGATGGGAATCATTAAACATGGAGATTAACATTTCTATCCACTAAGTGACTTGATTTCTGTGGATCCCAATGGGAAGAAGCTAGGCATTGCACTTATCTTGAAGAGCAGGAAGTGCTCCAGGATACTGAGAGCCAAATGTCACCCTTGAAGAGTAGCATTCTGAGGATGCAGCCTAGCACTTATAATTAGAAAGAAGGTATATATTTCCACAATAAATATAAAGAAGTTACTCACTCCTGGTAGAGATAGCAGCTTTTATAGGAATTCCAGTGGGATCTTGGCAAATAGCAGATTTGCAGGTAAATATATCACTCCAAAGAGTCTGTGACCTCAGGCCTTTCTCCAGCAGCTGTTCTGTTGAATGCTACACCTTGTCTGAGCTTGTTGGCAGGATAGAATCTCTTTAAAACCGAACATGACTGGTGGGAAGAGATGGGTAGAAGAGATGCTGCTGTTTGTCAGTCTTTTATAAAGGCAGCAATGACAGTAAAGATCATTCTGCTTTTATTCATTTTAAAAAGCATGACTTTTCTATGAGATGCTGCAATTCAAGCTGTGCCTACACAGTTCTGATCTTGATCCAGTCCAGGGTGGGGACTCAGTGCAGTCCTCAGAGACACAGGAATAACCGTACCTAACTGAATTGCACAGCTCATCCACATGGCCATCTAGGAGAGAAACTTCAGAAATGCTGTGAGAGATGAGAAGGTGATTTCTGTTGAGTTCCTTCATGTCTTTGCTAATCAGTTATCCCTGGAGCACTCCCTACATTGGTCCTGGAGCAGGCACTAAGCAGAGAGAACAGGACTAACAAGATCTATGTCTGGCCATGGGTCAACCATACCCATGGGGTGTGGAGAAGAGCAGAAATGCCAGCCTGGCACATTTCACCAGCAGTTCTGCCTCTAATGGTTTAATTAATGCCAGCTGGTACATCTGATGACTGCTTGGCTAGAAATGGGAATGAGAGCTGATTTCAGAGAAGACACCAAACAGCCAGCGAAGCCCTTCCAAATATATAAGGGTTGCTGAGGCTTTTATTTGGGAGATAATTTAGCCAGCTGTGCCCTTCCCTGTGCTGTGTCTGTGGAGGTACCGTGGCAAGCAGGAAAGACGCCTAGTTGATGATCCCATAGCAGATCCCTTGCTATGGGATCTGACCTCCAGGGAGGAGTCAGTTCATCACCTGGAGCAGAGTGACCAGGAGGAATCACCTTTATGTTCAGAGAGCACTGGGCAGACCAATCCCTGCCATAACTCCAGAGGTGGTCAAGTTATGCTGCAGTCACATCCCTCCTCTCTCTCTTTGCCTAACATCACCAAGAGAACAGCTGTGTTTTCATACCATCTCTTGGGGCTCTTCCATATCTTTGTGAATATTGTCGCAGAGAGACACATTAGTTTGTTTACAGCATTCTGTTTGCTGAATATGCTCTCTATTTAGGTTTTTTATTATGATATTTTATTTTATTGCTCTCCACATGATCTGTTTGTCTGCATTAACTTGAATCTAAGGTTTCATAATCTTATTACGGGGAGCAAAGCTTAGAAGGAAGTAATAAAACACATACACACACTGTAGCAATATACCTGCATTACTCAGCACTGGCTGTGGTTGTTCCTTAACCCTCTGCCACTTTCTTTCACAGGCTCTTTCTTTTACAGGAAAAATTGCTGCTGAACCCATGGGCAGCTGGACAGCAAAGAAAGGTGTGAAGGAAATGAATGTGGAACTTCAAGTCCAAAGACTTGGTTCTTACCTTCAGAGTGTGCCATAGTCAAGTGCAGCAGTCCTATTAAATAAGCTGAGTGTTGTCTCCACAGTGAGGAAGGATAAAGCTTGTCTGCATGGGTCAGACAATGGTCCTGGTTGTAAAACACTCACGGTGGGGCTGGTGTGGTCTTGTCCTCCCTGACAGTAATCCAGAGCTTGCCTATCCGTGAGCGGGCAGGAGTTCTGGGTCTATGTGTCTAAGTGGACCAGAGTGTTCATCAGTAGCAGGTGGAAATGGCTTTGCCTCTCTGGGGATGTTCCTGCCTGTTTCTGTCTGGGAAAGAAATCAGTTTTATACTTCATACAATTATGGCATAATCTCACAGAAACAGCATGCTTCCTTGAGTCACCGTACTGGTCTCACTTGTTATACTGGATCAATATCCAGCTGTCTCAAGATTTTGTTACCTTCATAACATGAAGGCAAGAAGTTTTTTTCTCTTCATTAGGTCCATGGAATCACTTAATGTCTCTTATTGTCTTGCAGGAGAAGGCTTTGATATCTAATGCAGCTTTTGTTTCAGAAAATCCCCAGATGCTGGTTGCTGCTGCTGGAATTAGGGAAGATATCATGAGTGACTAACATTCTCTACTTGTTCTGCTTCTTATACCTTTTCTTTAAGTATTTGCTCAGGGAAATGAGGTTCTTGGATGAGTGGGTTTTGGGTCAGATCTAGGGAAGCCATTCTTATTTTCCACTTACGTGATCACCAACATGCGCACTAAGGTGTTGCAAGAAGGAGCAGGCACAGAGGAGAGGGCATTTGCATCTTTCATTAGCACATCACTTTTAGCAACTTTCTTTTCTTCCTAATTGGATACAAGCTGGTAAAGAGCTCAGTAATTCTTTTTCACTCATGCCAGCAACTGGGAAGCTTCAGGAAAGATTAGTCTGTAGCCAGATGTTTGCCAGGATATAAATTTACCCTTGAGCAAGGGGACTTCTAGCCATTATGCTCAACACTGAACATGATATTGGAAGCAAGAAATTATATTTTTAGGTCCTTTCCTGGCAATTATCTCAAAAAAAGAGCGAGGAGATCCCAAGGCTCTTTATTACAAGTAACAAGACTTGCAAATTTCACATAAACCTTATGAAATTAGCTATCTCAGCGACAAACTGATTCGGGGCCTCATCCTCCATCTGTTGGAGAATTTCGAAGGGAGGTAGATGCCTAAAGAAGCAGATACATGAGGAAATTTCTGTAACCTCAAAAGTCTCTATATCAAAAAAACTCTGCCTGCACAGAGTTTGGCAGCAACAGAACTTCCTGAGTGAAGAAATTGTTCAGGCTGTTTTTTGCAATTTTTGAGCTCCAGGAGTTTGTATTGCAGTATTTGCCCCCCACCTTAGAAAGTAACTGTCTCTAACTTTCAGATATATAGTTGCTCTCACTAAAAACAAGAAAAGTGGAAACTACAAGTCAATTTGAATGGACAGAGCACTTTAAAAACATTTAAATCAGCAAGATAAGAAGTATGGGTTAAAGCACTCCAGATTGCATAGGACTGGACAAACGGACATTACAGAAACAGTGAACCATCCTGCAGCTGGTACACAGACCGGGGTAAGCACACTGACTTCTTCAAGGGATGCTGGTAAATAGAGGAGCCTCACAGCTTGTCCACCTTAATTCTGCAGTAACCTCCCATGGCAGTTCCTGAAGAGGTTGTAAGAGAAACTGCATCTGATTCAAAATGAGGTAGAATGGAGGAATGACGGTGGTTCAATATTGGAGCAGAGGCCAAGAGAACTTTTGGAATCTCTGTCCTTGGTGATATTACAAAACCGACTGGCCAAGACCCTGAGGAACTAAATGTAAGTATGAAATGAGCCTGCTCTGAGTAGGGGGTGGGACCAGGTGACCTGCAGAGGTCCCTTTCAATGTTAATTTTCTATGATTCTATAAGAAACAGAAAAGCAGGCCATAAAACAAAGCATCCCACTACAGGGCTAGAGACAGAAGTCTTGCATTTTCTGTATGATCTCCAACCTGGTTCTATTAGCTAGGAAAAAGACCTTCAAGAGCACAGTGAAAGAGAGAAGCACACGCAGCACCATGGTACTTCATGGTTCACCTGGATCAACGTGATCAAGTTGCCACCCTTTCAAACCATCCTCCCAAATCATTCTTTTTCTCCATTCATCCAATAGTGTGAATAGAACACTCATGTAGCTCAGATCTGCACATCTTTCTGAATCTCAGTCTTGGTTATCCTTTCTCCATGATCATTTTCCCTTTGATTGTTTAAATTCCTGTTAGTTCTAGAAATAGCTGCTTTCAGTAAGGATGAACAAACAAGTTTCCAAGCCAACTTACCTAACAACAGCAACGACTGCTGGTCAAACAGGATAGCCCTAGTTCGTTCCTCTGTGCTTCTCCTTATTCATAGAACAATTTATATAGGAAAAATATCATAAGAAATTCCCTTCTTAAAGGGCAGTGGATTTTGACACCAAGTCAATCACTTGAGCGTGGATATGAATGTCAGTTTCTAAATAGGAGCTTCTTCAACATCTCAAAGGAATTGGTCTGGCTTTCTTAGCTGGCGTATCTCATTTGTAATGTAGTGGTGACTGAGGAGGGCAACTGTATGTCAGGTCCCATTGGAATGTCCTGTATAGACATGCCAAAAGAGACAGCATCTGTACCCTAGATTCACTCTTTATTCACTAGCAGAGATGGCAGAAGTATTGCATATAAAAAGTTCTTGTTAAAAATCATTTTCTGAAAATATATTCTCCAGGAAATTTTTTAAACATTATCCAAATGTCTTTATTTTTATATTTTTACCAGTCACTTTTTCCAGCTTGTTCTCTTGTAACAAAACAATAATCCTTGCCAGTACACATCTTACTTTGAATCAGAAAATAGTTTTTTTCACAATTTTGTGCAATAATCATGATAAGATTAATGTAAAAATACAGTGGCAGATGTGGTGAGCACAGCAATGATGTCTGTTTTGAATCATGCAAATGTAGACAGTGCTGTTAAATTTTTTGGATGAAACATTTTTTGTTATTTGTAAGGCAAGTGAGGGTGGGTAGATCCAGGGAAGTCTATGTATTACGGTAAATGGTGAATATGAAAATAAAGGCTGCTGATATTTGGTTTCCTCCTCATGATGCTATGTAAATACACGGATGATCTGTGATTGCTTCTTGGTCTGTGTACTGGTTCAGAGGATCATGGGCATCTTTGGGAACAGACCCAGACCCACTAGGAGAGAAACATAAGGACCAGTTAATTTTTAGAGGCTAAAAGTCTACTCCTCATGTGAAACTACACACTGTGTCAAATCTGAATGACTCTTAGGGCTCTTCAGCTATGGTTAAAATACCTGAGTTTGCCAATCCCATTCCAGGGTCACAGCTCCCATGTCCCAGGAGAAGGACCAATCATGGGGCATGCTAACAGCCTGTTGCAGTCTTCCTTGATGGTGTCAAAGATAACAGCTTGCTCACCTCTCCTGTCCACTGTCCAGTTCAGAGAAGCCCAGTCCTGAATTCAGTCATTCTTAAGTGGCACATGGTTTTACAGACATTTCCTGTGCATCGCAACTCAAGAGATCATACCGCTGGTGGCAGAGATTGGAATGCAAGATGAACCTTAAGCAGTCTGTCTTCAGGAAAAGCTTTGGTTAGAGCTCAGATCCCAGTGTCAATCACGCTTTGAAGACCTACAGAAGAAACAAGCCTCTCATTTTCAGAGATAGTTTGGCCACCTCCCTTCTGTTTGGCCTTCAGATTTTTCTATACTGAATCTCCCCATGCTTTTTATTGAAAAAAAAAAAAAAAAGAAAAAAAAGGTTCTGCTCCCAATAGACATTCTATCATGCTTTGTTGCACTTGGAAGACCATTCCCTTCCATCTGCATGTTCACTTTCTACCTAGAAAAGTATAGGTAGGGCAAATGTCTTCATGGTGTTAAAAATGGTCTAAGACAGAACAACAGGCATTGTCTTTGCTAGAGCTTTGGAAGTCCATAAGATGCCAATGATTGTGGCTGTATTGAGGTCAGAGATGATCTGACCGATTTTAATCTTAAGAAGCAAAATATGCCAGAGAGTCAAAAGACCCCCAGCTCCTCTCCTGGAGATTGTCCAAGTTTTAGAGTATCAAGAAAAACACACACACACACACACACACACAGAGCAGAGGCTATAATTAGAAAGAAATGTTACAAGAAAAGGAGTGAAAATTGCCCTGCCTGTCAACTTCACGTGTGTTTAGGCTGCATCTACTTTGTCAATAGTGTGCTTTGTCAGAAATACTACGCCGGGTTTATAATGGCTGCAGAGTCTAGTAGTGATAGTAACATGAGTACCTTTCCCCTGAAGCCACGCTGAAATTAGAGGTTTCACTCTTAACTGTAACAGGAAAACTTGGTTCCATTATCTAAGAACCATCCTCTAGTGGCGTAAGCCCCATAAGCAGTAGGAAACCGAAAAGAGAGAAAAGTTTTTGATGAAACAGTAACATTACTTTTCTGTGCATTTGGGTCCATTAAGCAGAACCTTTTTCAGAAATGCCAATGTCTATTTTCAAAAATACAAGTAGTGAAAGTCACATTTTCCTTCTTTTCCTCCAATAGGAAAAAGAAAAGGAAAAAAAAAAAAAAAAAGAAAAAAAGCCTGGATTTCTGCCTAGCCTTGAGAATTTCCTGAGGCAAATCTGGGTAACATGCGTCAGTGCTGTGTCCTAACAAGGCATCAAGTAGGATGAATGTGGATGCTCCATGCTGCAAGTGCCGACCAGTCGTGTGACATTTCTGTGGATATTATTCTCACTATGGAGAACAGCTGTGAATCACTGACTTACAGTGAGGCACAGAATCTCATTCTGTAGCCACTATATAACTTTTCTACTTTGCAGATGCATTATGGTTGGTAATTTCCACTTGAATATTTTAGATATTTTGGGGAATTTCCTAAAAGCTATGATGGCTAACTTAATATTGACAGTAGTGCTTTATAATGGCTTGAGAAGTTGTCTAGACATTCAGCTGCATTAGGCTTGAATTTTTTCTTGCTTTCTTGCTTTCTTGCTTTTTTAACAGAAATCTTCATGTCTGCTGCTGTAGTGGATCACATTGTTTACAATGTCTTATTCCTGACTCATCTGAACATATATTCTACTTAATGAAGACAGTCACTGTCTTTACATCAGAATGTTGTAACACCCAGTTTGTTTTGTGATGTTTTGTGTGTGATTGGTTTTTGGACCCACTGAGAATATCTTTGTTATTTTATGGATTATACATCTTGGGTATATTTCTCCATATTTTCATTATTGTTTCTATTGCATTCATCAAGCAGGGTTTCTGCCATCTACTCTCCAAGAACATTCCCATAGGTGGTGCTTAATGAAAGACTTTGTAGCTTAATTTAGCGCCAATAGTATTTGTCTTAAGGTTTTGAAGGCAGCGAGTTCAAATCCAGAAGGAGTCCTATTTTTATTAAAAAATAACTCTGGTTTCTTATTCTCTGTATGTCAAATGGATCACAACAGTAGCACTTAATTATCTTTATCTACCCCTCTACTCTCTTCTTAGAATTATTTAAATTGCTTTTGTTCACAATGCAAAGCTTAATCTTCAGCAGGTGCTTAATCTTTCAGCTCTTATTTATATAGAGAAGCTCTGTTGAAATCAGTAGCATCAGAATTTGTCTGACAGTGGCTTTTCTTTCTCTGCAACCCGTCAGCTTCCTGTTGGTGCAGGGGTAGCACTGGGGTTTTGAACCCCCATTTCTCATTGAGGACATACAGGGCAGCAATTGAGTAGCAAAATATTTGGCCTACAAATAGTGCTTAGATGTTTGGATCCTAGCAAATGGCCATGACACACAAGTGCTCAGTCTTGATACTCCTTTCTGTCCTTTCACTCTAGCAAACATGGTCTTGGCTCGCCAGTCCAAACTCAGTGCAGTGGATGTAATCTTCACATGCACCTATCTGTGGCACACACCATGGATCATGGTGCTTGAAGAGGAGGCAATTTTTTCAGCTGAATCTGTGTTTGTCTCCTTCTGAGGTTTCACTTCTGTAGTTACAGGCTTGTACATCCTTGCAAGGAGAATAATACATAACCACAGGTGCTTATTGACTGGGGCACTATTGAGTTACAAATAGACTCGCCTGTGCCGCGAACTGGAGTAGGCACAGGAGAGGGGAATGAATTATTGATAAGGGCTGTGGTGTAATGAAGGAGCATGGGGATGGTCTCTCTGACTCACACACATGCTTTCCTGCTGCAGCTAAAAGACATCAAAGGGACAAAAAGAGAAGCTGCTGGTTACACACAAGGGCCAATGGTGATGATACGATTGCAGAGGTAATTTTTCAAAGCACTGGGTTTAATTACCAGACGTACAATCCCAGAGTCATTAAAGGGGGATAAGGTTAATCTCCTGGTTCCTCTGAGCTAAACATGGCCTACCAGGATCTTGCCTGGATCTCATCACTTTTCCAGTGAAAGTAAAAACATTCATGAAATACCAGGGCTGGGGACTTTGCCTCCAAGTGCTCCCTAAACAGCAATCAAAGCTTAAAAGGATTATTGACCTGAAGGAAGGGGAGATGAGTTGTGAGTGATCATGAAAATCAATGAGCCACAAATCATTTCAGACCAAGTGTCCTCTGCAGATGACTCATGAACCCTAAAACTAGGAATGTCTTTTCTTTTCTTTTCTTTTCTTTTCTTTTCTTTTCTTTTCTTTTCTTTTCTTTTCTTTTCTTTTCTTTTCTTTTCTTTTCTTTTCTTTTCTTT
>VZSV01000395.1:229398-248321 GCA_013398735.1 Nothocercus julius
TTTTTTTTTTTTTTTTTTTTTTTTTTTTTTTTTTTTTTTTTTTTTTTTTTTTTTTTTTTTTTTTTTATGTGTCCTTGCATATTTCCATGTATAAACATGGCCTGCGGTACTGACATGTAAGGGGTAGTGCTGAACTGCATTCCCTGTCACATTTATCTATTGAAATTACTTATACAGATACACAATACTCTGAAGGAACGAAAGTTGAAGAATTAGGCCTTTATAAAACCAACATTTAAAAAAGAATGGTTTGTGAATTTTAAACCTAGCCTGTAGCTGTTTGTGCTGTCTTGACTCTAAGGTGCAGAAATTACCCAGTTGTTTCTGGGTATCTGAGCCAGTGGGCATTCACACTTTGTCCAGCTTTGCAGGAACATATTGTAACCTCATGTTAAAAAAAAATCAGTTCGCTTCCCATTAGACCTTGTGTTACACTTTGTAGAGTAGAGTGGCCAACTATTTTGCACCAGCTGTTTTCTGTTCATGGCTGTGCCCACAGGGCAAGATGTAGAAACAAATTCTCATGGCATATACAGAAATACTTGAATAAATTATATGTTTTCACACAAGCAAGAAGCAATGTGCATGATTCCTGAAATATTGTCATCTCATCTTCCAAAGACCAATAAATAGCAGGAACAAATTCTACTCCTTATTTTGATCCAACAAAATTCCTTTTGCCTGATCCCATAGCACAGACTTGGCTAAAATTTGCCATCTTCGGTAGTATCTTTCCTATCACCTTCTTTCTGTGGTTGACAATTTTCTTTGCTCTGATAACTAGCAAATAGCTTTGATGTCCTTGGAAGATTTTAATGTGAACATGTAGGGTTAATTTCAGCTAAATTTAAATATGTTCTGTTATAAAATGTAATCTCCCATCATCAGCAGCTCTCATAAATGCCACTTTGCTAAAATGCCCGGTTTCCAAGCTGTGCTTTGATATATAGCTTATCCATTCACCATTCATTTTTGATTGCTAGTAAAGGATTTTAGTAAGGATGACAGAAGTGTTTTATCCGTCACCATAAAGAGTGTTTTATTAAAAAAAAAAAAAAAAAGTGGAAAAAAGAGAAAGGAAAGGAATGAGAAAAATGCAGGTCCTTATTCTTGTTTTTGTAACTTATTGGGAAAGACTTTATAGCTGAGTCAGCTGCTATGTTGCCATGTTTTTTATCTAGATGGATGGAAATTTAAGTGTTTCTGGGCTGTAACAGTGGTAAGTGCAGGCTCTGGTACACCCACAGTTGCTGTCTGAAGGTTTAGTGCTGTGGGAGAGAAATAGACAGTTTATTGGATTTGTCCTACTAGTCTGGATATTTACAGAGAGTGCAAGAGCAGTCCGTCTGCCTCTAACCCTGGCTTTCTTTGTAATGTACAACATTTATCCTTCTGGAGCTCTCTTAAAAAATGGGTATTTCATTTTTCTAAGGCGAACTCTGTATGAGCGCTTTCAGTTGAACTAGGTGGACTCTGCAGCAAGAGGTCCTGGCACCTTTCCAAGGATTGCCATAAGCCCTTCCAACAAGCCAAGTGACAGAGGATTGCACTTATTTCAGAATCAGTCAGTACATGAGACTGGGGTGCCCTGTTAGTCAACAGTAAGGACAGATGACATTAGCATTGGGCACGCAGGAACACGCAGAGCACAAGCTTATATTAAGACCAAAGAAACTTACATCCTCTGCCAAGATTCTCTGAGCATCCCCCATATTATTTTGGTGCAAACTTTTTCAGAAGCACTCTGATTGGGAAGTGCCCCAGAGGTTTCTGGATTTTGTTCAGCAAGGGAATGTATTGAGAATTTTTCTTTGCTGGATAAGATCAGGACTGCTTGTGTTTCACTTGTTTCACTGCTCACTCTGGCCTTTAGTATCTGGCCCATTAGCCTGCTCATTAAAGTCTTCTTAAACTCCTAGCAATGCTCAGCAGACCCTAGAGAAGAAAGCCCTTAGGTACCTGCCTCCCATGGAGTTTTCCATCATCCCTGAAGACCTGTAGCTATCAGTGTCTCCCACAGGTCAGTACTGGGTTCAGTCTTATTCAGCTAATCCATCAGTGACCTGGATCAGAGAATCATAGAATCATTAAGGTTGGAAGGGACCTCTAGAGATCATATAGTCCAAACCCCCTGCACATGCAGGGTTGCCTAGAGCGTATTTCACAGGATTGCATCCAAGCGAGTTTTGAATATCTCCAGAAAAGGAGATTACACAACCTCCCTCGGCAACTTGTTCCAGCGCTCTGTCACCCTCACTGATGCTTCACTGAAATTGATTATGAAATAGCAACTAGATCATCTCAGTCAGGTTCAAGACACTTAAATTCATGTATCAACATTTCTTTTTTTACTTCTTAGAAAAGCAGCGGTTTTAGGGATGAGTCACCTGACTTGTTTTAGTCATCTGCTTTGGGAAATGAATGAGGTAACAGAGTGCATGCTCACGAAGTCTCCCAATTAGACACAATTGGGAGGAGTGGCTGATACCCCAGAGGCTGTGTGGCTATTCAGAGGGACCTTGAGAAGCTGCAGAGATAGGCAGAGAGGAACCCCAAGAAGTTCAACACAAGGAAGAGTGGAGCTTGTACCTAGGGAGGAACAACCTTATGCACCGGTATGGGCTGTTAGCCGACCTGCTGGAAAGCATTTCGGTGGAGAAGGATGGAGAAGGACTTGGGCCACAAGTTGACCATGAGCCATCAGTGTGCTCTTGTGGCAAAAAGAAACCAATGGTATCCTGGGCTGCATTAGGAAGAGCATTGCTAGCAGCCTGAGGGGGGTGATCCTCCCCCTCTACTCGGCCTTGCGGAGGCCATATCTAGAGTGCTGTGTCTAGTTCTGAACTTCCCAGTACAAGACAGACATGGAACTACTGGAGGAAGTCCAGTGAAGGGCCCCCAAGATGTTGGAGGGGGCAGAGCATCTCTCCTATGAGGAGATCCTGAGAGCACTGGACCTGTTCAGCCTGGAGAAGAGAAGACTGAGGGGGAGCTTATCAGTGTGCTTAAGTAACTAAAGGGAGGATGCAAACAGTATGAGGTCAGACTGTCCCCAGGAGTTGCCATGGATAGGACAAGAGGCAATGGACACAAGAGGAACAGAAGAAGGTCTGTCTGAATATGAGGAAAAGTGTCTTTACTGTGAAGGTAACTGAGCACTGGGACTGGTTGCCCAGAGAGGTTGTGGAGGCTCACATGGAGATACTGAAGATATTCAAAGTTGTCTGGACACAGTCCTGGATGATTTATTCTAAGTGCCCCTGTCTGAGCAGAGGTTTGGACTTGATGATCTCCTGAAGTCCCTTCCAACTCCCACTGTTAGGCAATTCTGTGATGCTATGAAAATGGTGATATTTGTTGACATCAATATAATAAATAAACAAGACAATAAATTTGGAATTGCTTCTGAAATTACTTGGAAGTGCTGTATATTGAATTTTACTTGTTTTTATTGTTTGTGGAACGTGCTGCTCTTTTATGTATCATCATCTTTTTGATATACTGATTTTGTATGATTTCATAATGTATTCTGGGGGAAAGAAAGAGAAAAAAAAGCAGGTCTTAAATGTAGACATGAACTAAACCAAAATCACAGTGTAAAAACTGAAATTATTTTAACCAAATGTAAATGTAAGACAAAGTGAATAAACATTGCTAAAAAGTTGTGAGATGAAACTCTTCAGTGTGGTCCATGGCATAACTTTCCTACTAACTTGTTGAAGTCAAGAAATATGAAACTTTTTTTCTTTTTCTATATCATCTGGATTCCTCTTTCTCTAATTAAAATAAAAAAGAGAAAGATTCTTTGGTCAGACCAGGTTATGTACATGGAGGGGGGTGGTTAGTTTGACCACAGGAGAATCTTGGTCGGTAAGTACTTTTTAAGAGAACATTGACTTCACTACAACGGGCATTTTGACACAGAAGCTTCTGAACTGCCCAAATCCTTCAGTGTGCTAACATCTGAGAGTGAGGACTAGGAGATATGCTGGAAAGTCATTTGTGCGAGATAAGCTTTCTCCAAGCAAAATATGCTGTGATGCCTGTGACACATGGGCATGAGTCCTTGTCATAGGGAGAAGGAGTTAATTCTGGGACCTGTCAAAATACATCCTCAGCAAGAACAAGACACTCTTCCCTGCGTTCAAGCAGTCATGCCCGAAAGGATTCAGGCTAAAAGGAAAATGTCAATGTTCAGCTGCAAGTTAGGTACTGAGGTTTGTTTGAAATCAGTGTCTTGCTCATTGTTCTTCCTTCATTTCCTAAATGCAATGGTGCTATTTCCCAAGAGACGTATATGTGCTAATTGTACAAGGACATAATAGCTCTGGACTCTGCTTGGATTACTCTCTGACTCCCGTACCTCTTTTACACCCCTTATGGGGAACAATATTAAGGGATTTAATATTATTTGGAAAGCTGATCACAGGAATATATTTCTTATCCCCTGGGCGCTACTGCAGACATACAGTGACATTAGCTTTCCTGTCCACAGGCCCCTGCCAAGAACTTGCCTGTCCCACTGCTCCAGCATATTCTAAACTCTTTTCAGTTTTATGGTTTCTTTTTTATTTATATCTCCCTGTGATATTTCCCTCCTCCTTCCACAGCACCTGCAGTCATGCAAAAAGCTGAAGAAGAACACAGGTTCCCAGAGGTACCTCCAAAGTTTGAATAGTTGCTTCCCTGTCACCAGTCTGTCAATAAGGAGCTTGATGGGGTCTCTACCTCCCAGTCAGGGGTGGGATCAGATTTCCCAGGTTATCAGCATGACACCTGAACAGATTTGTTTTCAAGACTCTTTATTAAAATTCTGGCTCACACAGCAGAGCTGAGTGTTCTCTATTTCAAAAGTTACCTTGTAGTTTGTGTTTGAACAAAAAAATCGCATTAGAGACTGGAAGTTCTTTTGGTATTTTTGGTCTTCCCACTTCAAGAAGAATATAAGGAATCTCGTTTTCAAAGCTGTGGAAGACTCTCAGTCCCACCAAATATACATATTATTGACTAAACCAGGACTCTCTGAGAAAGAATATACTCCAGGGTACCCACATCTCCTTCTGTACAGCTGAGAGAATACACAACACATGCCTATTATTAATCATACTGCTGTAGTACTGGATAGTGGCCAAATGCTGTTGCAATAGCCAGTAAGAACTCATTTAGAAGAAACAAACCTGAGAATATGAATTTAGATCTCCAACACTATTTAACAAGAGTGAGTGCAGAGAGCAGTAATAGAAGTGAAACTGCTATGGCCTCACTGTGGGCAGAGTACATTTCCATGCCAGGTTGAAAGCTCATAGTAGGTGTTTCCACATTTTGTTTTTCGAGTGGTGTGGGTAAAATTAAAAAGGGCATTAAGAAGCTGCAAAAAAACTTAATCCATGAAACCACTTCTGCACTTTTTTATACAATACTCGCCAACCATAGGATCCCTCCGAAATATCACAGGATCAACAAATTTATTCAGGACTGCAACCAATGACCTACAACCAATTACCTTTTTTTTTTTTTTTAGAAATTGACTTTTTCATCAGAAAAACTTCAAATTTTACTATTGTTTCCTGAGGAAATTAATTTTATGTTACTGGGATGCCCATTCCCCTCTCTGTCTCCTAGCTCTTTTTTCCAATCACAGGAGAATACATGAGACAATCAAACAAATTTGACATAGAAGTAGAGGTTTCAAAGACAAGAAAATTATAAGCTGAAAGAAACCTAGACCAATTCTCCCACAGACAAAATTAAATTTCAGCTGCTACCTATTGAAGAAAGCAGCAGACAGGTTAAAACACCAAGCCTTAACATGTACATTGCTCAGGCAAACAGACAAGGGAGGTGGAGGGCAGAAAATGTACAAAAATGACAGGAATGTAGGAGGAAGGAGACATCAGCAACTATTGTCACAGTTCTGTTTCTGAGAAATATATTTTGCAGTGGATATAAAGTGCAAGATGCTCTTACAGTTCAGCATGTATATACAAGCACAGAGGTGTTTACACTAACACATATAGAGATTTTCTGACCTTCACCCACTTCCACCAACTTTTAGGAATTTTCACTGTCTTGTCCAGACCTTTCCCACTATAAACTTCTCTATAATGGGTTTCATGAGAAAATCCATTTTCTATAAGCAAATGTTGAATACTTGAAGGACAAAAAATCAGAATCCTAGGTCTTGGTATTTCTTATTGGTGGTCTTGGGATACAGAGTGCATGAAGTCTCTTGGTAAATTAATTAACAGGCTTCTATCTTGGCTGATGTGAGTGCTTAGCGTCTGTTTCCATCTTCCTGTTTCCACCTTAAGACCTGTAAATTGGGGAATTTTGGAGACACTCTCTTGGGCAGATATACACTGAAGCCACTTAGAGTATTGCATCATCACCTGGTCAGTGAATGACCCCCAGTAGCCTGGTCACAATGCCCAGAGTCCCACCGTCAAAGTGTTGTCCCCTGCAAGTGCAGTGACAATTGTACAGGGTCCAATTGTCACACTTGTTTCCTGACAGTGCAGTCACAATGGCCTGGGGCCCGATGTCACAATGCTGTCTCCTGGGAGTGCAGTTCCAAAGCCCCAGGGCCTTGATGTCACAGTGCTGGCCTGTCCCATTGGCAGCACAGTCACAATGTCCTGGGCCCTTGATGTCACACTAATGACCCCCACAACACATTTATAATGGCCCAGAGCCACGTGTCACAGTGCTGTCCCTGGCAGCGCAGTCACAATGACTCAGGGCACCAATGTTACAGTGTTTTCCCTGTCAGTGAAGTCACTTTGCCTTGGGTCCACTATGTCACACTGGAGTCTGCCCGTAGTGAAGTCACAATTGTGAAGGGTCCCATTGTCACACTGCTGGGACGCCATTGTCCCCTGACAGCTCATTCACAATGGTCCATGGCAGATGCAGTTATAAAGTGGTGGATTTGGGGCACCTCAGGAGCCAGGCAGAAATTGCGTTGGGGCTGCTCCATCTGAAATCTTTGGCAGCAGCCTTCGCAGGAGAGGACAGCGTGGATGTGCTGATGTTGAGGTGCTGTGTCCTCATGCTAGTGGCGGGTTTGCAGGCAGTGCACGGCTCCAGGCCCTAGCCAGACTGGTTGCATGTTTGAAGGAGCTATGCAAACTACAAAACCATGCAGATCCCACTCTTGAACTGTGCTTGCCTGCTGAGGGTCCTGCAGGGCTATGCTGTGCTTCCAGCTCCCCAGGCAGAGCTCCATGCACTGCTCTTCTGGAGGAGGAAATCCAGCTCTTCCTTAGACTCCAGAAAGGGAGCAGCCATCTCATGATTTCTGAAGCCATTTCCTGTCCATTGCTGCCACCACTGGAAGGCAGGTTCCCATGTGCAGGAAGCTGCTGGCTCATTGCAGGACTCAGTCTGGTGGCAGCAAGGGGTGAAATGCTGTGTAGTACAAGGCAGCTGTCTGTGATTTTGATCCAAGCAGGCAGAGAGGTTCTTGATGCTTGCAGCATGTGGACACGACCTTGCCCAAGGTTAAAAAGTCTCACTAGTCTGTATTCAGCAATGTTAAACTCCAGAGTGGCTTCAGAGACCAGTGGAAAGGAGTTTGCCTCACTTACTTTGACACATAAAGGTCAGCTATCTAGTGTGAGATAGTCATTCAAGATCTGTCTACAAGCAGTGGAGAAACGATTAGATCATTTTCCCCCGGAAGCACCAATCTATCCCAGTAGCAACAGACAATTAGCTTATATCAGACATCAAAACCACCTCAAACAACATTTAATTCAATAGAAAACTGCCATCGCTGTGAGTATAGGACTAGAATAAGATATCAGCTCTGCTAGGGACTTGCAGATACGTGTAAGGTCTGACAAGAGACATTAGAAATAAGAAATTATGTGGAGATCTAGGAGCAGCCACAACCACACAACACGGCATTGTAGGCCTGTCAGTGCAGGGCAAGTCACCTATCAGTGACTACCATGAGTACATGAGATTATTGACTCACATGAGAAGGCAATAAGGATGCAGAGTCATCCGTGTTGCTTGAGCTGTGCAGCCTGCAGCAGAATTACATGGCTAAGCCTCAGGAGAAGTCACAAGCAGAAGGGAAAGGGAATCCCACAAGTCCCTGTGATAGTGCAGAGGGAACAGACAGTATTGGAACATTTGTATTTGGTACTATTGAACTATGACAATGTCAGTTGCTAGCTGTTAGTGTTACATCTGGTGTGAGAGAGTGGGAGCACTTCCTGAAAAACACAGTCTCTCATCTCTGCAGGGTCGCTGCAAAGATTGTGGCAATCTCTTTTTCATCTTCCCCAGTGAAGGCATCTTCCCTCTCCCAAGCTCCTATCTCATGAGCCTAAGAGCCACCAAATGCTCAGGGTGCTGAGCAGGTGAGCACTGCTGTCACCACACACTTCCGCTGCCTGCACTGTATAAAATTGTTTGGGTAATAAATCAGCAGTATCTTCTTGAAACAGTCATAGCAGAGAGCTTTTCTTGATCTCTCTGGAAAAAAAAAAAAAAAAAAAAAAGATCTTAATTGACTCCTTGAAACAACAGAATGATTATCCCACCCAGAGGTAGGAAGGAAGGAAAGAACATAGGTGTGGATTCAGCAGTTGAGAAGAAATACTTGTGGGAGTTGCCCAGCTTGGGAAAGAGCTTGAACTGAATTGTATAATGAGGTTTTGCAAAAACTTATCACTTTTTTTTTTTTTTTTTTTCCATAAAGAACCTAGACTGAATGACAGCAGGACAGAAAAGCATCCAGCCATAGAGCACTTTCTGTGTTACGTTATTCAATAATAACCAAAGCGCTCAACAATTTAAAAACAAATCCCTCCAAATGTAACAGTCATACTTGACATGTTGGGTATGACTATGTGTGCATTCACAGAAATGGAACAGACTTCAAAGTTTGAAAAAGCTTTTTAATATTATTATGAAATTTAAGTCATTTGTCTTATACAATGTGAAGTTTGTAAACTGACACAGTTGGAAGAAGCTTAATGTGATGAAGAAAATATTTTAGACTGTGAAGTCTGGGGAGGTTTTAAGACCAATTATTTTGCTTCCCAAATAAAAGTTCAATACCACTGCTATTTCAGTAGAAAAACCAGAAACCAGAAAAGTGTTCTCATTTACACTGCTAGTTATGCTTTTGCAATAAAATTCCAATTGCTAATTCCTCAGGCTGCTCTTACATACCGTGTTGCTGGCCTGGCATACATCTACACAGATGTTTTGGCAGGAGAAGGTGTTAATGAATTGAAATTGTTACTAATATTAAAATTAGATGTTTTCATTGCAACTTCTTACAACCTCCAGGAAAAAATGAATCACTATTTGCCAACTGAAAGGCAAACTTCCAAAAAGGAAAAAGGACTCACTTTCAGCTCCTGTGAGGGTACTGCAAACTACAGAGATGGGAAGAAACGTAACTCCATTGCTCATTAGAGTTTTCTTCAGGTAGCAAGTACTGGGAAAGCTCTGGAAATCCTAACAGTTTTCCATAAGTAAAGGAGATTGCTTTGCAAGGAGAAATTGGACTTGATCAGTCTCAATGACTTTGTGGTTTCTCATCTAACACATTTCTTATTACAGTTCCTAATGAGTACTGAACACATAAATCTACCCATCCTGCTCTTAGTAAAAGTAGGCGATGTATTGCTCACAGAGATCAGCAGGATCTCTCCTCCTGATCTATGACTGTATCTGATGTCTTCAAAAAGCAGAGCTTCAATGTCCTAGCATAATGACTACAGAAAAAGTGATGAAGCTGCTGATGTCAGCTGAAGAAACAAGGCAACATTTAAAAAAGCCTCAGAGGAGTCAGTGGTGTGTGTGTGTGCGTGTCTGTTTGGGAGAGACAAAACTTTTCATGGCAGGCAGTAGTCTATTCAGCATCTTTTATAGCCCCAGTTTTCAAAAATGCTGGGTTATCTACAACATGTTATCAAGTAGGCAAGTGAACCAGTGATTGACTCTGCAGTGAGGGAGTGAATAGGAGGGGAAACCTCTCCTTGATAGTTCTTCCAAGAAGGTCCCCAAAGAGGCCAAAGCTGGCTCTCCTGAACACCTAGGGTGTTCTTGAAGAGTTTTGGGCTAAGCTTCTCCAACATCACCAACACTGGGCAGCAAAATTATGTCACCTTTGCATCACTGAAGTTCACAGAGTTAGACATTAAAACAGCCTGAGACCCCAGTGCACTCCATCTTAGCATTACTTGCCCCTATAGGTATGGGAGGTGTATGAGGAAGGCAAATAGTGGGTGAGACAGATAAGATCTCTCCATCACCATGCAGTAATTCCAGGAAGAGCGGACATCAATGTGCCATCAGTGTGCAGATGCCCTGCAGTGCAGCACAGCAGTCACCTTGTAGGAGCCTAGGCTAATGCAGGGATGTCTTTTTCAGCAGATGGCCTACTTAGTTTTGACCACTCTCTTTGTAGTTTAAATAGGTACTGAAGTGCTCCAGCTGGGAAAAATTGGAAGAACTGCCACAGCTGGAAATTATGAATGCTCCAGGCCCATGCTGTGTGCATCTAATGACTACTCTACCTGTACTGCACAGGTAACCAAGCCCAGGAACCCATTCTGTTGTGCTCCTTTGCTTTCTCCTGGAGTCGGGGCAGCCAAGGAAGCAGCAGGGTTGCAGCTACCACAAGGCCACCTGCACCGTTTCCTCACTTTGTAATCCTACCCAACATGCACTAGGGTCTGCCTTCCACAGAATCATACAACAGCAGGTTTGGAAGAGATCTCTGGAGATCATCTGGTCCAATCCCCCTACTAAAGCAAGATCACCTAGAATAGGTTGCCCAGGACAATATCCAGTCTGCTTTTGACTGTCTCCAAGGAAGTAGACTCCACAACGTCTCTGAGCAACCTGTCCCAGCGTTCAACCATCCTCACAGTGAAAAAGGGTTTCAGGTTGTGCCTATTGTCTACCTCTCATCCTGTCCCTGAGAAGAGTCTGGCCCCATCCTCTTTACATCCTCCCACCAGATATTTATAAATATTGCCAAAATGCCTCCTGAGCCTTGTCTTCTGCAGGCTAAACAGTTCCAGCTCTCTCAGCTTCTCCTCATATGGGAAATGCTCTTTTAATCACCTTTGTGGCCATTGGCTGGACTTGCTACAGTGAATTCACATCTGTCTTGTCTGGGTGAGGCCTGAACTGGGCACAGCACTTCATGTGTGAACTCAGCCGTGATGATGAGAGGGGAAGGATCACCTCCCTTGAGCTGCTGGAGATGCACTTCCTAGTGCATTCCAGGATGCTGGTAGCATGCTTTGCCATAAGATCTCATTGCTGGCTCATGTTCAGCTTGCTCTACAGGACAACTCTGGTCCTTCTCTGAAAAACTGGTCTTGAGCTTGTTGATCATCAGTCTGTACTGGTTCATGGATTTGTTCCTCCCCAGGTACAGGACCTTCCTTTAGTGAGTTTCATGAAGTCTCTTTCTACCCATTTCTCCAAACTGTCAAGATTTCATTAAGTAGCACCATAACTCCCTGAAAAACCATCCTCTTCTCCCAGTTTTGTGTCATATGCATACTTGTTGGGGTGACACATTGTCCCAGCATCCAGGTCATTAATGCAGATGTCAAATAGTGTTGACCCTAATATCAGCCCCTGGGGGGGCACCATGAGGGACTGATTATTGCTAGTCCAACAGTTCAGCCAGTTGTCAATCCATCTCACTGACCATTTATTTTGCTTATGCTTCCCCTGCTTGTCTATGAGGGTGCTAAGGAAAACAGTGTTAAAAGTCTTACTAAAGTCAAGTTAAACGACATTCTCTGTGAAGAGGGATTTGGTAGTCCTGGTTGACAGCAAGTTAACCATGAGGCAGCAATGTGCCCTCGTAGCCAAGGCCAATGGGATCCTGGCTTGCATTAGGAGGAGTGTTGCCAGCAGGGCGAGGGAGGGGATCCTCCCCCTCTACTCAGCTCTGGTGAGACCATATCTGGAGTATTGGGTTCAGTTCTGGGCTCCCCAGGACAAGAGGGACATGGAGCTTCTAGAGAGGGTCCAGTGTAGAGCTGAGAGGGACTGCAGCCCTCCAGGGACTTCAGTCTTTCCTCTTATGAGGAAAGACTAAGTGAGCTGGGCTTGTTTAGCCTGGAGAAGAGAAGATTGAGAGAGGATCAGATCAATATGTACAAATACCTGAGGGGAGAAGGTAGGGAGGATGGGGCCAAGCTCTTCTCGGTGGTGGCCAGTGACAGAACAAGGGGTAATGGGTACAAGTTGAAACACAGGAAGTTCCATCTCCATGTGAGGAAGAACTGCTTTCCTGAGGGTGACAGAGCCCTGGAACAGGCTGCCCAGAGAGGTTGTGGAGACTCCTTCTCTGGAGCTCTTCAAAACTCCCCTGAATGCCACCCTGTGCCATGTGCTCACGGTGTCCCTGCTGCGGCAGCGGGTTTGGACTAGATGATCTCTAGAAGTCCCTTCCAACTTTAACCATTCTGTGATTCTGTAACATCCACCCTTTCCCTCATCCATTAAGCCAGTTACCTAATAATAGAAGGCTATCTGGTTGGTTAAATATGTTTTCCCCTTTGTAAATCCATGTTGACTACTCCTGTTCACCTTCTTGTCTGAAAAGTTTCAAGGATTAGTTGTTTCCTCATCTTTCAAGAGATCAAGGCTGATAGTTCTGTAGTTCCATAGATCCTCCTTTCTGACTTTCTTGAAGTTAGCAGTGGCATCCACTGGTCCTCAGGCACCTCTCCCAGTCATTATGACCTTTCAAAGAAAATGGAGATTGTCTTTGCAATGACATCAGCTGGCTTCCTCGGCACTTGCAGGTGTATGTTATCAGGATCCATGGATTTGCCTAGATGTTTAAATGCTCCTTCACCTGATCTTCCTCCATGAAGAACCAATCTTCATTGCTCTAGACTTCCCCTCTGGTCTAGGCTTTGGATTCCTAAGGTTGCCCTTACCAGTAAAGGCTGAGGCAAAGGAGGCATTCAGTACCACTGCCTTTTCTGTGTCCTTTGTCACTAGGGCCCTTGCCCATTTAGCAGGGCCCACATTTTCCCTTGTCTTCCTTTTGCTGCTTATATACTTGTAGAAGCCTCAACACCTTTCAGATTGCTTGCCAGTTGCAACTCCATGTGGTCTTTTGTTCTCCTAACCTGATCCTACAGGGTCTGACAGCATCTCTGTGTCCCTTCTGGGGCACCTGCTTCTGCTTGCACCTCTTGTACACTCCCCAAACCCATCTCCCAGTTCACTGCCTTGCCTTAAGAATTATCCACCCCCTTAACTACCCAAGGACTGTGTGCTCTCATCTTCTACTAGACAACACCTCCAGCACTTCTAGGCCTTTTTCAGACCTGACTGATAAGCTTCTAGGCTCCTGACTAACCTTTTTCAAACTGCTATCTTGCAAATATAAGACTTGTGATGCTCTCTATTATCTGCAGTATCCGTGGCTGTGTCTTCCCATGGCTGTCATTTCAGCATGCTACCAGTGACGCAGAACTAGCAACATGGAAATACATAGAGAGGAGGTGGTTGCTTTGCCTCTAATGCAAGCGGAGGTGTGTGTCCCAAAGAGGGAATGTCGATTCGCATGACAGTGCCCTGCAGAGCAGTCCCATTCACACTAGCAAAGAAGCATTTTAATTAATTGTCAACAGTTTTTTAATATATAGATTTAGTAGCTCTGCCTGAGTAAATGCTGTTTGAAAGATTAAATTCTGTTTGGATTAATGGCCTCTGACAGCTTTTCCTCCTTTGCAAACAAAGTGGGCTTGAAGTATAATAAAACAGAGCGTGGGATGCATTGAACATGGAGAGCTGTTCAAGCTGCCAGCCAACTGAAACAGCATCAGGATCCATCCAGGGCAGCCCACAGACAAATGCATGCTCTGGGCACATCGGTGTTCATTTGATGCACATCTCCCTAATCTTTGGAATTTTTGAAGGCTTTTTGGAATGTGGGGCTGATGATACTTGCAACATGTGCACAAGTTAGATATTGAACATCTTGGTTTATTCTCTGTGTATCATGGTCAGGGAGAGACTCATCCATAACAAGATCATGTAGAGCTGTGAGATCTATCTTCTTGGAAAGGTCAAAGAACCAATAATACTGATCCCAGGGCTATAAAGACCTCTGGGGAAGGCGTGTTTCATTTCCTGGCTTTTAGCAAGCTCCCAGCTGGGACAGACTTTCAGATGAATTATGCTAATAATTGGCAAACCTTTCTATCCAGATACATATTCAAAAGAAACAAATGACTGTTTCTTTTTCATATATAGTCCAACTTCCCCACTTTTGAGATTGAGGAGCAATTGTTTTAACTTTCAGAATGTTTATATGAATGTCTATATGCTGAATGAATAGATTCACTGTAAACTTTACTTGCAGTCTTTCTGCCATGACATACATACATCTGCATTGAGTGCAAGGCAGCTATTTTCCAATCTCAGGCTCCAAGGCTAAGGCAAAAGGTCTTGGTAGCCTCCTTTCCATGGTCCAAACAGTTTCTCTACTGGGCCTGTGGAAAAAAAGATCAGGTATTTGGAGACAATGCGCACATGTCATGGGCATTGCAGAATGGACAGAGATGCATCAGAGAAATCATGTCTATTCATAATACAGGGATAAAACAGCAAATTGTGTGAAAAAAGACATAGTCCTGCTTGTAAATGAAGCTAAAGTGGCCAAAGTATAGTGACTTTGTATGTATGATATGTATATGATTTGTAGCAAAACCCTTGAGACAATATTCTGTCTCTTAAAAAAGTGACTTTAAAGGTCTAGTGGAAATAAAGGGCAGGGGAATGTGTCTCATCCCACCAACCCACTTTTTTTTTTTTTTTTTAATTAGATCTAGTGTTTAAATTTTTCCCTACTCCTCACGATGATCCAGTGAAATGAAGTTATTGTTACTATGTTACGCTCATTCAGGATTACAGGACATATTAAGTTTCCTGCTAAGGGGATCTGAGAACTGCAGTGCATGAAAACATCAATAAGAAAGGAGAACAGGTAGCTGGAAACTCACTTTATTGAATAGTTACTCAGATCATGTTTTTATCAACTAATTGTTCATAAATTGTTCTAATTGTTTTAAAGTACAGACCTGAGAACCTTAAATGTGCATATGTTTTATTCATGGAAATGAAACTAAAGTAAATTAAATAACATGGTTTATATGACAGTTTTATGAACTTTAAATGAATGATTTTAACAAAGGATTCAAAATGTATTAGGAAGTAATTACCAAATAACTTGTTAGTGATGACCAAAAGCTATAGTATGCCAGACCATTGCACTAAGCCCTCCTGAGCCGATTTTCATGCTAGGAAGGAGCATTGGATAACTCTGAATGCTAGTACAAACTGCAGCTTCTAGGGTAATGCAAATTTTCATTAGAAATAATATTCAGTAACTAATAATATTAAGGATTAATGGCACGGACAATGATGGTTCAACCAAAAGGAATGTTTATAACTTGGAAGTGTACCAGAATCATATGAAGCAAAAGTTGCTTTCCCAAATTATGGTATTTCATAGCAAAATCATTTTCTTTGGCACTCGCATACTGTCTCCCTGAACATGGATTGCACTTTAATATAGAAAGAAATGGAATGATTACAGATAAAGTATATATTTTCAACAGTAACTCATTGAAGCATATGGTGGATCAATGGGAGTCTTTAAACCTAAATTGTGTGTCTCCGTTCTAAAGGTCTGCTTTAAATCAACACCATGTTGAGCTACAGTACACAAAGTGGAAACTACACTAAGAGCTGGTATAAAAGTAAAATGCTATCCTACAGGAAATTTCAAGATTTCAAAATTATATTTTGTTTCTAACTTGAGCTACAAGGTAGGTTAAAGAAGACCCCCACTTTACATAGTGTCGTTTTGACACTATCTAAGCATCCTGTTCTGTTTTTTTTTTTTTTTTTTTAACTCACCCCCACTTTACATAGTGTCGTTTTGACACTATCTAAGCATCCTGTTCTGTTTTTTTTTTTTTTTTAACTCATTTTATACGTTTTACTGTCAGATCTGTTATCCATGCTCATATTAACTATGTTGTATAGTATCTATACTTTAAGCATTAGGTGGTCCACAGTGCTTCCAGGCAAAGCTCCAGTCAAAAGATTGCAAAAGAGATTTTCCTGCACAGCAGACATTGCCCAAACTATTTCAAAACAGTTTGTCTTTCTCTGTGTTCCTGGGTCTAGCACGACATATTATGTCAAACTGAAAACCAGAATATCACAGAAAGAAGGTGGGAATGTCCCCAGGAGCAAGAGGGTGCAGGATAAGGAGGAAGCAGGGACCGGTGCAACTGAAGCCTGTTCCCTTCATTCTGGGAGGGTTTGTTGTGCAGCACACACAGACACTGTGCCTGAGGCAATTTGTGTTCTAGGAACTACAGCTTTTGGGAAGCATGTTGTGGAGGCACTGAATGACTGCAATGTGTGTCCCTAATGGCTGAGGGGCTCTGTGACAAGTTCTTGATATGCTGATTCTATCCTTGCATTTCATTATCCAAGGTGTCCTGGCTCCCCGTTGCTCTGGATAAAGGAGAGCTGACTTTGTATAGTAGCTTATATTATACTAGATAGGTAATAAAAAAATAAAGGTTACAGACAATAAATATATATGGCTAAAACCAACATAAATAATCTCTTATATCTTCCTCTTGATAATATTTGAAGCACCACTACAGGGCCCAAAGGGATATGCTCATTATTTGTTAGGATCTGTGCCATTTGGGATGCTAAGAACCTTCTGTGTATCAAACAATTGAACAGAATGATCCATTTCAATTACTTTTTTCTTTTGTTTTTGTTTAGTTTTTTGTTTGAGGGGGTGCCAAAGAAATGTTCTTGCTGTAATGAAAGCAATGTAGGAACTGATATGACTCTTCTGAACACGACCATTGGATTAATATGTTTAGTCTAGAGAGGTCAAAACTGATCTTCTGTCTGTCTTTAATTGGAGCTATGAACGCATGAAATAAAAGCTGACTGCTTTTAGAGTTAGAAAGGTGGCTAGTCAATAGCTTTCTGCTGAAGAATAAAGTTCAGTTCCACTGTCAGTAGTATCTCTGGAGAAGCATCCTTGAAATCTACAGTTCTTTCATCTAGAGAAGAAATTTTCTTATCAAACAACTACAGTGAATTATTCTGGCACAATTTACTTGTGGTAAACCATGATATATTTAATACTGTTTGCCAGTCTCTTCTCAGTTTTTGTTATTTTTCATTCAACCTTTACTTTAGATTTTGCTAACCCTGAAATCACACTATCAAGCCTAGAGCTGCTAAGGGTGCTTAATTCTCTGTTTCAGATACAGGTCTTATTTGTTACACTGCAGTCATATCCAGTCACCCTCAAAATTTGATAAATCTACTCAATGCATTTGTTACAAGAAGTATGACTGAACATACCAGGTAATTCCAAATTCTGGAAAAGATTTATGAGTTTTCTTCACTGAGGGATACTCTAGGTTTGATCTCCCTTAAACTCTGACCTCTTCTCAAACCGATGTCTTTGTTCCCCCTAAACCAAGGCCAAATCAGTATCTCATCTGAGATACTGGGTACTACATACTTTATGAATTTTTTCTTAATCCCGTATCTACTTCTCTAATGTTTCAGATACAGATCATTCCTTGTTCCCATTTTATTTGAATCAGAGTAGAAACTTTACTTGCTTGTCCTTAGTACCCTTTGTAACATCCAGCACTGACTGATATTCTGTGATCTTCACTATACTCTCACATTTCCTGATGCCAAGAAATGATTCCCTCCTCCTCAAAATACGTTTCTGTGTAGTAAACTTTGCTGAACTATTAATTGCTTTTTAATTGGATGTTGCATTCAATAAACATGACATAGTTTTCCATGATCTGAGATTAAAGTCTTTAATAAGGGCATGCAGGACTCTAGACTCTCTATTGTTATTAAAGCTTTCAGAAACACAGCTAATGACAAGTTCAGCTCTTCTTTCTCAAACTTATTCTCTAATATGGGAAATTTTAAATAGAACAAATATAAAAGGAATTGTGAAAAAAATGGTCATGAACAAAAGTAGCATAGAAAACAAAAACTCCTAACCAGAAGAGTAATAGCAGCTCTCCAACAGTTAGGTATTGGACTCAGGGCCTGTGAGTTCCTTCCAGTCCCTGGATCTGTTAAGGAACTAATTATTTACAAGATTATAAGAAGAAGAACATTACTTCCAAGCTTGGAAGACTTTGGATCAAAGTGTAACTGTAGCCAAGGCATACAGGACTGGATACCATGTTTTTTTAGTGGCTTGCTTTCCCACTTTTAGCTTTAAACAACAGCAATGCCTTAAGCCAAAAGATGGTGGCAGAATAAAGGCATGTAGTGTAGAAATGTGGTACTACAGTTGTGCTAAAAAAAAGTTTGTAAACTCAGAAACCTATTAAATCTTTCAAATCCATTTACCCTCTTAACCACAGAGAAAGCAGATAGCACCTTCAGGAGGAAGAGTAGCCTGCATAAAGACCATGAAAAAAGTTTGATGAATACTATGTATAGTATAGCGCTGCAGGGAGGGACCTGGGCCTCATGGTGAATGACAAGTTGACCATGAGGCAGCTGTGCACCCTCGTGGCCAAGAGGGCCAATGGGATCCTAGGGTTCATTAGGAAGAGCATCTCCAGCAGGTCGAGGGAGGGGATCCTGCCCCTCTACTCAGACCTGGTGAGGCCACACCTGGAGTACTGCGTCCAGTTCTGGGCTCCCCAGTACAAGAGGGATGTGGAGCTGCTGGAGAGAGTCCAGCGCAGGGCTACGAGGATGATCAGGAACATCTGCCCTGTGAGGAAAGGCTGAGAGAGCTGGGCCTGTTCAGCCTGGAGAAGAGAAGGCTGAGAGGAGACTTCATCAGTGTCTATAAGGACCTCAAGGGAGGCAGTGAG
>VZSV01000395.1:253757-268370 GCA_013398735.1 Nothocercus julius
AAACGAAGATGAATACTGTGTGCATTTTACGTTGAAATAGACTATTTAATACCAAACCTATAATAGCTGAAGCCTAAATATGCAGCCCAGGGCGCCCATGTAAGATACCATATTGAGCCCAGATTGAATGAAATAACAAAGTTTAAGCAGTCAGAATCAATATCAAGGAGGTGTCCTTCAGACAGGAGCTATTTAACTGCAGCCAGACAACATCAAGATTGAAAAAGAAATTACACAGAAGCACAGAAAAAACACAAGGACATGAATTTCAAGGTCTCTTTATTATCATGAATGTAAATTTATACCATTGCTAGGCAGTGTCTGTTCAGATGACCCATGGAAGAATCTCTGCTGGTGAACTGTATAAGCAATGTCGTGGAGAAGGCAATGGTGTGTTTCTGCCCCAGGTGGAATTGGCGCAAGAGGAATTTGAGAAGAGGAAGGTTCTGGTTAGAAATTAAGAAAAAATTCTACATGGAAGGAGTGGTGAAGCACTGGAACAGGCTGTCCAGGGAAGTGGTGGAGTCACTATCCCTGGCCGTGTTCAAGAAATGTGTAGATGAGACACTCAGGGACATGGTTTAGTAGGCATGGTGGTGTTGAGTTTATGGTTGTACTTGAACATCTTGAAGGTCTTTTCCAATCATAATGATTCTCTGAATGGGCAGCACGAGCAGATGTGGAGCTTGATCCTGAACATGTGCCTTGGTCCTTGGCTGAGGTAAGCCAGTAGGTAGCAGGAGACAGGGCTCCCTTTCCTGGAAGGAAATTTGAATTTGTCTGTGTCTCCAGAGAAACTCTGTACAGGTTGCAGACCCCCTCAGGCTGTCAGAGCTATGAAACAGTCTGCCTGTGCCAGTATTGAGAGAAGGCAGATTCAGTTTGACACATGGTCATAACTTGTTATGTCCAAGGAGATCATAAGGAAAAGATTTTGCCATCATCAGCCATCATCATACACAACACTTAACCCACTTCACTTTAAACACTTTAGTTCTTAGAGGTTAGCATCTCTTTAAGGCTATAATCAGGTCTGTGAGTCCATCACTAGGAATCTCTATTTTTCTCACCAATGAGCAAGAAGAGTTTTCTGTAGTCTAAAAACAGAAAGAAGCCAGGTTCTGAACCCATATTCATCTATCATATGGAAGATGTCCAGGTGCTATGATATCGCGTAGCAGTACAGTCCCTCAGACAAATGAGAAAGAAAAATGAAGAGAGAGAGCAATTTGGTGTGCAACAGGTTAACTCTCTTCCCTCAATTTCATGAAAGGAAGGTATGAACACTTCATGATTTGGCTGGGAAAGCACATTTAAAATCATACTGTACTCATGTTCAAACTAGAGCCTGAGTGGTTAGCCATTTCATTGCAGCTGACTACATCAGTTGCACTTGTCTGCAACTCAAATACCTTAATCTTTTTATTCCCAATGTAAGTCCAAATAGTGCCTGGAAAAGAAGAGAGAATAGTTCTGAACTGAAGAAAGTCGATATGATTAGGCAAGTAGCACTTATGGGATACATAGGTAAACAGATGATCTTGATGGCAGGGCCTATAGAGAGAAGACTGACTGAAAAATAAGGGATGTTGTCAAAGAGAAAACAAACCACAGGCAGATGAGCTGAGCCAGGAATCAAGACCCTGGCAATTAAAAGTCTAGCACTGAAGCTCAGGGGATCCTTTGCTGAAGAGGAATGGCTCATGCACTGCTCTTGGAAGAAACATCAAAGCTAATTACAGTGGTATGGGGAATGCAGCACCACTGAGCTGGCTGTTACTGAGTGTCTGTAAAAGCATAGAAGGCAGCTTAAAAAAATACTTCATTCTTCTCGTGATGCTTCCTAGAGAGGGATCTGGAGAGGGAGTAAGAGAAGAGCAAAATGAGAGAACGGGCTCAGCTTAAATCAGCCCCTGCATACTCCCTTAGTCCCAATCTGCACAGAAGTGCAGAGTAGAAGATATGATGTTCCTGATAGGGACATAGCATTATTTTTCTAGCAGGACTGGAACAAAATCTGAAGATTCTCACCAGTCTTTCCTGCCCCTTTTCTTCCTTTTCTTAGAGTAAAACTTTGTTGAAAAGGGCTATGTGTTTTTCCTGTACGCATACTGCTTAACCCAGGGGCTCCTGCTCTGGCCATCCCTGAGGAACTCAGGCACCAGGGGTGAGTGTTTATGATTATATTCACTCAGCAGAACATTTGTAGCTAATAAAACCACTCTGAAACAAAAATATTTAAATTCATAAAACCCAAAAACCTTCAAGCAGGCAGTTTGATGGCTTATCTACATGAAAAGTAGTTTACCTGGGACAGGTATTTTGCAAATGTCATTAGCCCAGCAAGGTTTAGGAGTTTCCTGATTTTGCCAATGTGCCTTTTATTTGATAATGTGTTGTGGAAGAGGAATAAATCCCCCCAGCTTGTCACTCTGTAGATACACATCGCACCAAGTTCAATTGTTCTAACTTTCTGCCAAGTGGCAGATTTGCCAGCTAGAGACAACAATGTTTAA
The DNA here is from genome assembly GCA_013398735.1 of Nothocercus julius. Taxonomy (NCBI): domain Eukaryota; kingdom Metazoa; phylum Chordata; class Aves; order Tinamiformes; family Tinamidae; genus Nothocercus; species Nothocercus julius. The sequence continues at coordinate 256,274 of VZSV01000395.1, forward strand.
TTTATGAAGGGCTGAGTTTTAATCAGTTTTTTATTGTTTGTTCCAGCAATAGATCAGTTTAATGGCAGTCTAAAAAATGCACCATAAGCAAATCTCACACATGCCATTCTTCTCCGTTAGACATCTCACCTCAAAAGTTTGACATCAGTGCATTCTGGGAAATAGGCAACCTGTGAAACTGGGTGTTTAAATTAAAGGCCGAGCTGCAGTGCTGATGGTGTTTGTGGGATGGTGCATACAGCAGCAATAAGGGCAGATTTAGAGGGAAATCTGTATTCACAGAGTTTTTTCACTCAGTCCTGAGATTCCTTTTTTATAACCCAGAAAACAGACACTATTACTGCACAGCTCCTTAAAGCCTGGTCATGGAGCTAATGCTTGAACCTTGATCTTCCAGCATCAAAGCAACCAGCTTTACCAAAGAGGACCTTTCATAGTGGACACCCATGGCCAGCCCCTAGCTTTCTTCCATATGTGGCACTCAGGCTGCAAAACACATGCAAGTCTGCCCAAATCACCAAAACTTACAGACACACACAGGAAAAAAAAAACAAAAAAACAAAAACACTTTTGCCAGTGAAAGCCTGGCCCAGCCACTCCACATGCTGTGTCATGAGCAGCCAAGGTAATAAAGTTCTGCTGCTTGAGCCGAACTGCAGAAAAGAGCGGTGAGCCCTGACTAAGGTCATTTATTGTACAGTCAAAGGAAGATACATGAAACACATTTGCTGCTCCATTTGTCAGGTCTAGCTTCAGCTGATTAAAGATGTAAGAGGTTTAGGCCTGGATCTGTCCTGAGAGTGGTGGGTTTGGTTTAGGCCTATATCTGATTTTTGAGAGGCACTTGTGGCAAAAAAAGGCATTAGTTGAATCATATCATTTGTGACTCCAAAGCAAATCCCGAAAGAGTACTTATTACCGCTGCCACGCAAAGGCAATGGGAACTGAGAGTCCTCATTAGTTTGCAGAGCTATATGAGTTGCCTTGGTTACTTTTCTTCTCTTCCACAGTTATAGATGTATTCATGTCTGTCCTTGGCTCTCAGGGGGATGCTAGAATAATTGTTTCATGGTAGAAAAATGGTGGTTAGCTGCTCAACCAGTGCCAACATGAATACAGCAATGAGCATGAAGAGATTCACTCAAAAAGAAGATTAAATATACTATATGGGAGAACAAACACTTCCCATCAGAATTCTATTGTTGAGAATTACAGGCTTATGAGACAGTTGGGTTGTGCAGGTTGTGGCTTAAATGAAAGTCCCCACCTTTCACCACCGCGAGGTTTGACCCCTTATCAGTGAGTCAGTCAACAGCGCATCCTAGGCTCATCCAAATTGTGATAGCACATGAGGCTGCACCCCACAGGGCTTGTATGAGTCAGACTGTAATGTTTAGACCAGAGAATGTGGAGTGACAGAGCAGGCTATGTAGAAGTGCAGGATTTCTTGATCTGTGAATACTCTGCTTGCTTAAAGTTTCATTACTGCCCTCATGTTATCTAAAATGATGTCAGAGGTTTAGGTGCTGGGGAAAATAAGGAGGACCGTTTTCAAAAATAACTAAGTATTTTAGGCCTTTGAGTCTTGTTCTCAGAAGGGACTTAATATCCAATTTTAAACATACTAAGATCTCTAGAATTGGTGCATGAATACTTTTGAAAAATATGCACTTATCTACACAATAGGTTCACAGAAAGCAAATCTCGAGAAATCACCTCTTCCGGCTCCCTAACTCCAGTTAAGCTCTGCATCATTCAGGAAAGTTGTCTACTGCAGCACTTAGAAGTCTTTATGTTGGAAAGAATTTTCTTAATAACTAATCTGAATTTTCTTAACTGTGATTTAATTACCACTTCTCCTAACCAAAATGAACATGCAGAACAAATTATTCTCTTCCTCTTTGCAGAAACCTTTTATGTAATTCCAGACTGCTATGTTTCCCTTAAATCTTTTCTAGACTAAATAACTCCAATTACGTCATCTTTTGCAGGTTATCTCCAGTAATTCCTACTCTCAGTTTATTCCAATTGATTCACATCCCTTGCGAACAGGAACACTCCAAATCAGATCCCATATGCCTCTTGAGGCTCTCCTGTTAGCAAACCCAAAACAACCATCTACCTCTTTTTACAACAGCATGACTCACCTGATTCATGTTCAGATGCTGATGCTAAAGTCCTTCTCCATGGCACTCTTGTGTAGCAAGTTATTCTCTATTCTGTCTTGGAGCAATTGAGCATGTAAATGCAGAATCCTCATTTGTCTTTGTTGAACTGCATGCTATAGTTTACAGATCTTTTCATTGATCTGTTGAAATCCTCTAGAATTACAATTCTGTTTTCCAAAATGCTGCTAGTCCTTCGCAACATAAGGCAAAGGCAGAGCTTTCATATCCTAAGGTGTGTGGGAACTCTCTGGTAGTATGCCAGACTGCTACAAGAGAGCTGAGGAGAAACTTTCCCATAATGAGAACAGTCAAGCTTGGCAGTAGATTGCGCAGAGAGTTTGTACAGTCTCTGTCCTGGGAGAAGACTCACAAATTGTATTCAAAGGTCCTGAGGTTTCCGTATTTCTAGGTTTTCAAGAGACTTGCAAGGTAGACTGTCTCAGAACTGGGGACCTGGAAAGCACTTGGTCTCACTCACTATACCAGACTGTCTGGTAGAATTCCACAATATGTAACTCAGGACCCTGGAACATAGCAAAGTCACTGAGCAGATAACCTGAAAACCTCAGGGTATCCGCTCTCACTGCATGCAGCTTTTGGTTGCACAAGTACAAACTATGCTTTGAGGATCCGTGCTACTGATAGAGATTTTAGATGGCTGCAATCTGGGACGGGCTCCTTGGGTTTCTCATGCTGAGACAGCTACCTGTTGCAGTGGCAGAGGGGCTACAAATAGGGGGAATTGTCGCTGTGCTCAGTGAAAGAAAGTGCACTCACTGAGGACAAACTAAGGGTGTATTTTAGTCTAGAAAGGATTTTTTATCTTTGTAAAATGTTTTCTTGATGCTTATGACTCATGGGAATTGAAAAACAAACAACCAAACAACCACCACTGCTTAAGTCCACTTTGGAATTAGAAACATTAAACAAACAGAAGTTTCTGGTGAAGCGGAAATCCTGCTTGCCAAAGATTACAGAGTTAAATATGTTTTTTAACAAGTCATATAAACACTCAAAACATCTTTTTATGAAAAGAATAATTGGGAATTAATCCCTCCTCCTTTTTTTTTTTTTTTTAGTTTTTGGCATTTTATGGACTTTTTTTATATTCCCCACATCCTTTGTCATGATGGAAAGAAAATGTCAGAATAGCAGCAGAAAAGGAGAGAGAAAGGGAAGATTGTGGGGATCTTATTTCTAAAAGCAGCGAGGGTTTAGTGATGGCAAAAAAGGGATTCTGACTTGCTAATTAGTTTTCATAATGATGACTAAACTTGATTACAGCATGAACCAGTCAGATGTCTTTGTAGCTCACAGGCTTATTCTGTGAGCCAGTTAAAAGGGTTAGGTTTCTATATGGCTCACAAGGTGTTCCCTTCAGCCAAAAATAACTTACTAGAGGGTGCTTCAAGCTTTGTTGTTTCAACTGGCTGCTGCAGCAAATTAACTTCTGAAAAGGAATTTTTTCTATTTTTTTGCTATTCTTAAATAGCATTTATTTTAGCAAACATTCAGAAAGCACATCCCTAATTCCATATAAGTTCTTACTCATATTTTCTCTTGCTAAACAGCTAAAAAAACAGAGAATAAAGTCTTCACTATCTGTTCATCAGTTGTCACCTTGTCCAGCAATTGCAGAAGCTCTCTGTCTTTTACTTTTTTGCATTAAGAAGTTCCAGGAGAAAATCCGACCTCTCTGATGGAGAGGCTTTTCTCAAATATTGTGGCAACTTGCATTTCCTCCTGTAAATTGAAAGCAACATGGAGTAAGAGAGAAGATTTTACTTCCCTGCATAATTTTCTTCAATGAAGGACTCACTGAATATAGATAAGCTCCCCTCCAGCGGCTGGTGAACTCTATCACAAGCCTTGTCCCTGCTGCTGACTGACAGCATCTTTGCATGTCTGCAGGAGTGGAATATTTTTCAGGGACACCTCAAGAATATTCTCACTGCCAGAACAAGAGCTTGATAGAAAGTCTGTGAGGCAAATGCCAGCTTATCAGACTTGCTTCCCAGAGCTGAAACCCTGCAGTGTGGTCCCTGCACTCTAGGAACCAAGCAAGAAGATTCTGCAGAGTTTGAATTTCCATGAAGAAATGGGAGGGGGATTGAATTACAGCTGGGAAGCAACAGTTGAGTTGGCACAAAGTCAACTGAGTTATCAATGCTAACAAGAGATGCTGTTTGCTTCACATGGTCATCCCATTTCCAAAATGCCAGAGATTTCAGCGTTGTCAAAGCATAAGTTCAACCTGCAACATAAATGGAAAATTCCAGCAGAGGAGTGAGGTTTTACAGCTAAGGAAAAGTTCAGAAATCTCTTTTTTTCCCACAGTTGCAGATTTAATCTTCCAGGGCTAGACACCATTCTCAGCTGTGTGTGTGTACCGAAATTACCAGGGAAATACCTCATTGCAATGAAAAGTACCTTTGGGACACTCCAGATTAATGGGCCATGAAGAATGAATGGAGCAAGCTGCACTTGTCAGAGTTAGTATTTCAGACATTGTGCCAAGGCAGAAATGATGAAGGGGCTAAAGACTGGAAACAGCTTTCTCTGTCTCCCAGAGGGTCACAGTCCTGCAGTCTGGCACTCTTGGGCTCAGCACACGTGTGCCTGGCTGCGCAGCACTCCCAGGTGCCTTGGATGACTTCTCCAGGAGAGGTGGAAAAATCACTGGATCCCAAAATCTTACTATAGTCGAATGAGTGGTCTTGCAGGCAGCTAGCAAGCGCTGTATGGTCTCCATGTCTTTCCTCATTTGATGCTTAGAAGAGAGCAAAAATCTGGTCACCTAGCTACAAAAGCATCAGTTAGATGCTTAAGAATAGAAACTGGTTTCTAGGTTGAAATCCCAGTGCTACAGAGGAAGCCTAACTCATGACTGCACAGGCAAGAAAAAGGATTTTTCACACACAGCTTCTCTTTTTGTGGTTCTTTCTATCTGGTCATGCTGACACCTGTGAATCCTATATTTACGTTGTAACTTAAAAGGAGTAGCTAGGAAATTACAGGCTGATCAGCTTGACTTTGATATCCTAAAAAATACTGGAGCAAATTATTAAACAATCACTTCATAAGCACTTAAGGGATAAAAGGTGATAAGAAACAGCCAGCATGAATTTGTCAAGAGCAAATCATGTCAGACTAATCTAATCTCTTTCTTTAATGGGGTCACTGGCCCACGGACAGGAGAAAGTGATAGATATGATATATCCTGACTTGCGTAAGGCTTTTGACACAGTTTGAAATGAGAGTCTCCTACAACTGGGGAAATAGAATTGATAGCAAATCACCACAGCAGGGGGACAATTAAAAAATTAGACTTTGAATTCAGTATCAGGAATCTGCTGTGACACAGGAAAAGCGATTCATGTCTCGCAGGCTTCTGCCCTGGGCTCAGTTCATTCAAAATTTTTGAACAAATATAGACAGCCTAAAACTGACATCGGACCAACATTCACATGGAGAATGTATAGGTATTCCACGGGGTTGATATTAATGCTGCTTTACAAATTAAAAAAGGTATTTGAAAAGCTTCACCAAGAAAGGATCGTGTTCTCTGAATCATTCCATATACAAATGTATATGAAAAATATATAATACCACTTTTAATTTTAATGAATAATACAATTGCTAATTAATATTGCAAGAATGAGAAAACAAGTTTATTGTCTGTTTTTAATAATTTTTTTTCTCTTTGAAAATGAAGAACATATTCTATAATTCCAGGTACTACTCAACCTTTTACCTCTTTTCTAGCTCTCTAATCTGACAGTGCTGTTATTCCAGCACCACAACATATCATATTTCATACTGCCACATTTTTAAAAGGGTATGACAAGATAGCTATTTGTTTCAATTTTTTTATTAACAATTTAGATGATGGAGCCAATCAGACACAGCTGAAATGCTTAAATATGGACATCTGTTTCATTTTAGATATCCCAGGGTATCCCATCTGGCCTCCAGCTGCTACTTTGGAAATCTGGAAACATGAAGGGTATAGCTCTTCTGAAAGCCCCATGTCATATTTGGCAGTCACAGTAGGCTGTCCTGAGTCCTCAGCACAGCTGAAGTGCCACCAACACAGCTAAGCTACACGAACAGAATCAATCACCTATTAGCTTTGTGAATTGGGGGTGGAGGTGTGCCAATACCTGATCCAGTTAAAAAGGCTTCGTCAATCAGATGAAATGCAAGAAAGGCAAGTGCGAAGTCAACATTTAAGACAGAGAAATCAAATACACAAACTGAAGTGGGGTAAGCAGCTGGAAGCAGCTCTGCAGAGATTGATCTGGGCATTATAATGGGTCCTACAAATGTCATGTGCAGTAGGACCTACATGGATCTTCAGGGCTCATCAGGAACATGATCTGCCATTTAGGTCACTGCACTTTAAGGAAGATGGAGACAAAATGGAGAAACCTGAAATGAAGACAATGAAATGAAGGTTGGAAATAGGTTATGTGAGAAAAGATTGAAGAAATTTAATCTGCTTTCCCTAGAGAAAAGTAAAGCTACACAATTAAGGATGTAACAATGGTGTAAAATATGTAATAGGTTGTTCTGAGGCAAATAGTGAATAATTGCTCTCCATCTTCTCTTAAGGTAATTGGCTTGCTCTGCAGCTGAGGAGATTTAAGATAGAAATTAAGGAAGTACCCAACTACTGAGATAATTTTGCACAGGAAGGCTACCTAAGGACGCTGTGGAATAACTTTTCCAAGACCTTCAGGAGATCAGAAAAAGACTCTACAAGTTTTAACTTGACCTGGATCCAGCCCTCTGGTTTGTTTAGTCTCCTACTTTAATACTGTGACATGGCTTGGCACCTGACTGCTCTCACATTTACCTTCACACCTGAACATGGCAAGTTGTTCTTAGTCATCAGAACACTACATTTGGGCTTGTGGCTTCTAACCAGGAAGATCTCTACAAACAAGAGAAGAGGAGGACAACAGCATGACAGTAGTGCAGAATGACATCTTTATGGCAAGAGGTTAAATACACCTAGACTATTCAAGTTGTGAAATAGAACTAAGAGAGGATATGATGAGGTATATAAGATCGTGATTTGCCTTGAGAGGTTGCATATAAAGATTATTCAGTCTTGTTTCATATAAAATCATCAATTAAATTGCAACAGATACAAAACAAACTGAAAAATATGTTTTCATGCAAAGTATCATCAGTGTGTGGAATGCTTTGCCACGATACTCTGGATGAACAATGATTATGTTTCATTACGAAGCAGGTAAGGAAATTCAGGAAAGGGAAATCTGTTAATTGCTAATGATTGCAAAGAAACTACATCGGGCTCAGGTTGTCACACAGTGGAAAAGTACATTGGGGACAACATGTATGCTAACTCTGTACTTATGTTCTTCCTTCACTGTGCATAATTAGCCATATTGTTTCTTCTTTCCCAAGATAAGGATAGGCCTGTCTATAGTAGCAAGAGCAAGAGCAAGAGCAAGAGCAAGAGTAATANATAATAATAATAATAATAATAATAATAATAATAATAATAATAATAATAAAAGAAGTCTGTCAAGAACCAGAACAGGGGAATCAACTTCAAGAAACAAGAGACAAAGTGGATGGAGAAAATGCTGCTTGAAGATATCCAGAGAGGTAATGGATACTGCTCAGTTGTGCAGCAATCCTCCCAGATTGTGGCAAATCAAGATTATGACAATAAATCTCACAGTCATGGGAGCTGCACTATCAAGCTGCTTCTTTCTGGTGCTACAAATAGCCATAGCTAAGATCAGAATGGCAAGTGAAGTGACTTTATGGGAATTCTGGTGAGGAGAATACATATGCCAAGGTAGTCAGAAGTACAGCCAGGACCTCAGAAAAAGATTCAGAAGTGGGGCCTTCAGTGTAATTGTCAGCCATAGTCAGTCTCTTGCCAGCTGCATGATGGAAGACATCCATGTTCAATGAAGACAGCCCAGGTGATGACTGACACTGGTGATGCCTCTCAACAAAAAACTTCTGGTGAACTGAAGGAATCTGCATGTGGACATGGGACTGGGGCACAGGGAACTTCACAGCGAGAATCTCCTCAGAACTTTTGTATACATCCAGGTCTTGGAAAACGGCTTGTAAGTTCTGAAGTTCTCTGGTCAAAAGCTATCAAATCGGAGTATGCTTGGAAGAAACACCTCTGAGGGATGTAATAATATCTCTTACATCGGGTTATGAGGCAACAGTGAAGAAGAAAAATGCATGCCCATGAGCTCTGCAGTGGCTTCATAAGTGGGAGATGGAAAAATAAATGGAAAGATGTCTGCAAATGAAGATATGGCCCTAACTCTCTCTCTTGTCATAGGAGGAGGCTCAGGACAGTTGCAGAAATGGTCCTGAGCCTAGCAGCAAAATGAGGAGTAACAGAGGGTGAAGCATAGTGAAGACATCACATCCAAACTCTGTTGTGCTCCCTGCGGAGGTGGTGACCTAATGGTGCTGTGCAGCTGATAAGCCACACAGTAGCTGTCCAATGGGAAATACGGAATAAGATGTCTAATGATGGACAGCTGGACCAGCTGGAAGTGGCAAAGAATATTAAAGGTGAACTAAGGAGGGGAAAAGTGGGTGGAAGACTCCGTCATAACTTCTGGGATTGGCCGACAGGCCAAACCTGTCTTTCCCCCACCTTGGGTCAGGGCGCCTCCTGGGGAGTCTCCTTGAAGTTGACAGACTCCTCCCATCTTCTTGAGCGACTGATTATTGAGCATTTGTACATTAGTGCTAGCTAAGAATCCCACACTGTAGTAGAGAATTTACTGTACTGACATCTGAAACCTGCTTTGTAAATGCTGCATTTGAATAAACATACTATTTGTGAACTCAACGAATTGTTTTGAAGGCAGTCAGACCTATAGGCAACAGACTGTTTTTGAATCTGCTGCTGCCAGTCAGGCCTATAGCTATCATGGTATTTGGTATCCCTACTAGGGGATGAGTCCAGCCGCCCCCACGCCCTCTAACCTCTAAGGATCGGCTGGAATGCAAGAGGATTCATCTCTTACCAAATCTGCTCCCCCTTCAAACTGCAACAGGTGTTGACAGTGATAAGGGGAGAGGCAATTGGGAAGTGGAGGCAGCACCCACCCTACCATTGTGGCTGATCTTCTCCATCCAGAAACAGCTCCAGCAGTCAATCTAGTTCACCATTCCTGCCCACACAGCAACAGTAGAAGACAAGCTTGGTTCCTTGCTGTTTATTTAGCACTGGTGAGGTCAATAAACCTCACTCATAGGCAAGGTTTGAAGGAGCATGGCCCGATCTTTGCTTTAGCCATGGTTGAAATCCGGCCTACTGTTATAAAGTACATTCGTATTGTCTACGGGGAGGAAGGTAAGCAGCAGTGACTCATGCAGCTCACAAGATCTTGAAGGGAAGGGCTCTGGAGCGGAGGCTGGCACTCGGGAACGTTGCCTAGAGGAGCAGAACCACAGGAGAGGCTGCCAGCCAGGAAAGCACAGGGAGCGAGAGGCAGCCCCAGCGCCCGCTCCCGAGCGGGCAGTGCCGAGACCCGGACCAGGGGTGCCTCTGACTCAGTGAGGGCAGCGCCAGCAGGGAAGGCGGCCCAAGCCCCGCGCACCGGAGCAGCCCCCAGGGAGTGCGGGCAGCGGGAGCGGGGCGAGCAGGGCGGCAGACAGAGCGTGGCGCGCAGCAAGCGCGGGCAGGGGTGCAGGGAGTCCTCTCCCCGTGGTCTTTTCCCTCAGTGAGGAATCAGCCAAAGCCTTGGCCTGTATTCGGCAGAGAACCAGCGCCAGGGAGACTGGCGACACAGACTGAGCCTCCACATGTCCATGCAGCAGCTCAGGTCCAGCTGTGCAGGGTGTCTGAGCCTCTCCATGTTACTGGGGAGTAGCAGAGACAACACCTGCCTTAGGTGTGAGTAGGTGGATGACCTGCTTAGCCTGTTGGTGGAACTGAAGGAGGAGGTAGAAAGGCTGAGGAGCATCAGGGCGTGTGAGAAAGAAACAGCTTGGTGGAGCCACACTCTGCAATTATCTCAGGAATTGTACCCAGGAAACCCCCCAAATCGACCTGAGGATCCCGTACCCTCTTGCTGTAGGGTGGAGGGGACAGAATTAAGAGATGAACAAGAATGGAAACAGGTCCTTGTTGGAGGTGGCAGGAGAACCCTCTCCCAGCCCACCTCACTATCCCCAGATGACCACATTCAGTAGGTGTGAGGCCCTGGAACTTGAGGGCCAGACAAATGAGGTGCCAGACCAAGGTCCATCTAGGGGGGTGTCTAGGGTGAGGCAGTCAAGCCCATGCCTTAAAATCGCCTCTACTAAGAAGAAAAGAAGGGTAATGGTTGTGAGTGACTCCCTTCTGAGGGGAATAGTGGGCCCAGTATGCCAACCAGACTGTTCCCACAGGGAGGTCTATTGTATCCCTGGGGCCTGGGTAAGGGACATCACAAAAAGGCTCTCAAGTCTCGTGCGGCCCTCTGACTACTACCCACTATTGCTATTCCAGGTTGGCAGCGATGACATTGCCAAGAGAAGCCTGAAGTCCATCAGAAGGGACTTCAGGGCATTGGAGAGATCACTGAGGGACCGGAGGCACAGGTGGTGTGTCTCCTCAGCGTCAGGGAAGGACCCTGAGAGGAAGAGAAAAAAACACCTGCTCAACTGGTGGCTAAGGGGCTGGTGTCATGAATCCAATTTTGGTTTTTTTTTGACCGTGGGGCAGTCTATACAGCAGTGGGTCTCCTGGTGACAGATAGGGTTCACCTGTCTTTCAGGGGGAAAAGAATTCTTGCCCAGGAGTTGGCAGGGATCATTGAGAGGGCTTTAAACTAGGTATGAAGGAGGAGGGGAGTAAAACTGGGATCCCTAGGGATGAGCCTTGGGCAGCCAGGGCTGAGTAAGAGCTCAGTAGCCCAGCTGAAGTGCATCTATAACAATGCACACAGCATGGGCAAAAAAGAGGCCACAGTGCTTCAGGAAAACTGTAGCATTGTCACCATCACTGAAAGATGGTGGGACCACTGTCATGACTGGAGTGCTGTAATGGATGGCTACAGGCTCTTCAGAAGGGACAAGCAAGGAAGAAATGGAGGCGGGGTAGTGATGTATGTTAGGGAGTGCTTTATTGATTCCGTGGAGCTCCAAGTGGGTTATGAAAAAGACAAGTGTTTATGGGTCAGCATCAGGGGGAAGGCCAACAAGGCTGTTATCCTAGTGGGAGCCTGCTATAGACCACCGAACCAGGATGAAGAGACGGATAAGGCATTCTACAGGCCACTGGCAGAAGTCTCACGATTGACAGCCTTGTTGGGGATGTGAACCTACCAGGTGTTTGTTGGGAATACAATGCAGCAGAGAGGAAACAATCTAGGAGGTTCGTGGAGTGCATGGAAGATAATTTCCTATCACAGCTAGTAAGCGAGCCTAGAAGGGGAGGAGTCATGTTGGACACCTGCTCTTTGTGAACGCAGAAGAACTGGTGGAAGATGTGGTGGTCGGAGGCCAACTTGGGCATAGTGACCAGGAAATGATATGGTCTTCAATTCTTGGTGAAGTCAGGAGGGGCATCAGCGAAAATGCTACACTGGACTTCCGGAGGGCAGAATTTGGACTGTTCAGGATGCTGGTTGGGAGAGTCCCTTGGGAGACAGTCCTGAAGAGCAAAGGGGTCCAGGAGGGCTGGATGTTCCTCAAGAAGGAAATCTTCAAGGCCCAAGAGCAGGCCGTTCCCGTGTGCCGTAAGATGAGCCAGAGGGGAAGAAGACTGTCCTGGCTGAATAGGGAGCAGTTGCTGAGGCTCCGGGAAAAAAAGAGAGTTTGCCACCTTTGGAGGAAGGGGCAGGTAGCTCGGGAAGAGTACAAGGAAGTCACGAGGGTATGCAGGAGAGCATACAAGAAGAGGTGCCAAGGAGAATCTCCATCCT